>JAKSZU010000021.1:2181011-2440067 GCA_026018925.1 Tupaia tana
ATAGCCAAATAAAAATCCAGGACGCAATGTTGCCAGGTGAAAGATTAACAGAACTTAAAGAAAGTCATTATAAACAACTTATAGAAAAAATTCAGAAGCTGAGAAATAAAGTAAGTGGACTACAAAAGGAGCTGTCAGAAACTGAAGAGATCAACTCACTATTAGAAGTGAAAAAAGTAAAGTGGGAAGAAGAACGCTGCAGTCTGTGGTATGACATTCTACCTTTAAAGCGATGTTCAGACTATTTACTCTATGTATTTACTTATTTTCTGTAAGATGCAGGTGCTTGCCAGATAGAGACAGAGAGAGAAAGACATAGAGAGGGAAAGTGAGCAATCACTCCCCGCGTTGCAGTTCCTTCTCCTCCATTGCCCGCTCAGGATTCTGGGCACTCACACACATGTACTTGGTGTGTTTTCAAGTTCACAGGTCCTGGATTTGAACCATAGTCAAACCATGTGGGGTTCAACTGTCTTAACCACCATTCCACCTGACTGGCCTATTTATTTTATACTGTAGATTTATGTAAAAAAATTTTATAATTGCTGACTTGCCGTCTGACTTTATAAGGGAGAAAACTTAAGTCTTACAGAATGTGAAAGTCTTGGACATAATATACCAAGTTAAAAACTATAAATATTTCTACTAATAATTAAACACATATTATTTCTTTTTGTGTGTGTTTTTGCTATAGAGCACATGTGCTTGACAGAGAGAGAAAGAGAGGATAGGAAATCACTACCCCCCCTCCAAGGTGGGATGGCCACACTGCAATCCCAGCTCCTCCATCCTCCTCTTGGGTTTGGGGCATGCATGAAGATGCACCTGGTGTGTTACTGAAGCAGACAGGTCTGGGACTTGAATCATGCACTTGGCTATGTGGGATCCAGGACCTTAACTACCATGCACTGGCTGACGCATTACACCCATATTCTTTAAATTAAGAATTTTAAGATTTTGACCACTGAAGACCCTCTGCCCAAACTTCACCCTCCTTCTCCCCAGATCTAGCCAGTAAGCAGGCTATAGAACCCTACCCTATCATTTTTTTATCCAAAATATATTTTTATATCTTTTTTCTTATTGTTCTTATATTTTTCTTCTCCTTTTGTTTTTCTATTTCTTTTATTTTTCTTTTTACCTTTCTCAATTTCTGCTCAGCCTCCACACACTGATTTTCTAGACTGGCCTAGGTGCTCAGTAGCCAAATATCAGAATACCTTTAGGGTTAGATTAATCCTCAATTTTCATTGAATCAGCTGTGCAAAGGGAGAAAAATGGTACTATTTACAGACTGCAGGTCACCTCCTTTTGCATTCCTCTGAATGATCAGATTTAACTCTAAAAAATAGGGGGAACAAACTGTATAATCCATCAGATGACCAGAAAGCACCACAGAGGCACAAGAAATATGAGAAACCAATAAAATATTTCTCCTCTAATGGAAAGTTGAATGTTAATGGGAGGGACAAGTCTGGAGTTGAATGTTAACTTCCAGTGTTTAAATGGAAAGATCTTCCCCCATAAAGAATACAAGGGAACTCATGAAAATGTCAGATAAAGAGTTTAAAATATTCATAGTGACAAAGCTAAAAGATGCAAGATAAGAGAGACAATAAACTCCAGAAGATGCAGGACAAAAGAGACACTGAATTCCAGGAAGTGAGGAAGTTCTTGAGCAATCTGAAAGAGGAGATACACATCATAAAAAAGAATAAAATGAAATTCTTAGACATGAAGACTATAAAATAGGAAATCAAGTATTCCATTGAAAATATCAAAGCAGATTAGATCATAAAGAAGACCAAATCTCAGATGTAGAAGTTAGAACCTCTGACCTAGAAAAACTCACCAAAAAGACTGCTAAAATAACCCCTAAAAGTAAGAATAACATACAATACTAGATATCATTAAACACCCCAAACATCCATATCATTAGTATCCCAGAAGGTGAAGAAACTAATAAGGGCACTGATAATGTGTTCTGTGAAATTTTCAAACCTAGGGATACATTCAAGTATCTAGACCCAAGAAATACAGAAAAAAAAAAAAACACATAAAATCAACCCAAAAAGATCTTTCCCAAGGCACATCATAGCCAGACTGACCAAAACCACAGAAAGTGACAAGATACTAAAATTAGCAAGAGAGAAATGTCAAGTTACTTTTAAAGGATATCCCATAAGGCTAAACGTCAGGCCTCTCCTCAAATACAATGGAAGCAAGCAAAAAAAATGGGACAATATATTCAATACATTAAATGAAAACCAATTTTAACCAAGAATACTATACCCAGCAAGATTATAGTTTATATGGAAAAAAAAAAGGACACAAAGCTTCTCAGATAAACAAAACCTGAAAAAATTTACCAACACCAGGCCAACTCCTCAAAGAAGTACTGAAGGGAGTGCTATACCAGCAAAACTAAAGTTTTCATGAAACAACCAAAAGAATGGTCAGTCTAATGGTAGGGACAAGTCCAGAGTTGAATGTTAACTTCCAGAGTTTAAATACAAAGATCAGATCACAGTAACACTGCAAATTCAAATTAAGAGGGATTAAGTACATGACTCATAACTAGTGAAATATAATTTTTTGGAGAGGTTTTTGCTATAGGGCGCATGCACTCACTCAGAAGGAGACAGAGAGAGGAAGTAAGAAATCACCCCCCAGGGGGGATGTCCATGCTGCAATCCCTTCTCCTCAATTATCTTCTCAGGATATTGGACACACACACACACATGTGCCAGGCGTGAGTTACAGCCACCGGGTCTGAGACTCTAACTGCAGTCGATTACGTGGGAGTCCAGCGACATAGCCATTACACCAACTGCTGGTCCTTGAAATAGAATTTTTTAATTTTAGACTAAAACATTACTCATTTTCTTCTATGCTTTGATTTCCGTATTTAAAGTTTTTTGTCTTTTCTTGAGCTGTTGATACATTCATCTACCTAGTAATGGAACTGAATCCTAACCTTTTTTCTGGCTTTAAGTTTTAAGCAAATTTCTCTTAACATTTTTTTTTAATTTTGACCTATTAAAACTAAAACTTCTTTTTGAAATAAAAAAAAATACATTTAAAAAATACCTATTAGACCAGCAGTTAGCATAATAGTTGTGTCGCTGGTCTCCCATGTAGTTGACCATGGTTCGAATCCTGGACCCAATGGCATAAACTCACACCGGGTTGCATGTGCGTGCATACCCAAGATCCCGAGAGGAGAATGGAGGAAAAGATACTGCAGCGTTGGCCATATCCCCAGGGAATGACTTTTCGCTTTCTATCTCTCTGTCTTTCTGGCAAGTGCACATGCCCTATGACAAAATCCTCTCCCCCAAAAATACCTATTAATACCTATTTAATGCCTGGAGTAAGCTATATAGTCCAGTGAAGTGCTACTTTATACTATATTCACTTTACTCACTGAGGTTTATGTCTATAAAGAGTTTATGTCTATGCCCCAACATGCACTCACAAATTTGTATATATCAGCTGTGCTTGCTATTGAAAGTCTTCAATTTAATTAAGATCTTTAGTTAATCAATAAAATGTGAATAAAAAGGCATGGGAAACAACTGTACATGCCAGAGAGAGTGTGGGGGAAGGGGGACAATTGATAGACGGTGAGAGGTAGGGCATCAAGAAGAAAAAGGCAAAATATATAAGAAACAAAAAGTAGAAATTATTTGTTGATGATAACATGTATGGTTATATCCTTGATTTACTAATATACAATGTATACTGGACAGAAAATCTCATTTTGTATACTGTATTGATGTATAGTGAATGACTGTAAATACATAAATAAATAAATAAATAAATAAATAAATAAATAAAATTAAAATAAATCATTCTCAGGTAGTAAAAATCAAAGAATTTTGAGACTCCCAAAATATTGAGACAAGAAGCCATTTTAAAGCTGAGGTGTGTCACGGTGTGTTCAGGGAAGCCATCCCCTAAACCCATCTCCTAGACTCCCCAAATATTCAGACAAGCACTGCGGAGGAGGATTTTGTCACAGAATGACCAGAAACAACAGCAGAGGTACAAAAAAATGAGAAACCAAGAAAATGTCTCTCCTGTAAGGGAAAAGAGCAATATCTCATCATCTACAAACAGAACAGTAGAATTCTTGGAAATGTCTGATAAAGAATTCAAAATACTCATATTAACAAAACTAAATGAGATGCGAGAGTTGAGAGATAATGAATTCCAGAAGATGCAGAAGAAAAGAGACCACGTGTTCCAGGAGGTGTTGAAGTTCTTTCATGATCTGAAAGAGGAAATACACACCATGAAAAAAGAATCAAATGGAACTATTAGAGATGAAGGCTTCTCTTCAGGAAATCAAAACGTCCCTCAGAAGTATTAAAAGGGGATTAGTCCATGCAGAAAATCGAATTTTGTATGTTGAAGGTAAAATCTCTGATCTAGATTACAAAAAAAAAAAAAAAAAAAAAAAAAAAAAAAAAAAAAAAAAAAAAAAAAAAAAAAAACAGAAAGAAACCTGAGAAAATAACCCCAGAAATGAGAATACTATAGAGAAATACTAGAGAGCATAAAGCGCCCAAACATTCAGATAACTGGTATCCCAGAAGGTAAGGAAACTAATAAAGGCATTGATAATCTATTCCATGAAATCTTGGAAGAAAACTTTCCAAATCTAAAGAGGCATTCAAATATCCAGACCCAAGATATACAAAGGACCCCTAATAGAATCAACCCAAGAAGATCTTCTCCAAGGCATATCATAGCCAGACTGGTCAAATCTACAGACAAAGAGAAGATACTAAAATTGGCAAGAGAGAAATGGCAGGTTACTTATAAAGGTTATCTTATCAGGATAACCTCAGACCTCTCATCAGAAACAATGCGAGCAAGGAAAGAATGGGAAAATATATTCAAAGTGTTAAGTGAAAAACAGTTTCAACCAAGAATAGTATACCCAGCAAGATTATCTTTCACATGGAAAGAAAGAATAAAAACATTCTCAGATAAACAAGATTTGAAAGAATTTGCCAGTAGCAGACCCACTCTTCAAGAAATTCTGAAAGGAGTGCTTGACCAGTAAAACTAGATACATATAGAATTAAGAGAACAAAAGGCAACCAAGAAAATGATCAATTTAATGCTAGGGACAAGACATATCAATAACAACGTAGAAGAATGTCAACTTCCAGGATTTAAATGGAAAGATTGGACCACAGCAACACTGCATATTCAACAGAAGAGAGTTTGAACATAAGCATGAGCTGGCGAAAGAGAATTTTATGACTTCTGAATAAAAAATTACTGATTTTTTTTTACTATGCTTTGTTTTCCCAATTTAAACAGCTTACTTTCTTTTCCGTTGTTGATAGGTTTAGCTATATGTTAAAATATATTTTTTGTTTGATTTTTTTAAATGGAAACATAAACTTTTCTTTCTAATCCCTCTGGAATTGGAAAATATTTGGGAATATTCTTATTTTGTGGGAGAAGGGTTATTTAGATAAATTCAATAATGCTTGTTGCATTGATTCAGAAATTGGAAATACTCATTATTGGACAGGGCTTTAACTGGAATGTCATATCTGAAGATTAATTAGAAAACTATGGAACTAAGGTGGATCTAAATTAAGCTAATAGAAGCTCTTAGAAAAATGGCCTGGTACCATAAATAGTTCTGCCTGGCAGAGAGATTAGAGAAGCTATATGAAAGAATTGATAACATAAAATAACCTGGACTTTTCCAGTCCAACATTGTAATCAGTAGAGATTGCAAAAGAGCAACCACACCAGAGAATTATCTTGAGAAAGACTTTGAAGGAAGAAAAAGAGACAGAGCAGATGGTATATCACAGAATACACTTGGGCAGGGCTTAATTGAGAAGGTTTTTGTGTGACTAGTGAGCTGGGCTTTTGCTTTTCAACATTTTAAGTAGTTGACATGTAAATATTTTCTCAAAAATATTTAAAACCATACTGTTTCTGTTGTTATAGAGTCACAAACAAAATTATAAAAAATATTAAAAATATTGAACATTATCTTTAAAATTCAGTATTTTAAAATTTTAACTTTATTTATTTATTTAAATTTGAACAGAGAGAAAGAGTGAGAAAGCAAGCTGCCAGGTCTGGGACTGGAACCACAGTCTGTCATGTAGAAGTCCAGTGCCCTTAACTGCCACAGCACCTGCTGGCTGTATTTTGAAAATGTTAAAGTTGCTTATTAACTTTCAAAAACTATGGAGTATGAGTTAAAATTTTTTATATGTAAAGTAAATATTTGTGGGAAAATGTAAAAGTAAATAAAAGAATGTAATGCTATGTAGAAGCCCACCATATGGAAATCTGATTTATTTAACAAATCAAATATTGAAATTTTAGTGGGTTGGAAAAGTCATGATGCATTTTTGCATAGAGAAATATGTAATGACTTTTCTGATGACCTAATATTTTTATTATAATTAATGCTGCTAAGGACATCTTTTATAGGAATCTTTTTCTACCTCTCTCATTCTTTGCTTTGAGTAAATTCTTCAATTTAAATTATTTGGTTAAAGTAGTAACTTTTTAAAAAGTCTTTGATGACGAGTATTTTCTTTAAGCTGCCAAGTTCTGGATTTGATTCTGAATTATTGTGTATCAGGAAAATTTATACTGGGGCCAGGGAGTGGTGCAGTGGTATAACATAATGCTCTGAGCTCTGTCACATGAAGGTTTAAGGTTCACATCCACACACCTCCCTGAGCACACTGGTTCACACATGCTCATGGGGCTGACTAGGTTGAGAGGTGGATTGTGAAGTTGGGACTCTTGAAAGTATGTTGTCTCTTTCTCGCTCTCTTTTGTGCTCATGGATGAAATAAATATATAAACTTATTTTAGAAAGGAAAGTTTATGTTACCTTATGATTCCACCAAAATGATCATTTTTATCAACTCAGAATGTTAGAAACAAATTGTATGGTTTTATTCTTTTTTTAATTTATTTTTTATTATTTTTTTAATATAAATTCAATCACATTGTTTAGCTTACAGAGTGAACATTTCAATATGTGGATATTTCTCCCCAGTCCAGTTGATCAAAATATCTTCAACAGATAACACCCCACCTCCCTGTCCCATCAATGCTCTGCCTCTGTATCCCTCCTCCAAATCACTTTCCCTAGGCCCCACTTTTCCACACACTACATCTGGCATTTACACCCATCTCTTGTGTTTGTATATCTTTTAGTCAATCAGTTTTGGTAATAGAGTGCAGACACTTGGTATATAAGTGGGGACATACAATGTCTCTCCTTTATAGCCTGGCTTGCTTCACTCAGCAGTAAATCTTCCATATTCTTCCACTTTCTGTCAAAAGCCAGGGTTTTGTTGGTTTTTATGGCTGAATAGTATTCCATAGAGTGTATTGCCACAGTTTTTCAATCCATTCGACCTTACGGAGGCATTTGGGTTGGTTCTATGTCTTAGCAATCGTGAATAGTGCTGCAATAAACATCGATGTGCAAGCACTTTTCCAATGAAGAATTCTTCTATCCTTTGGGTAGATATTGAGGAGTGGGATTGCTGGGTCATGTGGTAATTCTATTTGTAGATTTCTGAGGGATCTCCAAATTGTTCTCCACAGTGGCTGGACCAATTTACATTCCCACCAGCAGTGTAAAAGGGTTCCCCTTTCACCACACCCCAGTCAACACTTAACATTTTTTTGTTTTTTTAATCTTAGACATTCTGACTGGGGTTAGGTGGTACCTCATTGCTGTTTTGATCTGCATTTCCATTACCATGAGGGATGTTGGGCATTTTTTCATATGCCTTTTTGCTATTCGTATGCCATCTTTAGAGAGTGTTTCTTTCAAATCCCATCTTTTAATAGAGTTGATCATCTTTATTCCAAACAGCGACTTGAGTTCCTTGTGTATTCTGGTTATCAGTCCCTTATCTGATGCATAATTTACAAAAATATTTTCCCACTATGAAGGCTGTCAATTCACACTAATCACAGTGTCTTTTGCCATGCAGAAACTTCTTAGTCTGATGTAATCCCACTTGTCTATTTTAGGGATTATCAACTCTGCTTTGGGTGTCTTATTTAAGAAGTCTTTCTCTATACCAGTGTCTTCCAGAGTTTCCCCAGTGTTTTCCAGGAGCAGTTTTATAGTTTGAGGTCTTAGATTTAGATCCTTGATCCACCTTGACTTGATTTTTGTCAAAGGTGAAAGGTAGAGGTTCAGATTCATCTTTCTGCAAGTGGAAAGCCAGTTTTTCCAGCACCATTTGCTGAAGAGGTTTTCCTTTTCCCACTGGATTGACTGGTACCCCTTGTCAAAAATCAGTTCACTGTATGTTTGGGAATTTATGTCTGGGGACTCTTTTCTGTTCCATTGGTCCACATGTCTGTTTCTGTGCCAGTACCATGCTGTTTTGCTTACCACATCTTTGTAGTATATTTTTGGGTCAGGGAGTGAGATGCCACCCACTACACTCTTGTGTAGAATTGCTTTGGCAATACGGGGTCTTTTATGATTCCAGACGAATTTTATGATTGTCTTTTCTAGTTTTGTGAAGAATGTGTCTGGTACTTTGATTGGCATTGCATTAAATATGTAAATTAATTTGGGTAGAATTGCCATTTTGATTATATTAATTCTTCCAATCCAGGAACATGGGACGTCCTTCCACTTTTTTGTGTCATTTTCAATTTCTTTTTTTAGCTTCTCATAGTTTTCCTTGTGGAAGTCTTTAACTTCTTTGGTTAGATTTAGCCCCAAATATCTTATACTTTTGGTGGCTATGGTAAATGGAATAAGTTGTTTCAGTTCTATCTCAGTCTGCCTGTTATTTATATATAGAAATGCTATCGGTTTCTGTATATTGATTTTATATCCTGCAACTTTACTAAAATCATGTATTACTTCCAGTAATTTTTCCATGGAGACCATTGGGTCTTCTATGTATACAATCATGTCATCTGTGAATAGAGAGAGTTTCACCTCTTCTTTTCCTATTCGAATGCCTTTTATTTTTTCCTCTTTTCTGATTGTGTTGGTGAGGACTTCCAGTACTATATTAAAAAGGAGTGGAGAAAGTGGACATCCTTGTCTTGTTCCCGTGTTTAGTGGGAAAGCTTTCAGCTTTTCTCCATTCAGGGTGATGTTCGCTATGGATTTTTCATAGATGGCTTTTATTGTGTTGACAAATGGACCTTCTGTGCTTTATTCTTAACATGAATGGAATGAAAAGTAAAGTGGAATGTGATTACTGATGAGTTTATTCAACCTCTTTCTGAGAAGAGGTTGTGACATACAGGTATAAATTTAATTCAAAATTTGGTGTTGAAAACATATATTGTATTGTTGGAGAAGTCATGAGGCAGGTTTGCACAGAAAAAAAAAAAACATAGAAAACTACCTCATGACTTTTTTGTCAGCCTAATATTACTCTGTGTTTTAATTAGTAGATCCTGTCTGGTTCCAAAGGATTTTAAAAATTGTTTATAAAATACATAATAGTCAACAAGATAAATTCAAAGTTTTAGCACATATTTAGGGTGGGATGACAGATGATTAGACTCCTGATCCTAGGCGTAAGTGATAACAATCTACAGATATCTGTTGTGTGAGTGAGACATATGAGGTGTTGTCTTACATGGTAGATCACTTTAAGATTATCTGTGATACTTAATGAAGATAGACTCTTATTTCTAGTGAATTCATAATCTTGCTTCTAAATGATAACTTTTAAAAAAGTAGTTAACTCTATATTATCCAGCCCAGTTGAGGAGTAATAATGACTATTGAAAAAGGGTGATTAAGTAACATTACCTAATCATTTTGAAATTCCTTTTTTGATCATATTTAACAGTTACAGATACCAGAAACTGTCCAATTGAGTAGACTGTTATTTCACTGTGCTCTTTCAAACAAATGTTTCCTTTGGAAGAGATTAAAGTAAGAAATTCAAAACCCGAAAACTAGAAAGAAAAAATAGTAGAGGACATAGAAATTTTATTAGGAAAATAAGCCAATATAAGAGAGAAGAGAAGAAGTACTCATATATTGTCTAAAACAATTAGGGAACAACTAAAAAGAAAAGAAGATCAGTACAAGAAAGAAGTAGAAGTGAAACGACAGCTTGAACTTGATCTTAGAACCCTGGATGTGGAATTGAAGACTGTAAAAAATACTTTGTATCAGGTAAATTAATCTTTGGTAAAAATTTATATTTCTAACTTTATTTCATCAATATGACTAATAATATATTGCTCTGATCGAATATTTATTTTTGGAGTTTAAAACAAACCAAAAATTTTATTCCATCCTAAAAATGAAGTATGACAGTTTTAGCTAAAGCTATTTATTCAAAACCTTGGCATCTAATCAACGCTCAGTACATTTTTTCAATGAAGGAATGGGAGGCAGGTTGAGTTAGTCACTAACATATATGTTACCCTAGGCTTTTCTTTTTTAAAAAATTTTTGCCACACTATGGCACAGAAGAGACACAAAGAGACAAAAGAGAGAGGAAAAGTATGAAATCAGGTCCCATGGGGGATGGCCACACCATAGTCATGTCTCTAATCCCCTGTTGGGATTTTGGACATGCAAGCACACATACCCATCACGTTTTACAGACCACCACTCCAGGACTCGAAGCACTTGGTTGGCCATGTAAGATTCAGCACCTTAACCAAACCATCTGCTGTCCCACTTTAGGCATTTTTATGTTAAAGCACAAGCTAAATAGCTTTGAAAGTATAAGACACTTAGATAAATGTTTGATAATTTCTTTTAATTTCATCGTACTATATGTACCTGTATTTAAAAACTATTTTTGTCTTTGACAAATTTAGCTGTCATCTACGGAGTTAAAATTAGAGAAATTCATTGGGAATAATGGTCCTTGTGCTTAAATAGGTCACTTCCTTTTGTTTTTGAAAGAATTATTTAATTTTATTTATTATTATAATTATTTTAAAATTTGCTATAGGTCATGAATGCTCACCAGAGAGAGAGAGCAAGAGAGAGAGAGAAAGTGAGAAAGCAAGCTTCCAGATCCAGGGACTCAAACTGTAGCTGGCCAGGTGGAAGTCCACCACCTTAACCACCACATCATCTTCTGGCCTCTTAATGGCTCTCTTATAGGGCTTCTGTACTTAATTAAGCTTTTAGACTTTTCTCCCTAATAGTATGGGACCAAATACTTAATGGAAATATACTTTTAGGTTGAAAAAGAGCATGAAAACACCAAGAGTCAACTTTCTTTAGAAGAGAGTTTCAGAATAATAAAAGATGAGATTCTGACCAGTCTCCTTCATGAACAAGAAGAGCTAGAAATGACACAAAAGAAAACAAACTCACAGGTAATTTCTTTATGAATTTTCAGATATGCATGTTTATATATTTGTATGTGTATATATTTCAAAATCAACTATATGTATCATGGAAAACATAGATTTTTAAGAGAGATTTGTTATTATTTATACATTCAGTTGCTACATATCATTTAGCTTGTATAGAGAATTTACCGAATAACAAATATACCTGTCTAGTTGAGAATACTACATACATCATCATCAACAGGTAATAAATCACTCGTGTCCCACAAATGTCTTACCTCTCTTATTTTTTCTCCCTAGTTTTCTTTCCTACACTCTTCCCCTCTTCCACCCTCCTTCCACACAGTCTCCAATGTCCATAAGTATTTCCACTGCTTTTATGTCCTCCAATCTAAGTCATGTACGTACATACATGTTTTTGGCAGATGGTGGAGGCATTTAGCCATGTTTCTAATTCAACTCCAGTTGTCTGTGACAGTCAAGTAGTGATATTCACAATAGCCTCATCAAAGGAGAGGCTTTTAATAGTTACTGTAGTAATTGATGATCTCATAATTTGAAAACCCTTGCTACTAACAGTAGATATTCTTGGCTTTGGCAGTCATTTTACGTTCTTTAAAATTTTTATTTTTTTAAGAGATTTTTGGTATAGTGTGCATGCACTCACTAGAGAGACAGAGAGACCAAAAGCAGGAAATCACCCTCCAGAAGTATGGCCATGCTATTCCTTTTTCATTCTCCTCTTGGGATCTTGGGCATGCACACACTTGCACTAGCATGACTTTTAAATCACTGGGTCTGGGATTCGAATAGGGGTCAACTACGTGGCATTCCAGTGACGTAACCACTATGCCATCTGATGGTCCCTAATTTTTTTTTAATTGTCAAAAGGCCTGTATGCTTGTAAAAGAAATGGGCGGTGAGGTGAAAGCACTTCCCAGTGAGGAGTGGTCATACTGCAATCCCTTCTCCACTTCTCCTTGCATCAGGAATGTGGGTGCATGCAAACCTGCCCAGTATGTTTTCCAAGCTACTAAGCCAGGATTCCAACCACAGTCAGCTATCTGTCTGGAATCTGTCTCCCTTTAACCACTAGGCTACAGGGCTGGCACTCACAACCTTGATATGTTAATGGACAGGATACTTCTGCTGATTGGGAAGGAGGACAACAGATAGTTGAGACATCAATTTTGGATGTCATTCTCACTTTTTTGATTTGAAAGAATTTTGCTATAGGGTGTGCGTGCTTACATGAGAGACAGAGCGAGACAGAGAGACAGAAAGCAAGAAATCACCTCCCAGGTGGGATGGCTACATCACAATCCCTTCTCCTTCATTATCCTCTCGAGACTTGGGGCATGCACACACATGCATTCAGCATGAGTTTCAACCCACTGGGTCCAGGACTTGAACTAGTCAAATGGGAGTTCAACACCTAAATCACGATGCCACCTGTTGGGCTCTTTTCTCTTCACTTTTAAGAATAACAGTTTGTGGGCCACCAGGTGACATAGTGGTTAAGGTACTGGACTCCCAATGGCTAACCGTGGTTCAACTCCTGGACCCAGCAGCTTGAGAATGGATTGTGGCATGGCCATCCCTCGTGGGGGGTAAGTTCTCACTTTCTGTCTCTCTGTCTCTGTCTCACTGGTTAACACATGCACCCTATAGCAAAAAAAAAAAAACTCAAAAAAAAAGAACAACAGTTTGCTCCAAGTAGCATTCAATTTCAGTACAAAGAGATTTCTTAAAGAATGACATATCATAATATATGCTTGTTGATAATTTATTGCCAAGTATTTTGTTCCAAGTAAAATAGGACAGTGTACTTAACCATATTTCACATTTATTACTGCTTCAAACATTATGGAACAGAAACAAAAGTTATTGCAAGAGCGAGTGACCTCATGATTTTCTGTTTCTTTTTTTTCTTTGTTTGTAATAGAGTGTGTACACTCACCTGGGGGAGAGAGAGAGGGAAAGAAGTGACAAATCTCCCCCTAGGGGGGAATAGCCACACCTTAGTCTCTTCTCTTCCATTTTCCTCTTGGGATTTTGGCCGTGCAGTCACACACAGCTAGTGTGTGTTTATCCTGCCAGTTTGGAATTCGAATTGGGCAGTAGGCCATGTACGATCCAGCCCCCTCAACCACTATGCCACCTGGCTGACCCTCTCTTGATTTTCCAAGATCTGGCTTTTACTGTTTCAAAATGTAAGCCTTTTTGTATTCACAGTATATGTTTACACTGTAGAAGTAACTGGTTTGCCAGAAGGGCACTGGAAGTAGATTCAAAAGCCTGGAGAGTGGCTAGCAGGTGGGATAGCAGTTGGGACACTGGATGCCCACATGGCTGAGTGCAGTTTGTGTCCCGGACCTGGTGACTTGCTGTCTCTCTCACTCTCTCTGGTCTAGTTGAAGGGTAATAATAATGAATAAAATTAAATAATAAACAATTCTTAAATATTTTTAAAAGCCTAGAAGAAATACTGCAGTGTGTTTATATTTTTAATGTATTCTTTTTAAAATTGTGATCACTAACTGAGTTTATTTATTTATTTATTTTTTTTTGGAGAGGTTTTTGCTATAGAGGGTGTGCGCTCACCAGACAGACAGAGACAGAGAGACAGGAAGCGAGAAATCACCCCCCAGGGGGGATGGTCACGCCGCAATCCCTTCTCCTCCATTCTCCTCTCGGGATCTTGGGCACGTACGCACATGCGCCTGGCATGAGTTTTAAGCCACTGGGTCTGGGACGTGAACCGCAGTCGACTACGTGGGAGTCCAGCGACATAGCCATTACGCTAACTGCTGGTCCCCCACTGAGTTTATTGATGTATGTAGAAATACTTAGTGAAATCCCTAAATTTATTATTTATCAGTAAAAGTAATTAGTATAACTAACTATAAAAATATTAGAAGCTAGCCAGTGATGTGGTAGTTAAAGTGGCTGGATCCCACATGGCTGACTACATGGTTTGAGTCTAAGTCTCAGATCCAGCAACTTGAAAGCCATGCTGAGTGTGTGTGTGTGTGTGTTTGTGTGTGTGTATGTATGTGTATGTGTGTGTGTATGTGTCTAAAATCTCAAAAAGAGGAATGGAGGAAAAAGGACTATGGCATAGATATCTTCTATGGGGACTTTCTCTCTTGCTCTCTCTCTCTCTCCAGTGAGCACACATTCCCTCTAGCAAATAAAAATAATTTAAAGTGGGATATCTATGGAATATTCTAAGGAAAAAGAAACTTAAAGAACTTTGAGAAATTTTATCTGTCCAAATAAATGCAGATTTAAGGCTCTTACTGTAATTGAACATCTCTAATCTGAAAATCCCAAATTCAGAACTTTTTGAGCACCAACACAACATGAGCAGAAAATTCCACACCTGGCCTCTAGTGATAGGTTGCAGTTAGAACACCACAGTGCAGAAGTGGGGTATAAAATTATCTTCAGGCTATGTGTATAAAGTGTATGTGAAAAGTAAGTGAATTTTGTGTTTAAACTTGGGTCCTTTCCCCAAGATATCTCATTATGTACATGCAAATATTCTAAAATTGGAAAGGGTAACACTTCTGGTCTCAAGCATTTTGGAAAAAAGGATACTCAACCTGTATGACACAGCCACATTCGTTCAGTACAGAATGTTAACCAAACTTTTAAATGAAGTCAAATTTATTCATCTTTCAATCTCTTATTTTAGGCCTCTGGTTTTATGTCCCTGTGTTCACCAAAGAGAGACATAGAGGAAGTGAGAAATCACCCCCTAGGGAGATGGCCATGCTGCCATCCCTTCTCCTCAGTTCTCCTCCCAGGATCTCGCCTATACAAGCACACACATCCTGTGTGGTTTTCAAGCCACTAGGTCTAGGACTTGAATTGGCAACTCTGAGTTGTCTATGTGGAATCCAGCCCTCTTAACCTTCACGCCACCTGCTAGCCCTGATTTTGTTGAGAGACTTAAACATTCTCTCATGGTTTCCTTTTTATGTTTATAGATTCATTGTCTTCAATTAAATTTTTGAAGTTTGGGGAATTTATGCTTCTATAGGATTTGAGTTCTGTGTCCGAATTCATTTCCAGTTAAATATCTGCTATTGTAACACACGTATAAATGTACAGTTTATTTATGTTTTTGATTTCAGAGAAAATCATGGTATAGCATATTTTTGAATACTAGCTAAAAAGTCTTCTTTGTTTTATTTAGGTTTCTGATAGTTATAAAATAGAAAAATGTCTGCGGGGAGAAAATCACAGATTGCAGGATGAAATTGCTGAACTAAGAGTGGAAATAGATAGAATACAGCATCTGAACCAAGAAAAGGAGAAGAAATATGTTGAGGACATTCAAATTCTAAAAGAAAAGACTCATGATCTTCAAAAGACAATGAAACGGAATGAGGCAACATTAAGCAAAACAATATCCCAGTATAGTGGAGAGCTTAATGTTCTAACAACTCAGAATACGATGTTAAATTCTGAACTGGAGAATGAACAGAAAAGCAAGGAAAGACTGGAAGCAGAAGTGGAATCATACCATTCTAGACTGGCTGCTGCTATACGCGATCGTGATCAAAATGAAAAATCAAAAAGAGACCTAGAACTTGCTTTCCAGACAGCAAGAGACGAGTGGTTTTGCTTTCAAGACAAAATGAATTCAGAAATGTCAAACTTGAAAGAGAAAAATGAGAGTCTTTCTCAACAACTTTCTGAAACTGAAAGTAAACTCGATAGCCTACAAACTGAACTCTACCACGCGAGAGAAGAAACTCTCAGAGAAAAGACTTTGGCTTTAGAGCAAGTAGAGAGAAACATACAGGGTCAAGTGAAGGAAATCGAACTGAAATATCAATATAAAACGAACAAACTCATGGCAAAAACAAAGTCTCTAGAGGAAATATGTCGACTACAAAGTGAAAATACGTTGCTTCGACAGCAACTGGAAAATGCTCAAAATGAAGCTGACGCTAAAGCAAAGACAATGGATATGCAGGATCAGCTTTGTGAAATTGTAAGAAACCTTCAAGTTCAGAGTGAAAAAGAAAGCCTTATGATGGAAAAGAGAAATAAGGAGTTACTCAGTGAATTTGATCATTTCCAAGAAAGATGGCATCAATACAAAAATGAAAGAGCAGAAAGAAATAAGGAGTTAGTCATTGGATGTAATCATTTAAAGGAAAGACTGCGTGAGTATGAAAATGAGAGAGAAATACATGAGTTAGTCACTGTGTGTAATCATTTAAAAGAAAGACTGCTTCAATATGAAAATGAGAGAGCAGAAATAGATGAGTTAGTCACTCTGCGTAATCATTTAAAGGAAAGACTGCGTCAGTATGAAAATGAGAGAGCAGAAATACATGAGTTAGTCACTGAACATAATCATTTAAGAGAAAGACTGCGTCAATATGAAAATGAGAGAGCAGCAGAAAGAAATAAGGAGTTAGTCACTGAACGTAATCATTTAAAGGAAAGACTGCATCAATATGAAAAAGAGAGAGCAGAAATGCATGAGTTAGCCACTGCGTGTAATCATTTAAAAGAAAGACTGTGTCAATATGAAAATGAGGGAGCAGAAAGAAATAAGGAGTTAGTCACTGAACGTAATCATTTAAAGGAAAGACTGCATCAATGTGAAAAAGAGAGAGCAGAAATACATGAGTTAGTCGCTGAGCGTAATCATTTAAAAGAAAGACTGTGTCAGTATGAAAATGAGAGAGTGGGAAGAAAGTATCAAAATTTAAACTGATATTTGATTATGGCTCTAGTTGAATGTGTATGTGTGTGTGTGTGTGTGTATATATATATATATATATGTATATATTTATGTGTATATGTGTGTATGTGTGCATCTGTATATAAGTATATGTTAGAGCCAGTAGGTGGCATCATGGTTAAGACACTGGACTCCCCCTGGCCAATTGTGGTTTGAGTCCTGAACTTAGCAGCTTGCTTTCTCATTTTCTCTCTGTCTCTCTCGCATGTGCACGCTCCCTGTAGAAAAAAAATGTTTAGAGAGATTTTTCCTATAGGGTGCTGTGCTTGCCAGAGAGACAGACAGAAAGCAAGAAATCACCCTTTGGGGGAATAACAACACCACAATCCCTTCTCCTCCACTCCCCTTTCAGGATCTTGGGCACACATGCATACTCACCTGGCATGAGTTTTAAGCTACTGGGTCCAATACTCAAACCGAGTGGACTACGTAGAAGTGCAGTGACATAACCATATGCCATCTGCTGGTCCCCCACCTCTGTAGCAAATTTAAAAATCAATTATAATGATAAATAAAATGAAATAATTATTTTTTAAAAAATAGGTAATAATGTATTTGCCATATTAATTTAGAAACATACCTTGCTTTTAGCTAATAATAGGTTAAGTTATAAGATGTTAATAGACTGATAATCATAATGTAGCCATATACTGCTGAAATAATTTTAATATCTTTATGTTGCAACCTTTTATGGCCATGATGAAACAGATAAATAAACACATTCACACAGAAAATGAGGATTTTTTGTTTGTTTTTTTCATTAAGTTTCTTTTTGTTTAGTTTGCTATAGGGCACATGGGGCTTGCTGGAGTCGGAAAGAGAAAGAGAAGGATACTGAGATATTACGCCCCAAGGGGGATGACCACACCATGGTCACTTTTTTGCCATTGTCCTCTGGGGATTTGGAGCATGCTTGTACATGTCCCCAGCATGTTTATCAAGGCTTTGAGACTGGGACTCAAACTGTGTAGTTGGCCATATAGGATCCAGAGCCTTAAACTCTACACCACTTAGTGACCCCAAAAATGAGAATTTTGAGATGAAGATTCAATTGGGTGGTTACACAGTTCATTATGGGTTTCCAAAATGAATTAAGTGGTGGTTGCTATACCTCATAATGCTTTTATTTCAGTACCTATTTTAAAATATAAATTTATATTTACATGGTATAATTTTTTTCTGCTATTAATATTTTGTACTATTATTTATACTGTCAATTATTACACATTATTTAGTTTTTACAGAGGTTTTATCCAACCCAATATACACAACACTGCAGGTGATTTGAGAATACTATACATGACATCACCAACAGGCAGCAAACCATATCTGTGTCCCACAAAGGTCTTACTTCTCCACTTTTTCCTGTTTCCCCTCCTGCACCCTCCCCTCTCCTACTCTCCTTCCACTTTGTCCCCAGTGTCCATAAAAATTTTCAATACTTCTAGATCCTCCAGTCTTTCAGTCTCTACCACAGACAGTAGGTATATGTTTACTGAGACATACAATGTCTCTGTTTCATAGCCTGACTTGCTTCACTCAGCAATCTTTCATGTTCATCCACTTTCTATCAAATGTTATAATTTGACATCAATTTGAACAGAAATATTTTTATCTCAGATTATGTATTCATTTTTTTTTTCAGACAGGAGTTTGCTGTCGCCATCTTCCTGCCTCAGCCTCTTGGTTGAGACTATAGGCACACATCAATGTGCCCAGTTCTCTTTTCAGACAGGGGCTCACTGTGTTTCCCTGAGTTGCTAAGACTGCAGGCACACATCACTGTGCCCAGTCTTTAGGTTGGGCCTGGAATTGAACCCAGGCCTTTCGTTGTTCCAGCCTGAGTCTATAGCATCTTAGCATCCCATGACACCTTAGCTGAGCCTCAAATTATATGCACTGATGACCTCAAAATTCTTTAATGGCATCTCCATCTTGTTAAATCATAATATGAGGCAAAAGTAGATGACTTTAGCAAAACTTTTGACTTAGTTTTCCTGCTAGTATTTATAATTTAAACATTTTTACAAACACTTTACTCATTTAATTTACTCATGGCTCAATTGCTATCATTTCGATATTACTTTGTCCAACACAAAGATAGTTAGATATCTGTGATTTATTAATGATTTCCATTTGCAACCTAATGCGGGAGCTTGCAGAGTTCATGCACAGGAGGGAGGAACTAGTGAGTGCTGGGAAGAGAAGCAGGAGCTGAGGTCAGGGAAGGAGGTGGAGGCAGGGTTACCTACAGACTACCCTGAAGTCTGGTGGAATAAAACTTTTATTCTGGGATGGGGATCTTTTGGGAGGATTCCTGAGCAGAAAATTGAATATGTGAGGAACTCTGAAGTTAATTTGAAACCTCTCATTAAAAAGATGCAAAATGCTAACCAGAGTATACCATCACCAGCCCCACCCCCATATTCATTTCTTCCTGAGAGTTCAGGGGTTGTTATGCCTTGCAAATTTATCAGAGGAGGATGGTTAAGTGGGCTGTTCTCCTGTCTGAATAACCCAGTACTGACTAGGCAGTAAGATAGCCCCTGACATGTGCCCTGAACTGAATCCAGTAATAAACAGGGACGGATGCACATGAGGAAAAGAAGGAAAGTGGATGTATGTGGAGATGTTTTTCAGTGTATACATTAGAGTAACAAACACATTACAAACATAATTGAGTAACAAGATGATTTATAAAATCAGTAACAGAATTATCTTATCAGGTAGTGGTAATGTTAGGCCAAGTTAGCACAGGCCGAGTTAGCATAATCACCGCCATGTCAGGGCTTCCAGGATGGGGCCCAAGGACCCCAGGAAGTCATAAATAAACAAAGGACAGGAACTCATAAATAAGCAGATGATGGACAGGCCTGGTGGCATCAGGACAAGGTTTATCTAACTTTAACTGAGATTTCTAATCTAGACTCAAGCAGGCGATAACAACTAGACCCTAACTTCACATACCCCCTCCCTTGTGTGCTGCATACTATGGAAAGTTATTGACAGTATATCCTGTATTGCCCTCCTAAGCTATAAAAGGCCCCTCTAAACTAGGTTCAGGATCCTTGTTGCCACCCGCTGCATCGGGCAGAAACTCAGACCCCAGCTAGCTGGAAGATAAATGCCTCTTATACAGTTACATTGTCGTTGTCTTCTCTGGTCCGCTACTAGTTAGATTGATCTTTGGACCCTAACATTTGGGGGCTCATCAAGAATTGATCAGCTTGGTGACAGCCAGATTAGACATGACAGAGGCTTGGCACATTGCTGTGAAAGGATTGATCACCTCCATCTGGGACTTGCAGGAGGCCTTAGAGCCTGTTCTCAGACGTGTCTTGTTCGGGAAAGAAGAGTTGGCCACTTCTGTTTGGGACTTGCAGGGGGCCTTAGAGCCTGTTCCCAAACTTGTCTTGTTCTGGAAGAGAATTCTCTGTGAAGGAACTGGGTTAGCCATCCTGTAGGCTCCACTTAAAGTCGAGGGAGATGTCTCTGATAACTGGAAGATCAACGAGCATCCGCATTGGACACCGTTTGGTCTGACATTTGATAAGGATCCTATACACACTGGTGTGAGTCCTGTGCGTGTGGTGGAATTGACCAGCCGGTGCGTGTGGTCGTCCCCTGTGCATATTTGTTGGTTCACGGGGATGATTGTGATTCTGTGTCTCTTTCTGTTGTGGCCTCTGTTTCTCCTTTTTCCTGTCATGGGCCAAACCCAAGTAACTCCTAAGTTTGATCTTAGACCATTTTTCAGAAGTCCGGAAGAAAGCCCACAATTATGGACTTCAGGTAAGGAAAAGTAAATTTAATACCTTTTGTTCTACAGAATGGCTGACCTTTAATGTAGGATGGCCACCACAGGGGACCTTTCCACTAAAAGTCATCAGGCGAGTTCACAATGTTATCAACAAGCCTGGCCTTCAGGGTCACCCAGATCAGCTCCCATATATTGTAGAATATCCTCCTTCCTGGCTCAGGCCTTTTTTATCAGGAAAGGACGAAGATCCTCCAAAACTACTGGCTTTGAAGAGTACCCACCCCTCTGAGCTGGGGGAAACTGCAAAAGACCATAAAAAAACCAGTCTTTCAAGAGGACTCTAGAATTTACTCTTCATTGGCAGATCTAGATTCTGAACCCTATCCACCAACTTATGTTGCAGGAACACCTCCGGCTCAGGCAGAGGCAGCCACCCAGCTTAAGGTGGAACCTTTTCCACAGCCTCAACAGTTGCCACACTCTACCGTAGGGCCATCAGCACCCCCGCATTGGTGCAAAGGCCCACTGGAGGTCTTAGATCAAGGAGGTCCCGGGAAGATAAAGAGCCCACATCCTCTGGGCGAGCACCCATCCTCCCTGTCTGCGCCCTAGGGGGCTCTGTAAGGGGAGCATACATATCAGTATTGGCCCTTCTCTAGTAGTGATCTTTACAACTGGAGAACCCCAAATCCTCCTTTCTCTGAAGATCTGTGGGGACTCACTGATCTGTTTGAGTCCATATTGTATACCCACAACCCCACTTGGGATGACTGCCAGCAGTTTCTCAAAACCTTGTTCACCACCGGAGAGTGAGAATGGATCCTCACCGAGGCTTGAAAGAATGTACCTGGCAATGACAGTCATCCAACCACCTTACCAAGCCTGATCGATGAGGGATTTCCACTCATCAGACACAACTGAGATTTTGGGAACATGAAAGGTAGGGAGAGTCTTTGAGTCTATTGCTAGACTCTTATGTCAGATCTCCAAGGGGCTGCTAGACGCCCCACCAATTTGGCAAAGATAAAAGCAGTAATTCAGGGAAAAAATGAAATCCTGGCTGCATTTTTAGAACTTCTCTATAGTGCCTATAAGCAATTCACTCCCCTAGACCCCCTAGCTGAAGAGAATTAATCTGCTATTATCATGTCCTTTATTAATCAGGCAGCGTCGGATATCAGAAAAAAATTGTATAAACAAGAGGGCCTTGGGGACATGACTATTAGAGATCTCATTAGAGTAGCAGATAGAGTTTTTAACACCTGAGAAACTCCAGAAGAACGAGAGGATAGGCTAAGGAAAGAGGATCAAGAATTACAACAAAGAGTTAGAAAAGAAGATAGAAAATTTCATCAGAAACAGAACAAGCAGATGGCTAAAATCCTCCTAGCTGGAATTAAAGGGAAAAAGAATCCACTGGGTCCCCAGAACAAGGGGACGCATCCTAAAGTGGACATAAATCAATGTGCCTATTGTAAAAAGTATGAGCACTAGAAAAAAACGACTGTCCCAACTTGGCCAGACAGGGTTTGGCAACACAAAGTGTCCCTCAAGTCTTGATGGCTGGAGCAGACTGTGACTAGGGGAGAGGGGACTCGGAGTCCCTCCCCGAGTCTTAGGTAACTGCATCTGTGGAGAGGAAACACGTGGACTTTATGGTAGACACGGGAGCTCAATATTCAGTTCTCAATACCCCTTCCCTGCCACTCTCAAACAAGACTAGCATTGTTCAAGGTGCCACCAGGTCTAAGACTTACCAATGGATGGCAGAGCGCCAAGTGGATTTGGGTCAACATCGGGTCACCCACTCCTTCCTGGTTATTCTGGAGTGCCCTGCACCCCTGCTGGAATGCGATTTATTGACCAAATTGCAGGCACAAATCCACTTCTAATCCCCGAGGGCATTAAAGTCACCGGTAATATAGGGCATCCCCTTCACGTCCTACCTCTGACTTTGGCACATGAACATTGCCTGTATGGCCACCCAAAATCAGGACCACAGGGAAACCATTTATGGCCTAAAGAACTAGTTCCTTGGGTTCAGAGGTTTCCTCAAGCCTGGGCGGAAGTGTTAGGAATAGGTTTCATGACCCATCGGGTCCCTGTAATAGTTGAACTTAAATCCTTGCCTCAGCCTGTCCAGGTCTGCCAGTAACCCATGACAGCAGAAGCAAGACAAGGGATTGCTTCACACATCAATCGCCTGTTGCAGGCAGGCATCCTTAGACCTTATCACTCAAACTGGAACACTCCGTTGCTCCCAGTAAATAAACCGGGGGAAATTATTTCAAACCTGTTCAAGACCTACGAGAGGTTAACAAAAGGACTTGCATTCCTTTTGTCAATGTCATGACTCCATAACACTTTTACAATATGTTGATGACCTCCTCCTAGCCGCTTCTTCTGAAGTAAAATGTAAAAAGGCTACAGAGGACCTCTTGCAGGCATTAGGCCCACTAGGCTATCGTGCCAGTGCTAAGAAGGCCCAAATTTGTAAACAGGTGGTTACATATTTGGGATATAGACTCAATGAAGAAAAGAGATGGCTGACAGAAACTATGAAAGAAACTGTTTTGAGACTACTGGTCCCTGCTTCAGCCAGGGAATTTCAAGAGTTCCTGGGCACTGTGGGCTACTGCCGGCAGTGGATATGAGGTTTTGCGGAATTAGCTAAACCTTTGTATGAGGTCACTAAAGAAAAAACACCCTGGACATAGGGGCCTGAACAACAGTTAGCCTTTGAGAGATCCAGGGCCTCTCTCCTTGAGCCCCCAGCATTAGCCTTGCCAGACCCTTTTAAGCTTTTCACTCTTCATGTGTCTGAAAAAGGGGGAATTGCAAAAGGGGTGCTCATGCAGCAGCTGGGGTCTTGGAAATGTCCCATGGCTTACCTGTCAAAGAGACTGGATCCTGTAGTGGCTGAGTGGCCCCAATTTTTGCACCATAGCCACTGTGGCAATGTTGGTTAGGAATGCAGATAAAATGACGTTTGGGCAACACCTCAAAGTAATAACTCCCTATGCCGTTGAGGATATCCTCAAGCACCCCCTAGGGCAATGGATGTCCAATGTGCAGTTGACTCATTGTCAAGGACTGCTCCTAGATGTCCCACGAGTCACTTTTTCAGGGCCCACCTCCTTGAATCTGACCACGTTGCTGCCTAACCCAGATTTGGATAAGACGGTACATGACTGCCAAGAAATCCTAGCAGAGATCTTCCATGTATGACATGCCCTCCAGGACTCGGCCTTGCCAAACAGCGAGGTAATCTGGTATACTGATGAGAGTAGTTTTATGCAAGATGGAATACGTAAGGCAGGAGCAGCAGAGATAGACCAGGGCAGGAACTTAATTTGGAGCTCCTCCCTGCCAGCGGGAACCTCCACCCAGAAGGCTGAACTGATTGCCCTGGCATAAGTTCTCGAACGAGCAGAAGGAAAGCGTGCCACCACTTACATGGACAGCAGTTACGCTTTTGGGACTGTCCATATCCACGGTGCAATCTATCGGGAGAGGGCTTTGTTACTGTGGATGGGGGAAAGGTACGCAATCTTCCCAAAATCCAGCGGTTATTAGTGGCGGTGCAAAAACCCTGAGCAATTGCAATAGTGCATGTTCCGGGCCACCAAGCCGCCAAAGCCCCTGAAGCTGTTGGCAATAATCGGGCCGATGAAGCAGTGAAACAAACCACTACCACATCTGTAGCTCTCGCCCTGTCTCTCAACCTGCTAATACCAGAGCTTTCACGTCGACTTCTATGCCCAGACTACTCCTCCAGTGACCAGAAATGGATGGAGAACAACAGATGCACGCTGCCTGACCCTATGGGTTGGGAAAGGACACACACACACACACACAAAAGTCTAATCTTGCCAGATGTGCTGGGACTCTCTTATATGGCAGATCTCCATTCAGCTACTCATTTTAGTGAAAAGAAATTACTTCAGATCCTGCAGTCGGCGCAATCACGGTTTCCCAACCAAAGAAGACACATTCATCACCTCATAGACTGCTACCAAGAGTGCCAGGCTATGAAACCGAGCTGATGGGGGCCACTCCACACAGGTACTTGGTTGTGGGGGAGGGCTCTGGGACAAGACTGGGATATGGACTTCGCAGAGGTAAAACCGGGAAAATATGCATATAAGTATCTTCTAGTTATGGTCGATCCGTTCTCGGGGTGGATAGAGGCTTTCCCCACAAAATGAGAATTGGCCCAAATAGTCACAAAGACCCTATTAGAGGAAATTATACCCCAGTATGGGGTTTCTGAAACACTCAGCTCGGACAATGGCCTGGCTTTCATCAGTAAGTCCTACAGGGACTAGCCTAGGCTGTGGGAACTGATTGGAAGTTACATTGTAAATACAACCCACAGAGTTCTGAGCAAATAGAAAGAATAAATAGAACATTAAAGGAGACCTTATCTAAATTAGCCCTTGAGACTGGTAGAGGCTGGGTGACCCTCCTACTTTTTGCCATGTTCCGAGTTCATAACTCCCCTTAAGTCCATGGAGTGACTCCATTTAAAATCATGTATGGGGCAACACCCCTTATATGCATTCGTAACATTCCAATGTTGACACCTGAAGGGATTATAGATTATAAAACTAGCCTAAAGGCCCTTCGGCAGGTAGAAGAAACAATTTGGCCCTTAGTCCAAGCACTCCATGAGGCTAGGGACCCTACAGACCCAGAACATGGTATAGGCCCAGGAGATTTGGTCTAAATAAAAAAACACAGGACATGCACTTCGGAATTAAGACGGAAAGGACCTTATATGGCTCTTTTGGTTACCCCTACTGCTTTAAAGGTGGATGGAATCGGACCATGGATTCACCATTCACACGTGCATCTAGCCTCATTGCCTGAAGACATGCAAGCTGAAAAGGAGTGGTCCATGCAATACCACCCACACAATCCCCTAAAACTCCAGATATCAAGATCTTTAGACCAACCCATGCCTCCTTCTCAACAGGACAATGATAAAAATGCTGACCACTCTGGGATAGTCCGTGATTGTATGGCTAAAATCAGGGAAGGACTAGCAAAAACAAAAATAGATGAGGAGCTAATAAAGGTTAGTTTGAAACTTGGGTTAATAAATCCCCTTGAATGACAACCCTGATCTCCACCCTCTTCGGCCCCTGCTTATTTTACTTCATCTACTCACCTTTGGCCTGTGTGTCATAAACAGAATAATACAGTTTATAAAAAATTGCCTGAACGTTGTTCAGTTTATAGTCCTGAGACAAAGCTATGCCCACCTTACCAAGGACAAAAGTACTATTCTTTAAACGTTTAATCTAATGCTCTTCTACTTCTGTAAATCGCTTAACAGTACCAATGAGAATGATTCCTCATTATGTACAACTAGAGAGGGGAATGTTAGGCCGAGTTAGCATATGTTAGGCTGAGTTAGTATAGGCCAAGTTAGCATATGTATAAACAGAGGACAGGAACTCATAAATAAGCAGAGGATGGGTTGGCCTGGTGGCACCAGGACAAGGTTTACCTAACTTTAACTGAGATTTCTTATCTAGACTCAAGCAGGTGGTAACAACTGGACCCTAACTTCACATACCCGCTCCCTTGTGTGCTGCATACTATAGAAAGTTACTGACAGTATATCCTGTATTGCCCTCCTAAGCTATAAAAGGCTCCTCTAAACTAGGTTCAGGGTCCTTGTTGCAACCCGCTGTTTTGGGCAGAAACTTGGTCCCCAGCTAGCTGGAAAAATAAATGCCTCTTATGCAGTTGCATTGTCATTGTCTTCTCTGTACCACTACTAATTAGATTGATCTTTGAACCCTAACAGTAAAACGGCTTCAACAAAAACTGACTGATGCCCTCTAAAAACAATCTATGCTGGAGGCTGCACTGGAGCTTACATCACGTAATCACATTAATTTAGAAGATAAAATCCAGGATTTAAAGAAGAAAGTAAGTCAAATGAGAAGTCAAGTACATATAAAATTTAACATGTTAACTGTTCATCAATAGCTGGTTGGTTAATGAAGTGTTTCAGGATACTCATTTCAGGAGACAACCTTCTTTTATATTTTTGTTATAATCTCTGTGCTGTGCTTTCCATGTTTTTGGCTTCTGTTCATCTAACTTCATTTATTCAGATTAGGATCACAATTTCTCCTTCTTGAAACTTTCTCTGACTGTTATGTTTAACTGCCCTTCTCTTTTCAGCACTTGTCTAGTGTGTGCAGAACAGTTTAACAATTTTACATTGCTTTTGTTTTGTCATGAGAGATAATCTTAGTCTAAGTATACATTTGCTTAAGGAGGGAGTAATATCTAATGTGCACGTCACCTACATTTCTGTGAATTGAAAATATTTTTAGCTTAACCAGTCATTAAGATAAAATTAACTACTCTATACCATGGCCATAATTTCTTCTTTGAGATATTAAAATAATAAAACTCTTTTTCCATATTTGAAGCAGTTAAAATTAGAGGGGAATTGTAAAACCAAATGTTCATGTTTTTTTTTTTTTTTTTAGTATAGAAAGGGAAAAACAAAGCTAAATTTGCCTCCCTTTATTATGTAGCCAGGAGTGGTTTTTGTATAGATATCTAATACTTTTCTACCAGAAAGTCCTGCCTTCAGCTGAGATAATACGCTAACATATATCATCTCTTCAGAGTGCTGCTAATGCACAGCCTGGCCTAAGCGGTTGCTGGGAATGAACCTGTTAGGGAAATTTGATTTAGCAAAAGAAAGCACTGTTTCCAGGCCCAGGCATCAGGTCACCCACGATGGTCATGTAAATTATGCACCATTCAATCCAGGAGATGCTGTGTGTGACTCAGTATGTGACCCCGCATCCTAGGCAGTACAGAGAGAAAGCAAGCTGCCCCCGGAGTGAAGTGGAGAGTGGTGGCATTGGCTGGTGGGACAGTGAAAAGTCTCTGAAGCACTGGGGTGAACTCTGGGCCTTGCTTCTCTCTTGTTGCCACTTCACACAGTGGTGTGAAGATGAGTCAGTGCGATGTCTAGTGGCATGCCACCTACCTAAAGCATCAGATTTTATTGGAATGTAAAACACAGTAGTGAGTGGCTAGCAGGAAGTGTGGTGGTGAAGGCACTGGTCTCCCACAGGATTGACCACAGTTCAAGTCCTAGACTTGGAGGTTGCTTTCCCACTTTCCCTCTCTCTCCATCTCTTTCTGATGAGCTCATATGCCCTACAGAAAATGTTTTAAATAATAAATAAATATTAGACCCCTGGGCCAGGATCTTCAAGGGAGGACTGCCCCCAGTAGCTTCAGCCCTGGGAACCCCCAAGCCAGACACCCCTCTTTCAGCCAGGAATGCCCTCAGTTCCACCACACCACAGTCCCATCTTTAGACCCCTGGGCCAGGATCTTCGAGGGCGGACTGTCCCCAGTAGCTTCAGCCCCGGGATCCCAAGCCAGACACCCCTCTTTCAGCCAGGTACACTTTTTTTTCCCCTTCCCCTTTCTTTTTCTGTCCCATTACTCACGTCTTTCATTTGTAAATTTCTCTCTTCTGATTAACACATAGGAACGCCCTCAGTTCCACCATACCACACGCCCATCTTTAGACCCCTGGCGAAATCAAGCACCACGCTAGTGTGCAGCGTGTGACTTTTTCTTTATTCTACGTATTATTTTCTTCCCACTTACTCAGTCCTCACTTCCTTTATCTTCACCACCCCTGGCTGTCTAGATAGGTCTAGAATTACAATTCTGAAACATTCTAGCATTTTAAGACTCTCTAGAATCCTCCATTTCACTGAACCACCTGCGAAGAAGGAGATACATTTCTTTGGACACCTGGAGAAAATACTTTCTCTTGGATTACATTACTAAACACAATTGAAGAGAGACTTTGGCTGTCTCCATTCCACATCAGAAAGGAAACACACTTGCTCCTATTCGAAGAAACATTCTCGTAAAAGGTTTTTCAAAGGGAACACGTCTCCCAATGGTTAGAAGTAGAAGAACCTCAGGCCTGAATAAAGCAGGAAATATGTCTTCATCAAAGGAACACAGTAACTCCCTTCCTTTTCTTGAAAAAATAGAGGACGTTACCAAAATGTCCGAGATAGAGTTTAGAACATTCATGTTGAACAAGTACTATGAGCTGGAACAGAAAAGAGACAATGAACTACAGGAGATGAGAAAGTCCTTCAACGATATGAAGGAGGAAATGCTAAGGAAGAATAAGACGGAACTTTTAGAGGTGAAGTCTGAAATACAGGAAATCAAAAACTCTCTTGAAAGTATTAAAAGTCGATTAGACCATGCTGAAGGTCGAATCTCTGATGTAGAATATAAAACTTCTGACCTAGAAAAAAACACCAAAAAGATAGAGAAAATAACAAAAAAAATGAAGATAACATACGAGAATTACTAGATTCCATTAGACATCCTAACATCCGAATAATTGGTATCCCAGAAGGTGAAGAAACTAGTAAGAGCATGGAAAACCTATTCCATAAAATCTTGGAAGAAAATTTCCCAAGCATAGAGAGGCACTCAAACATCCAGACCCAAGAAATACAAAGGACACCAAATAGAATCAACCCAAGAAGATCTTCCCCAAGGCATATCATAGCCAGACTGGCTAAGACCACAGATCAAGACAAGATACTAAAACTGGCAAGAGAGAAACAACAAGTGACTTACAAAGGTCACTCCATCAGGCTAACACCGGACTTCTCAACGCAAACAATGCAAGCAAGGAAAGAATGGGAAGATGTGCTGAAAGTGTTAAGAGAGAAACAATTTCAACCAAGATTATTGTATCCTGCAAGATTATCCTTCATAGAGGAAAAAAAGATTGAAATCTTCTCAGACAAACAAAACCTGAAAGAATTTGCCAGCACCAGGCCAGCTCTCCATGAAACCCTGAAGAAAGTACTGTTCCAGGAAAACTAAAGAAGTAACAGCCAGAAACAAAAGAGCAAAAGGCAACTAAGACAATGGCCAACTTAAACGTCGGGACAGATCCATTAACATCGATAATAACATTGAATGTTAATGGATTAAATTCTCCAATCAAGAGACACAGACTGGTTGAATGGGTTAAAAAAAAAAAACAAAAACATTCTATCTGTTGCCTACAGGAAACCCACTTCATGGATAAAGATATCCATAGACTGAAAATGAAGGGTTGGAAAAAGATTTTCCATGCAAATGGGAACCAAAAAAGAGCTGGAGTCGCAATACTAATCTCTAACAAAATAGGCTTTAAAACAAAAACTGTTCGAAGAGACAAAGAAGGGCACTATATTGTAGTAAAAGGATCAATCGATCAAGAAGATATAACGCTTATTAATATCTATGCCCCTAACACAGGAGCACCCAAATATGTGAAGGAAAGACTGCTAGATCTAAAAAGGGAGATAGACTGCAACACACTAATTGTTGGAGACCTCAACACTGCATTATCCCCCCTGGGTAGATCATTTAGACAAAAAATAGGTAAAGAGATAAAAGATCTAAATGATATCATAAATCAAATGGACTTAACAGACATCTATAGAACTTTTCATCCTAAAACCTCAAGATACACTTTTTTCTAGCCGCCACATGGAACATTCTCAAAGATTGACCACATTACTGGGCACAAAGCAAGCCTCTACAGATTCAAAAGCATAGAAACTATACCCAGCATCTTCACCGACCATGATGGAATTAAACTTGAGTTTAATATCAAGAGAAATCCTCAAAAATGCTCAAATACATGGAAACTTAATAACCTACTCCTCAATGACTCCACAAGAACTGAAGAAATAAAGACTGAAATCAAGAGGTTCATGGAAGGCAATGATAATGAGGACACGAGTTTCCATAATCTTTGGGACACTGCTAAAGCATTCATAAGAGGGAAGTTCATAGCAATTAGTGCACATAAGAGGAACATGGAAAGAAGGCAAATGGATCACCTAACATTATGCCTCACAGAATTGGAAAAGCAACAGCAAAAAGATTCAAAAAACTCCAGGAGAAAGAAAATAATAAAGATACGAGCAGAAATAAATGAAATAGAAAATAAACGAACTATACAGAAAATAAATGAAAGTAAAAGCTGCTTCTTTGAAAAGATAAACAAAATTGATACTCCACTAGCGAGACTTATTAAGAAGAAGAGAACAAAGAACCAGGTGAATCAGATCTGCAATGAAGCAGGCAAAATAACAACAGACATAGAAGAAATAAAAAACATTATTAGAGGGCACTATGAACATCTGTATGCCAAGAAACAAGATAATTTGGATGAGATGGACAAATTCCTGGACGTGTATAATCTACCTAGATTGAGCCAGGAGGATATAGAAAGTCTGAATAGGTCCGTAACAAGCCAGGAGATCAAATCAGTTATAAATAATCTCCCAACAAAGAAAAGCCCTGGCCCTGATGGATTCACCTCTGAATTCTACAAAACTTTTAAAGAAGAGTTAGCCCCCATTCTGCTCAAGTTATTTCTAAATATCCAAAAGGGTGAATCTCTCCCTAATTCATTCTATGAAGCCTCTATCACCCTTATCCTTAAAACAGATAAGGACAGGACAAGGAAGGAAAATTATAGACCAATATCCCTGATGAATATAGACGCGAAGATTCTCAACAAGGTACTAGCAAATCGTATACAACAGCTTATAAAAAAGATTATACATCACGATCAGGTAGGCTTTATCCCAGGAATGCAAGGTTGGTTCAACATACGCAAAACCATAAATGTAATACACCATATTAATAGGAAGAAAGATAAAAGCCATATGGTCATATCAATTGATGCATTTGATAAGATACAACATCCCTTCATGATCAAGACTCTCCGCAAAATCGGCATAGAAGGGTCATTTCTTAATACAATAAAAGCTATCTATGAAAAACCCATAGCGAACATCATCCTCAATGGAGAAAAACTGAAAGCTTTTCCACTAAAAACGGGTACAAGACAAGGATCTCCACTTTCTCCACTCCTCTTCAATATAGTACTAGAAGTCTTGGCCATTGCAATCAGAAAAGAGGAAAAAATAAAAGGCATTCAAATAGGAAAAGAAGAGGTGAAACTCTCTCTATTTGCAGATGACATGATTGTATACATAGAAGACCCAATGGTTTCCATAAAAAAATGTCTGGAAGTAATACATGAATACAGTAACATTGCAGGTTACAAAATTAATATCCAGAAATCTATAGCATTTCTGTATATGAACAACAGGCAGACTGAGATAGAACTGAAAAAAGTTGTTCCATTTACCATAGCCACAAAATGTATAAGATACTTAGGGATAAATCTAACTAAAGAAGTTAAAGACCTCCACAAGGAAAACTATGAGAAAATTAAAAAAGAAATTGAAAATGACACAAAAAAGTGGAAGGACATCCCATGTTCCTGGATTGGAAGAATTAATATAATCAAAATGGCAATTTTACCCAAATTAATCTACCTATTTAATGCAATGCCAATCAAAGTACCAGACACATTCTTCACAGATCTAGGAAAGGCAATCATAAAGTTTGTCTGGAATCATAAGACCCCGTATTGCCAAAGCAGTTCTGCACAAGAAGAGTGGAGTGGGCGGCATCTCACTACCTGACCCAAAAATATACTACAAAGCTGTGGTAATCAAAACAGTATGGTACTGGCACAGGAACAGACAGGTGAACCAATGGAACAGAATAGAGTCCCCAGAAATGAATGCTCAAACATACAGCCAACTGATTTTTGACAAGGGGTACCAGTCAATTCAGTGGGAAAAGGAAAACCTCTTCAACAAATGGTGCTGGAAAAACTGGATCTCCACTTGCAGAAAGATGACTCTGAACCCCTACCTCTCACCTCTGACAAAAATAAAGTCAAGGTGGATCAAAGATCTAAACCTAAGACCACAAACTATAAAACTGCTCCTGGAAAACACCGGGGAAAATCTGGGAGACATTGGGGTAGGGAAAAACTTCATAAATAAGACTCCCAACGCACAGTCTATGATCCCTAAAATAGACAAATGGGATTACATCAGACTAAGAAGTTTCTGCATGGCAAAAGACACAGTGATTAGTGTGAACAGACAGCCCTCAGAATGGGAAAATATTTTTGTAAACTATGCATCAGACAAGGGACTGATAATCAGAATTCACAAGGAACTCAAGCAGCTGTTCCGGAAAAAGACAATCAATCCCATTAAAAGATAGGAGAATGAGTTGAAAAAACCACTCTCTAAAGATGACATATGAATTGCTAAAAGGCATATGAAAAAATGCTCAACATCCCTCATTGTAAGAGAAATGCAGATCAAAACAACAATGAGATATCACCTAACCCCAGTCAGAATGTCTAAGATTAAAAAAACAAAAAATGATAAGTGCTGGAGGGGGTGTGGTGAAAAGGGAACTCTCTTACACTGCTGGTGGGATTGTAAATTGGTCCAACCACTGTGGAGAACAATTTGGAGATTCCTCCAAAATCTACAAATAGAACTACCATATGATTCAGCAATCCCACTCCTTGGTATCTACCCGAAGGACAGAAGAATACTTAATCGAAAAAGTGCTTGCAAATCGATGTTTATTGCGGCACTTTTCACGATTGCTAAGTCATGGAAACAACCTAAATGCCCATGAACTGATGAATGGTTTGAAAAACTGTGGCACACATACTCAATGGAATACTATTCATCCATAAAAAACAACAAAACCCTGGCTTTTGAAAAGAAGTGGATGAATATGGAAGACTTACTGCTGAGTGAAGCAAGCCATGCTATAAAGGAGAGGCATTGTATGTCCCCACTTAATATATACCGAGTGTCTTCACTCTAAAATATATATATATATATATATATATATATATATATATATATATATATGTTTGAAACCATACTGCTTCTGTTGTTATAGAGTTATAAAATTATACAAAATTATAAGACATATTTTAAACATTATCTTTAAAATTCAGTATTTTGAAATTTTAAAAGTTGTTTGTAAACTGTCAAGAATTATGGAGTATGAGCTAAAATTTTTTGCTATGTAAAGTAAATGTTTGTGGAAAAATGTAAAAATAAACAAACGAAAGAAAAATAAATAAATAAATAAATCTTTTAAAATGTATATAATAATGATAGCAAAGTCCCATTTGTCAATCCCTGATAGTGTCTTGAATCACAATTTAGCTGAACACTGAGTAGCCAAAGGTTTTCTCAGTTCAAATTTCTCTGCTCTCTCCAACAGGTTGTGTTGATCAAGCTAATACTTAATTGCAAATATTCTTATGTGAGATTAATAGAATATTTTCACTGTCTTAGCTAAATGTTTACATTTCTTTCAACTATATTAAATCTATAGATTGTAAGTTTTATTTGACGTGAGATACGTCAATGAGGTTGTATGTCCTTATCTCCTCTTCCAGTGTGGCTTTCCTACCTCTGGTTGATTCAGTGATTCTGAAAGTTCTTCATTTGCAAGTAAAACTAGTCTAATAAAGATGAAGCAAACAGGCACAAAGAGACTAATTCTCCTGCCCACTTGCAAAGCAAAACTTATAAGGAATCATGAAACCAGGGAACTAAAATAATGGACTGATTTCATTCAGTCAAATTGAGGAACTCTTACAAATATTAGCCTATCACCTCAGAAACTGATTTTTTTTTTTGCCTTAAAGGGAACAGTTGTGTTTTCATAAGAGAAAATTTAGCATAATTATATGCGTTTAAATGAGCAGTTCTAAAAATCACATATGATGGTCTATTTCCTGAAGACAAACAAATCAGGAATGTCAAATGCATTCAAGCTAATATTAAAATGTCATTTCCTTTTATCTTTTTTACTAGGATTACTTTGAAGTAAAACATTATAAAGATGTCTATAAATAACAACAAAATACGGTAACAATAATACTAACAGCAAATATTGTATATAGCTCACTATCTGCTACTTATGCTTCTAAATACTGTTGTACATGTCCTAATTTAATCTTTCCAGTGTCCCAGTGAGGTAGATATTATTATTTTATTCATTTTACGTTGAAGAGACAGACAAAGAATGATACTTTTCACAAGGCAACACTGCCAGTAACTGGTGGAACTGGGCTCAGACAAAGTATTCTGGCTTCCATGTTGGTTATATCAGACTGTTCATGGATCTGCTGACTGTCAGCTAAAGCATCATGTTAATTTTTATAATCACTGGCATAGTCATAGTCATTTACATGTATGAATATTTAAAGTTATAGTTGAAGTAGTGGTATTTGGAATACAAAAAACTACATTTTTACCATAAAGTCACTTCCTATCTTTCCCCATTAGACCAGTTTTGTAAATCAAAGTATTTATCTGATAAAATATAATTGTAAAAGAAGAATAATGTGTTTTATGCCTAAAGAGACGGTTGGTAAACTTTTCTGTAGTGGATACTATTTTGCACTTTATGTACCATAAGATTGCTGTTGTATAACAGTTAAGCTGAGGGCCTGCAGAGGGTGAAGCGGTTACATTGATGGACTCTCTTATGGCCCACCGCGTTTTGAGTCCAGGACTGGTCACTTGAAAATCACACTGAGCACGTGCATGTGTGCCCAAGACCCCGGGAGAATAGAGGAGAAGGGATTGGGGCACAACTGTTTTGGGGGGGGTGATTTCTCACTTTCTCTCTCACTTCTTCATCCTCCCCTTCCATGAACACACATGTCCTAAGGCAAAAACTTTTAAAACAAAGCAGAACAACTAAGCTCTGCAGTTATGACACAGAAGTAATCACAGAGAACATGCAGAGGAAGGGGTGTGGTTCTGGTCCAATAAAATTTTAGTTACAGAACGGGTGATGGAAAGATTTGTACAAGATTTTTAGTAAAGCTTTTGTTTGCATTTTTTTAATTCTTGTAGTTGCAAGAAGCACAGAAATGACACACAAAGGCTGTAAAATGTGCTCAGAAGATGCAAGATCTCCTACAAAAGTACAATTTAAAGGAGCATACAAAATAACTTGAGTATTTGTAATGAATTTAAGCAGTGTAGAGTGAGAATTACATCAGATATGATAATATATTCTGGGAAACTAGGGAAATTCTTGACTTTAAGCTATTTTAAGGAGCCAGCAGGTGGCATGGTGGCTGGGGTGCTGGACTCTCACATCATCAACCATGGTTCAAGTCTGGGAACTGGTGGTTTGTTTCTCACTTTTCCTTTCTTTCTCTATCTCAGGCTCTCTCTGGTGAATGCCTGTATTAAAATTTAAAAATAATAATTATGATGATAACATTAAATGAATAATTTAAAAAACAACTATTTTGAAATGTAGATATTTTTGCATATTGTTCCTGACCTTTTCCACATTATCTACAAACATAACTACAAAAATGGGACAGTTGCAAAATCATATGTTTTTGAAACTTTTAAGAACTTATGTAGGTCCAGAACAATGCACTGCTCTGCAATGGTGGAGCCACTTGGCTCCTTGGGTTTTGGATCTATGATTGATCTGAATAATGTTGGGGATATACACTTGCATGTCTGTGATCCTGGCCGGCTACAGGGTTACAGGCCAGCTAGGGGGCTGGGAGGGGACTGTGGTGTGAAAAGACCATGTCTTGAGTTCCTGTCTCTCTCTCCTTTGCTCTATTTCAGTCTGTCTTTTTCTTATGAAAGAGATAAAACAAATAACCTTTAAAAATTAATAATTACACTTAGAGAAATTATTTTTTTAAATTTATCTGTGAGAATAAGTATTTTAAAATATACATTTTAGGCTTGAAAATGAAAATTTTGAGTTAAAAGTTACAGCCAAAAAGCAAGCAAACAAAATTGAAGAGCTTCAGAAGAACCAGGTAAGAACAAGTTCAGTAAGTTTATTTGGTAAGTTTCTGTCACACTAAAAAATGTTTTAAAAAATTGTTAGTAGTTGTATACAAGAATATTTGGGACAATATAAAAAGACTCATAGCTAAAAATATTTATCGTGTTTATGTTGATACTGTTTGCTATTAGCGATACAAGTCCTCTTAAATATATAGATTTTGACTGAATTTACGTAATCCATGATTTTGATGGTAAAATTTTTATGAGAATGATGGTGATTACCTGAAAACAGTAATATGCCCTATTTTTATTTACTTATGTTTTTATTTAATTATTTTTGAAGAGATTTTTGTTATAGAGCACATGTACTCACTGGAGAGACAGAGATAGACAGACAGAAAGCAAGAAATCACCCCATCAGGGGATGACCATGCTGCAGTTTCTTCTCCTACATTCTCCTCTTGGGATTCCGGGCACTCAGGCACAGGAACCTGACATGAGTTTTAAATTGCTGGATATGGGAATCAAACTGCAGTCAACTGTGGGAGTTCAGTGACAAAACTACTACATGATCTGTTGGTTCCCATATGCCACAGTTTGTGTGTCCATTCATACACTGATGAACATTTGGGTTATTTTTACTTTTTGAGGAGTAATTCTGCTATGGATATTGGTGTACAACTATCTTTTGAGTCCCCAGTAGTATTTTATATCTTTAAAATTTTCCAAGAATTTGATTAATGAATTGATCCAGAGTTCTGAATTTCTCTTGTAATCTCAAACTCTTCAGTGAGATTTTGAGAATTAAATGTTATAATTTGAATTTCTCCTCAAGAGTACATCTTAGGTTCTTATACAAGTAGCTTTATTCTCAAACGAATTTGTTTTTCTCTTTGTAGTTTAAAAAATAAAATAGATGTCAGTTCCAAAGTGGAAGTGGCTGCTCCATCAGGGCCTCACAGAGTAACTAGTGCTCCTGGCACTGCAGATTCAGGGACTGATATTTTCTCACTCACATGTATTCATCATCCTTTCAAAGGCTTAACAGTACACTCTTTGGTGTATAATCCAGCATACCAGTTTTACTAATGAGTAGTGAATGCTATATTCATAACTATTCACTAACCAGAACAGGAGTCTCCTGTTATCTATACTTTGCTTTGTAGGGATTAAGATCAGAAGATTGATGCCATGAGGCTGAGGACAAAAGTCTGACTCTTTTTTCCCCCCCAAGAATAAAAGAAAAAGACCCGTCCAAAAGGCCTGGGGGAGAGTCACAGCCACAAGCATTACCATACCATTTGTTCCCATTGACAACAGGAAAAACTCTTTCCAAGCCTTTGTCCCTTGCTTTCAAAACCAAATAAAAGGATCCCTCTATCTGAGAATCCTGAAAAAGTCATTTACCTTTCTCTGGGTCAGTCACACATATTCAAGTTTAGAAATAAACCACTCTGTTATTTCTGCAGAGTTGGTTATTTCTGTAGACAAGGCAGATGCTGCTAACCAACTTCATTAAATCACAATAGTGAGGTTCAACAGCTCTATTACACAGCTTCACTTTTCAGGGGAACTAGAGCATTTGGTTGACTGGTCTTTTGCCAGGGACCAGCCTCGGCGGGGGTGGGTTAACTCATCAGAGGTGGCACTGGAAAGGAAGACTAAGGTCTCGGTGCCTTTTCATGCACATCCTCAGTCGAACACTTTCCCGAGATCTCTCTCTGAAGAGTGACCACTGCTAGGAATCATCGTGCCTTTTTATTGAAAATTTGATAAACACAGGTGATACCCACATTTCCATGAACACAAGTCTTACTTTACGCATCCTATAAAGTAGCACCTAGCTGTGGCTACATATCCCACTGCAGTCATTAGGTATATATATATATATTTTTTTTTCTGAAACTTTTTTTTTTTTGTAACTCAATTTACATTCCTTCCCTAAGCTTCATCACAGCATACAAAATGCAATCTCCCATCCAGTACACACTGCATAGTGATAAACTCATGCACATTACAAAAAATTTTCCATTACTAGTTCCTAGAATTACTTCCACCCCTCTTTCTGACCTTCTGTCCCTTCCCACCCTTCTCTCACACCACCTCCAGTGTCTACAATTGCCCTTCATTCCCTTCCCACCCACATTGCATTGATCACACAATTTCCTACATAATCTAACTACTTTCAGTGTTGAGTTCACTCATTACTACTAAGAAAACCAGTTTTAACTTAACTCAAAGAAGTGCCAAGGAACTTTGCTTAAAGCCAGGAAACAAGTTAGGATTCTGTTCAAATGGTAGGTGTATGAACCTATCAGTCTCATGTACTTTTATCTTCTGTTCTGGTTCAATTTTCCTGATTAAATTCTAGGATATAATATTCAACTCCATACTTGTCCCTATGATTAAGTTGGCCACTTTCATAGTTTTTGGACTCTTATTTCCATGTGTCTGTGATTAATTTTCTTGATACAACACACCCTTGAGAACTTCTTGGAGATCTGGTCTGGTGTTGGTAAATTCTTTCAGGTTTTGTTTATCTGAAAATGTTCTTGTCTTTTCTTCCCACCTGAAAGATAATCTTGCCGGGTACAGTATTCTTGGCTGAAATTGCTTCTCTCGTAACACTTTGAATATATTTTCCCATTCTCTCCTCGCTCGCATTGTTTCCGATGAGAGATCTGCTGTTAGCCTGATGGGATGTCCTTTGTAGGTAACTTGATGTTTCTCTCTTGCCAATCTTAGTATCTTGTCTTTGTCTGCGGTTTTGGTCAACTTGGCTATAATGTGTCTTGGAGAAGATCTTCTTGGGTTGATTCTATTTGGAGTCCTTTGTATTTCCTGGGACTGGATCTTCGAATGCCTCTCTAGGTTTGAAAAGTTTTCTTGCAGGATTTCATGGAATAGATTATCAATGCCCTTATGGGTCTCTTCACCTTCTGGAATGCCAATTATCCGGATATTTGGACGTTTGATGGTATCCAGTACTTCTCGCATATCATTCTCAAATTTTTGAGCCATTTTCTCAGTCTTCGTGGTGGATTTTTCTAAGCCAGCCATTTTCTCTTCTACATCTGAGATTCTATTTTCTGAATAATCTAGTCTGCTTTTAATACTTTCTAGGGAGATTTTGACTTCTTGTATTATAGACTTGATCTCTAGCAGTTCCGTTTGAGTCTTTTGTAAAGTGTGTAATTCCTCTTTTAGATCTTGCAATAATTTCCTCATCTCCTGGAACTCGGCAACTTCTTTCTCCTTTCTCTTTAGCAGTTCATTATCTCTCTTTTCTTCCATCTCTGTTAGCTTCGACATTACGAATGCTCTAAATTCCTTATCAGACATTTCCATGACTTTCACCGAACTGCTTGTGGATGAAGGAGAGTTACTCTTTTCCCGTGGAGGAGAGGTATTTTCTCGTTTTCCCATGTTTCTCGTGATCCGGCGGTGATTTCTTGTCATCTGATGAATGGCGTGTTTCTTGCAAATTCTTGAAATTAAGCCTCAATGTACAGGAACAAGCAGACAGACGTGTTCTAGAATCTGTTTGCCGTTCTGTTGTGATCGCACACTAGCTCTGCTTGCTGGAGGCTGAATTATGAGTAGAAAATCTTCATTTCTCCTGTTCCCTGAAAAATCTAGTTCCCAGTAGCCATGAGGAGGTCTGCTCAGAGAAGGGCTCAACTCTCCTGCCACACTAGCTCTGCTTGCTGGAGGCTGAATTATGAGTAGAAAATCTTCATTTCTCCTGTTCCCTGAAAAATCTAGTTCCCAGTAGCCATGAGGAGGTCTGCTCAGAGAAGGGCCTAATTATAAATTCATAAAGTTTTAACAATAGAGATCATAGATTCCATTCAGGGTTTGATTAAGGGCAGGTCTATTAATCATCGATACAACTCAACAATTGTTTGATGTAAGCAGACTTTTGGGAACTTCTGGGAGCGTGGTTTCATAGAACAGTTCCAGCAGGCAGAGTTAATTATCAGTTGATACTTGGCAGCAGCTGTCTTGCGATTACTGGGTGTGATGCTAAAAAAGAAAATCTCAAGTACAGATATTAGTTCTTATGGATCTCAATAAAGAATGATATTTATATAATTTTATAGAGATCTAAAATTTAATTAAAGGAATCTTAATATATTTACCTATCCTGAAGGGGTGAAGTTACTGTTCACTGGTGAGGGCAGGGACAGCTTTTTTCAACTGGCAGTAAAGTGACTAACAAGTTAATGAAAATCTTTGTGGTATACCTAAGCATTCTATTGTGCCTGTGGTGCCACTGTCATGTATTTTGTCAGAACATTAGCTACAGTGGGGCAGGAGTGTCCTGGGTCAGTTTCAGCCTAAGAGGTTATTTTTAAGCTTATGTTAAATGTGTCTTGAAAGGCCTTCCAAAGGTCAAAAAGGACTTCAGCACACCCTCCATTGTGACCGCATGGATGAAGCGTTGTAATTAACAGTAAGTGGTCCGGGTAAAGGGGAGCGGTCAGGGAATTTTTGGGAAATCTACTACAAGGATGTATGAGAGAACTATGTAATTCTTTTATAGTAGTATATCAGGGAGTCAGAGGGGGGTCACTTCCCAGCAAGACTACCACAGTTTCTGGAGCATATAGCAAGCAGACTTGCCAACATGCTGAATTGACCCAAGCTTTGCTCATAGGTGGGGGGGGGGGGGGGGGTCGGAGCATACAGCAGCGACCTTGCCAATATGCTGAACCGACCAAAGCTATGGTCAAAGTTTGGGAGTGGGGGCTCAGACAGATCCTGGAGCCCCACCGGCTCTGACTCCTCCAGTCTTTTCTGGTCAAATACATTAAAAAGTACTTTTTGTCAATTTCATATAAAATAGCCCCATTTTATTAGCATACTTTTATACAAATAACATGTTGATAAAGGAGCTTTCTGTGAGTGAGAGCCAGGGGACGTCCCCCTGACATAAATGCCAAGAATGGAAAACAATTAAGAGTATCCAAAACTTAATAAACTTGTTCAAAAATAACAAAGGACCCATCCATGGTATTGCATGTTGGCAGTCACTGCTGCTTTGTAGGCAGAGGCCACATGAGAGTCCTAGGTTCATTTCCTCATCCACCCTACAAGCTACACAATGATGTATGCCTTTAGTCCCACCTTCTTTGGAGGGTCAGTAGGAGAATTGTGACATATGGAAATCCTAACCAAAACAAACAAAAAAAAATTAGAGATTATTTGTATATTCCATGCAAATGCATTAGGAATATGAAAGAATTATTAGCCCCTTTGAAGTCTATTTTGGGAATTGAAAAATATAATAAAATGCAGCATTAGCCCCTATCTTTTCCAAAAGCTTCTCATCTCTTAAAAACTTAGGCTAGAGACTTCCTGAATAGATAGTATGGATGCAATGTTGAACTGAATAATCTGGTCCGAGAAAAAGAGATAGCAGTGATGGGCTTCAAGATTCAAAATAAAATTGAGTGTGCTCTGAAAGGAATTTAAGATGTTGGGACCAGCAGATGTCATGGTGGCTAAGGAGCTGGATGCCCACATGGCCAACCACAGTTCAAGATCAGGACCTGGCAGTTTGCTTTGTCACTTTACCTCTCTCCCTCTTTCTCTGTCTCTCTCCTGTCTCTCCCTAGTCAAATTTAAAAAATGATAATAAACAAAGTTAAATAAATTTTTAAGGGAAAAAAGAAAAACATGTCTGTAAGATCAGATTTGTATGGAAAAGGAAATGGTTCAAAAGAAAACAAGGGCAAGCGATTGTTCATCTGACCCTTGTGGGAAGGTTTGGATTATAAAAGAGAGACAACACAATATTAGCCTGTAAACATCTTGTATGAGAGTGCCTCCAGAGGTTAGAGAATACCCTACACTCCAAATAACACCAATAAGAACTAAAACAAACATTGATACGCCAACTTCAAAGGATGAATATGGAAGATCTACTGCTGAGTGAATCAAGTCAGGCTATGGAGGAGAGACACTGTATGTCTCCATTTAATATATACCAACTCCCCACACTCTATGGCTAAAACTGAATGACTAGAGGATATAGAAACACAGAAAATGGTTATATCTCACACAAGATTCAGTGTGAGGAGAGGGTGGGAGAACAAGGAGTGTCTGAGGAAAGACATTAAGAAGAAAAATAGAGGGACCAGCAGTTAGCGTAATCGCTATGTCACTGGACTCCCACATAGTTGACTGCAGTTTGAGTCCCAGACCCAGTGGCTTAAACTCATGCTGGGCGCATGTGCGTGTGTGCCCAAGATCCCGAGAGAAGAATGGAGAAGAAGGGATTGCGGCATGGCCATCCCCCCTGGGGGGGGGGTGATTTCTCGCTTTCTGACTCTCTGTCTCTCTCTGTCTGTCTGGTGAGCACATATGCCCTATAGCAAAAACCTCTCCAAAATATTTTTTAAAAAAAGGAAGAAAAATAGACAAGACATTTATGGGACACAGAAAGAGGTTATTATCTGTTGATGATAATGTGTATACTATTCCCAACTGGACTGTTGAGAAATGCATGCATGTTGGAATATTCACTTTACAAGCTAAGTGACATATGGTATTGAATGTATAAAAGAAATTAAAATAAGTAATGACACCAAGAAGTTATGAGTGTGTGCTTGAGGATTCTGTCTCAAGACCATGACATCTGCTGGTCCCAACATCTTAAATTCCTTTCAGAGCACACTCTAGTTCACACTCAAGTGAACTAGAACAAAGAGATTTGTGAACAAATGGCTTAAAAGAGGCCAGGGCTAGAAATGCAGATTAAGGAATCTGAATTGAAGCTTTGAGACTAAAGGAACTCTGGGATCATTTAAAAGAGGAATAGAAAGTGACAGGACTGAGCATCAGGGATTGCTGCATTTGGAAATGAAGTGAGATTAGAGCAGCAGGAGGATGAGAAGAGATAGAAAGAGATTAAATATTGGCAATAGATCTGTGGATGAGGAAATAGACTTGCAAATGAGACTATGCATTAAAGAATATTAGAAACAGGCTGATAGAAAAATAGACAGGAGTCAGCAGGTGGTGTGGCAGTTAAAGACAATGGACTCTGATGTGGCCAACCATGGTTCGAGTCCTGGACCCTGGAAGCCTGCTTTCTCACTTCTCCTCTCTCTCTCTGTCATTCTTTCAGTCTCTCACTCTGTCCTTCTCTGGTCAAATTAAAATATGCACATACATAAATAAAACTAAATACAAGGATTTTTAAAAACAATAAACAGGCAGAAGTTATGTTTTTGTATGTCAGTGAAAAGACTTAAACTTTATTTAGAGGGAAATGGTTATAGAAAGAGAAAGATTGAAACCTGTGGAGGAACACTTACAGAGAAACAAATATTTATCTCATCTCAATGTCATGAGGATCAAAACGTAAGGGAAGTTGGAAGGGAGTATTCAAAAAGATGGGACCAGCAGTTAGCGTAATGGCTATGTCGCTGGACTCCCACGTAGTCGACCGCGGTTCGAGTCCTGGACCCGGTGGCTTAAACTCACGCCGGGCGCGTGTGCGTGCATGTCCAAGATCCTGAGAGGAGAATGGAGGAGAAGGGATTGTGGTGTGGCCATCCTCCCTGGGGGGTGATTTCTTGCTTTCTGTCTCTCTGTCTCTCTCTGTCTCTCTGGCGAGCGCACACGCTCTATAGTGAAAAAAACCTCCCAAAAAATTACTCTCATGCTATGTATATAAGATCTATTTAAAACGGAAATGAATTGCATGTTTAGCCTTGGGTCTTATCTTCAAGAGACCTCATTATCTATATGCACATGTTCTAAAATCCGACACATTCTAACATCTGACATCTAAAACACTTTGGTTCCAAGCATTTCGTGTAAGAGATGCTTAGCCTGAACTCCTGATAAATAACATTTTTAATACAGAAAAGTCTCCAGATTTTAAGAAATAATTTTCTTTTAAAATGTTTTCAAAGGCTAAGGATGAAAATTAACAAGTAAAGAAACTTACTGAGTTAACACAATCTCTGGGATATAATTTGGATCAAGAAATAAAGAAAAATGGTGAATTAGAAAAAGATATTGTATGTATCCACTCAATATATACCGACTATCCACACTCTATGGTAGAGAGCGAAAAATTGGAGGACATAAAAGCAGTGAAGGTATTTAATGAGAATAGGACAATGTGGAATGGGGGAGATGAAGAGAAGAGGATAGAGAAAGATAGCAAGAGAACAATAGAGAGGCAGGACGTTAGTGAGAAACAGATAGATATGGCTTATTACCTGTTGATGATGACATGTATAGTATTCTCAACTGGATTGGTCTGAGAAGTATTTCATGATGGGTAAAGTCTTTTTACAAGCAAAATGAGAAATAGTGATTGACTGTTTTAAAAAATAATTAGAATAATAATAATAATAATAATTGGGAAAATCATAGAAAAGATATTGAATGTTGTAGTGGGGAGATTAATGTCTCTGTATTGACTGACATGCATGGCATTCCCTTTTGAAAAAGCAATGTAATACACTGTAAAGTTATATGTAATCCAATGTAACATAAAGAAGATTATGATGATAATAAAAATTAAAAAAAGAAAAAGAGATAACTGGGTAAGATTTTAACATTTCAGATCATTTTAAACATTCATTAATTGATTTAACTATGAGTTTACTTCATTCTTCTAAGACCTAAATACAAATTCATTGTATATGAGCATTTTCATAATTAAAAACTATTCTATTTTAAAATTTACTTCAGAAGTTCATAGTACAATACAAAACTGTTTTTGAATGTGGAAATATTATACTCACTTTTTAATGGTTTTGAAAATGGCAGCAATAATGCTTTTATAATGGCACCTGCACTCTTCATCATCTCTCTTGAATTTTTATTTCTGAAGATATTTTTACTCTGGTAATTTTTTCCTTATTTTGTCAGTGCCCTTCCCCTTCAGCATTAAAATATCTTAATATCTAGAAACCTATCTTATCCTTAATATTTTTTTTTTTTTTTAGTTTTACTATCGAATGTGTGTGTTTGCCAGAAAAAGGCAGAGAGAAGGAAAGTGAGAGAGTACACACCCCAGGAGAGATGGCTACACTGCAACAAACCCCTTCTCCTCCACTCTTCTCTCAGGATTTTGGGCACACATGCACTCGCACCTGGCTTAGTTTCTGAGCTGCTGGGTCCAGGACTCCAATTCTGCAGACAGCCATGTGGGATCCAGAACTTGTTCACATTTTGTCCCAGTGGGAATCAAATATTAGTTGTGTCATACCGTACATTTAGAGAGCTGTACATTTAGAGAACTAATAAATGATTACCCAAGTCTTTGTCTAAGAGCTTCAGGTTTTAGAAACCTTAATTAGTGGTCCATGTTTGCTGGAATCTTTGCCTGAGAGCTTTTTTTTTTTTTATTAATTACTTTATTTATTTTTGTATATACTTTCAATCATATTGTTTGGCTTACAATGAGACCATTTCGATATGTGAACATTTCTCCCCAGACCCGTTGATCGAAATATCTTCAACAGATAACACCACACCTCCCCATCCCGTCAATGCTCTACCTCTGTATCCCTTCTCTAAATGTCTTTCGTTGGGCCCCACTCCCCCACATACACCTCATCTGACATTCACACCCATCTCTTGTGTTTGTTCAACTGTTAGTCAATCAGTTTCAGACATAGAATGCAGACAAACGGTATATGTTAAGTGGGACACTGAAAACCATTACCTAGCTTCCAGAATATAGTGAGAACATGGCAAAAGCTTAATCATTGAGTCACTGTTGAAAGCTGTTTCTTGTGAGCAAGGAGTTCCTAGTCAAAACTTGACTATTCTGCCTTTATCATTAATTCTTACATCCTAGCTCCCTTTTTCTTAGGGTTCTAGCTCATATCTCAACATCATGTTCCTAAAAGACTTATAGGATTGCATGTCAGGAGTTCAGAAATTTGACTATTAACATTGTATAGCACTTTCTCTCAAAATAACTCACAGGTCCTTATTCTTAATTTTGAAAATGACTTATTTACAGGATATCTACAAAAAAAGTCTTCTGAATCCTTACTCAAGCTGAAGACTTAGGAAATTGATGAGTGAATAAATGTATCTGGGTTTATAGCACAATACACCCATTTCCTGAAGTGATGCATGAGAGTGAAGCAGGTTCTACTCCATCTTGGAGGAGTACCTCCATTATAAACTGATAGATTCCTATGACTGAAAATTTGCCTTCTCCTTTGTTAATTTTTTGCCTTTATAAGCACCCCTCACCTTGTACTCGGGCTGTGGAGTTTTGAGAGACATGAAAGCCACCAAATCCTTAGGATGACTGAAGGGTGGTTGGTCCCTGCTTCACTTTCTATTTTACCACTATCCAATTTTAGAAACTGGCATTGAATTGGTGCTCTGTCTGGAACACTTCTCTCAAAGCACCTAAAGGATAGTTTACATGGACACCAAACATTCAAGCTTGAAGATGTGTTTCAGAATGAATATATCAGAGAAACACTCTCTAAGTAAAACATCAAAGACATTTCAGACTTTGATTAGGGAGAGCAAAAGATGACCTGGATTTTTATATTAAAATCTGGGGGACACCAGTCTTATAGAGGAGGCCAATCCATGCATTCCCTCCTTTGGAGACCCTTAGGCTTCACACAGTGCTAAAGGACTCATTGTCCTTGAAGATACATAGAAATATTATTATTCTCAGTTTCTCAGAAGCAGGAAGTGCCAAATAACCTGAATTCATGGGTGATTCTTGCCAAAAGCTCAAAGCCTTAGACCCTAGGTTAATGAACTTTCAAAGAGAACAGAGGAACTCTGACAATAGAGGCCAGTTACTCCAGAGAGTTTACTTTTACTTTCATATTTTTTGTATCATTATTAAAATATATTTTAGTGATTACAATTTGTGTGTATTCTTCCAAAATTAACTTTGGCATCATTTTGTTTTCACATTTTAAAATTTACATTTAAATTTTAATCATTGTTCATCTTTACAACATAGCTTTTCCCAGCATGAATAAAGTTTATATTAAAAGTCAAATATATTACCATACACATTATTGTCAACAGATAACTTTTCATATTTATTTCTGTTAAATGTTTTATTTATTTATTTATTTATTTATTTATTTATTTATTTTCTGATTCCTTCCCTCCCGACTATTATTACTCACTTTTTATTACCCACCACATCCTATACTGTCTCTACTATCTATAATTGCCCTCCCTGTTATACTTTTCGATCTTTTAATTTCTGCTGTAAAGATATTATACTAAGTAGAAACATACAATGCCTGTATTTCATAGCTTTCCTTAGCATTACATTTTCCATACATATACACTTTTTATTAAATGTCAGAGTCTCATTGCTTTTTATGGCTTACAACTATTCTATGGTGTATACATGCCACATTGTTTTTCAATCTACACATTTGTTGTTGGGCAATTGGGTTGATTCCATGCCCTAGCGATTGTGAACAATGCTACAATGAACATGAATGTGTGAATGCTTTTCTGAGGGTCTTCCTATCCTTTGGGTAGATACCTAAGAGTGGAATTACTGGGTTTACATTTCTACCAACAGTGTTAGGAAGGTGCCCTTTTCATTGACATAACCATTACCCCATCTGCTGGTCCCCTCAGTTTGGTTTTGACTTTAGATTTGTCTATTCATCTTGTTTGCCCTTTGTTTATTTGGATTGATTTTTTTCCAGATAAGTTGCTTTAGTTCTCTGTGTATTAGATTATCAGTCCCTTAACTGAGGTAGAATTTGCAAATATGTTTTCATTCTGAGGGTTGTCTATTCAATCTAATTATTGTTTCTTTTGCTGTTCAGAAGCTGTTTAGCCTGATGTAGCACCACTTGCCTTTTTGGGATTTCTGCTTGTGCTTTTCAATACACCCATCTGTTCCTGGATATTTGAGTTGATTTCATGTCTTAGCAATTGTAATAATGCTGCAGTAAACAGGGATATGCAAGTATTTTTCTTATAGATATTTGGTATACATTAAGTGGGGGCATACAATGGGTGTGTCAATTAAGAAGTCTTTGTGAGGGACCAGCAGTTAACATAATGGCTATGTTGCTGAACTCCCATGCAGTCTACTGTGGTTCCAGTCCTGGACCCAGTGGTTTAAACTCATACCAGGTGCATGTGCTTGTGTGCCCAAAATCTCGAGAGGAGAATGGAGAAGGGATTGTGGCGTGGCCATCCCCCCTGGGAGATGATTTCTTGCTTTCTATCGCTCTGTCTCTCTCTGTTTCTGGTGAATGCATGTGCCCTATAGCAAAAACCTCTTCAAAAATAAATAAATAAAAGAAGTCTTTGCAGGCCTAGCAGTTCACATAATGGCTATGTCACTGGACTCTCATGTAGCTGACTGTGGTTCACATCCCAGACCTGCTGGCTTAAACTCATGCCAAGTGCATGTGTGTGCATGCCCACAGTCCTGAGAGGAGAATGAAGGAGAAGAAATTGCAGCATGTGCATTTCCCCTGAGGGGTGATTTTATGCTTTCTGTCTCTCTATCTCTCTGGCTAGTGCACGTGTCCTAAAGCAATAACCTCTCAAAAATAAATAAATAAAAAAATAAAGAAATAAAAGAAAAAAGAAAACCCAAAACAAAGGAACAGAAAAGAGCCTTTGACTATGATGTCTCCTAGAATTTCCTCTTTTATTTTCCACCAGCAGTTTTTTAGTTTGAGGCTTTATGTTAAGATTTTTTGATCCATTTTGATTGCACTTTTGTTAATGGTCGAAATAGGGGTAGAGTTTAATTTTTCTACGGGTGTATATCTCATTTTTTTCCAGCACCATTTGCTGAAGAGATTTTCTTTTCTCCACTGGATTGTCTCCATCACTGAAAAATTCATTGGCTGTATGTTTTGGGGTTTATTTCTGGGTTCTCCATACTGTTCCTTTGACCTATGTGGCCTGTGTTTGTGACAGTACCATGCTGGTTTACTTACAACAGATTTGTAATATATTTAAAAGTCAGGGAGTTAGATAGCTTGGCTTTTCTGCACAGTTTTGCTTTGGTGATATTGGGCTTTTTATGTTTTTTTGGAGAGGTTTTTGCTATAGGGCGTGTGCGCTCGCCAGACAGACAGAGAGAGACATAGAGACAGAAAGCGAGAAATCACCCCCCAGGGGGGATGGTCACGCCGCAATCCCTTCTCCTCCATTCTCCTCTCGGGATCTTGGGCATGCACGCACACATGCGCCTGGCATGAGTTTTAAGCCACCAGGTCCGGGAAGCGAACCGCGGTCGACTACGTGGGAGTCCAGCGACATAGCTATTATGCTAACTGCTGATTCCCGATATTGGGCTTTTTTTAATTCCATACAAATTTTATTGTTATTTTTTTCTGTTTCTGTTAAATTATTTTCTATTTCTCTGGTAATTTGACCAGAATTACATTCAATTTGTAAATTAATTTAGGTAGAAATGATATTTTGATTATATTAATTTTTCCAATCCAGGAACATGGGATGTCTTTCTTTTCTTTCTTTTTTTTTTTTTTTTTTTTGGTATTTCATTTCCCATTTATTTTTTCATTTTTTTTAAATTTCAATTTATTTATTTACATTTATTTACTATACATCATTATAGCATTCAAAATGAGATTTCCCATCCAGAATACACTGTATATTCGTTCAATCACATTAACATACATGTTATCATCAACAAATAATTTTCCATTTCTTGTTTTCTGTATATTTTGCTTTTTCCCCCCCATCCTTGATACCCTATCTCTCACACTCTGCCCTCTCTCACCCTCCACACTGTCTCTGGTATCCATGGTGGTTTCTATGCCTTTCCCCCCCACACACACATTTTGTTGATTCACTAAATATCTTAATTAATCTAAATATTTTCAATAGCAAGCACAGCTGATATATACATATCCATGAACACAAGTCTGACTTTAGGCATAAACCTCAGTGAATAGCATGTAGACTATAAAGTAGCACATAGCTGGGGCTATATGGTTTATTGCAGTCATCAAATGGTATTTTTAATGCATTTTTTTAATTTCAAGAAGAACAGTTTCATGTTATTTTTCCTGAAACATTTTTTAATTAATTAATATGCGTTCATTCTCTAAGCACCATCACAGCATACAAACGTAATTTCCATTCCAGAATATACTGCATAAGGGCTTAATCATTCATGTTCTCATCAATAATTTTTCATTTCTAGTTCATATATACAGATTATATATATATATATATATATATATATATATATATATATATATCCCTATTTCTGACCCTCTGCCCTTTCCCACCCTCTTCTCACACTGTCTCAGGTGTCTACAGCTGTCTTCCATTGCTTTCCCCCCACACACACATTTTATTGATCACACAATTTCTTTAGTAATCTGACTACATTCAATTGCAAGATCAGCTGCTAATTTCAAGAAAAGCAGTATTAACTTTAATAAATCAAAGAAATGCTAAGGAACTTTGCTTAAAATTTGAAGCCAGGAAACAGGTTAGGATTCTGTTCAAATAGTAAGTACATGAACCTATTGACAGCTCAAGACAGGACAAAAATCTTTAAAACCGGACAACAAAGCCTAGAAGAAAATCAGCAATATTTTGTCAAAAGTCACAAAATGCTATTTCACCAGTTCAGTCTCATGTACTTAATCTATCTTTTGTTGGGTTTTGATCTTCCCCATTGAATTCTGGGATATAATATTCAACTCCAGACTTGTTCCTATGATTAAGTTCACCATCTTCTTAGTTTTTTAACTCTCATTTCTGTGTGTGTCTGTATTTAATTTTCTTGATATAGCACTCCCTTGAGAACTTCTTGGAGATCTGGTCTGGTGCTGATAAATTCTTTCAGGTTTTGTTTATCTGAGAATGTTTTTGTCTTTTCTTCCCATATACATTTTGAGTATATTTTCCCATTCTTTCCTTGCTCGCATTGTTTCTGATGAGAGGTCTGCTGTCAACCTGATTGGATATCCTTTGTAGGAAATTTTCCATTTTTCTCTTGCCAATCTTAGTATCTTGACTTTGTCAGTGGTTTTGGTCAATCTGTCTATAATGTGTCTTGAGGAAGGTCTTCTTGTGTTGATTCTATTTGGGGTCCTTTGTATTTCTTGGGACTGGATCTTTGAGTGCCTCTCTAGGTCTGGAAAGTTTTCTTAAAGGATTTCATGGAAAAGATTATCAATGCCCTTACGAGTCTCTTCACCTTCTGGCATACTGATTATTCAGATGTTTGGATGTTTGATGGTGTCTAGTATTTCTCGTATATTATTCTCATTTGGGGGGGGGCAATTTTCTCAGTGTTTGCAGTGGATTTTTCTAGGCCAGCAATTTTCTCTTCTACTTCCGAGATTCTGTTTTCTGTATAATCTAGTCTGCTTTTAGTACTTTCAAAGGAGATTTTGGCTTCCTGTATTATAGCCTTCATCTCTTAACAGGTCCATTTGATTCTTTCTTAAAGTGTGTAATTTCTTTCTTAGATCTTGCAAAAATTTCCTGATCTCCTGGAACAACTCATCATATCCTTAATCCTTTCTCTTCTTCAGTTCATTGTCTCTCTTCCTTCTCTGTTAGCTTCACCGTTATGAATATTCTAAATTCTTTATCAAACATTCTCATGATTTCCATTGAACCATTTGTGATGAAGAGGAGCTATTCTTTTCCCTTGGAGGAGAGGTATTTTCTTTCTTGCCCATATTTCTTGTGGTCCTGAAGTGATTTCTAGTCATCTAATGAATGGTGTGTTTCTACCTAAACATGAAGTTCAATGTGAGCACTCAGGAGTGTGCAGAAAGAGGTGATCTGGAATCTCTTTGCTGTTCCATTTTGATCCCACTTGAGTTTGTGGGCTGGAGGCTGAATTATCAGTAGAAAAATCTTCTTTCCCTTTTTTCCCTGAAATTACTAGTTCTCAGGAGCAATGAAGGTGTCTTCTTCTCAGGGAATGTTTCTCACTTCCTCTCACTCTCTTTCGGTCTCAGTCTCACTCTGCTTAGAGCTCAAGCCTTATAACAAACTTTGAGCTCCGCTTCCAGTCGGATCAACATGCTGGCTTCTATTTTCATTTTTAAAATAGTCTTTCTAAGTACCTTAGTTTTTGTTTTGTGGTTATTGTGAGATTGCTTTCTTCAATTCTACCTCTGTCTGTTCATTGTTGATATATAAAAATGCTATTAATTTTTTAATGTTAACTTTGTATTCTGCCACTTTGCTGCCACTCCTGCAGTTTCAAGAGTTTTGTGTGTGTGTGTGTGTGTGTGTGTGTGTGTGTGTATGTGAATTCTATTGGATTTTATTATTGATATATTACCATGTCATTTGCAGATAAAGGTAATTTCACTCTTCTTTTCCTATTGAAATGTCTTTAATTTTAGTCTCTTATCTGATTGCATTAAGACTTCCAATATTATGTTGAAAAGAAGTGGAAAAACTTGGCAACCTTGTCTGGTTCCCGTTTTTAACAGAAAAGCTGAATTTTCCAGATTCAGTATGATATTAGCTATGGGACTTTTTTGTGTAAAGAAATGTCCCATCTATGCCAATTTTTCTGAGTCTTAACTACAAGGAGATGTTGTAGTTATCTAATGCTTTTTCTGCATCGATTGATATAGTCACAAGGTTTTAAAAATTCTTTCCTTCTGTTTATGTAATATATGACATTTATTGTTTTGTATATGTTTACCTTTATATCCATGGAATAAAACCTATCTGGTTATTGTGTATCATCTTTTTGATCTGTTGTTGGGTATGATTTGTGATAATTTTGTTGAAAAATTTTGTGTTGTATTCACCAGAGATATTGGTCTTTAGTTTTCTTGTTATGTTCTGGTTTATTTTGGGTATCAGAATAATGGGTGTTTCATAGAATAAGTCTGGGAGAGTTCTGCCTTTTTGGAACTTCAGAAATAGTTTGACGAAAATCAAGGTTTGTTCTTTAAATGTCTCGTAGTATTAAGAAGTGAAGCCATTGGAACTGCAGTTCTTTTTTGCTGGGAGACTATTTATTATTGACTTAATCTCATTTCTTGTTATGGACTTATTGAGGCTTTATATGTCTTCCTGATTCAATTTTAAATGAAACAAGATTTATTTATCCAGAATTTGTCCATCTCATCTAGGTTTTCTTGTTTGTTGTGTATAATTACTCATAGCATTCTCTTATAATCTTTTATATACCTGTTATATCTGTTGTAATATTACCTGTTTCATTTATGATTTGATTTATCTGGTTCTTTTTTCTTTTCATTAGTCTAGCTAACACTGTGTCAATATTGTTTCTCTTCTCATTTATGTCTGCCTTAATCTTTATCATGTATTTTCTCCTGACATTTTTGTTGTTATTGTTTTTCCAGTTCCCTAAGATACTTATTTGTTATGTGTTTGCCACTTTTAACTTTTGTTTATTATCACCATAATCTTTATATTATATCGGATTACATATAACTTTACAGTGTAACATTGCTTTTTCAGAAGGGAATGCCATGCATGTCAGTCCATACAGAGACATTAATCTCCCCACTTCATCATTCAATATCTTTTCAATGTTTTTCCCAATCATTATTATTATTATTCTAATTATTATTATTTTTTAGACAGTCAATCATTATTTCTCATTTTGCCTGTAAAAAGACATTACCTATGATGAAATACTCCTCAGACCAATCCAGTTGAGAATACTATACATGTCATCATCAACAGGTAATAAGCCATATCAATTTCCCACTGATGTCCTGCCTCTCTATTTGTTCTCTTGATATCTTTCTCTATTCTCTTCTCTTCACCCACCCCATTCCCCACTGTCTTATTCTCATTAAGTATTTTCACTGCTTTTATGTCCTCCAATATTTCACTATCTTCTCTCTATAGAGTGCAGATAGTTGGTATATATTAAGTGGATACATACAGTATCTTTCTTTCAAAAAGCCTGGCTTACTTCACTCAGCAATAGATCCTCCATATCTGACCACTTTCTATCAAGTGCCAGGGTCTTGTTATTTTTCATGGCTGAGTAGTATTCCATAGAGTATATATACCACACTTTTCCAATTCATTCATCAGTTTGTGGACATTTAGGTTGGTTCCATGTCTTAGCAATGGTGAATCATGCTGCAATAAACATTGATGTGCAAGCACTTTTCCTACTGAGCGATTTCCTGTCCTTTGGATAGATACCCAGAAGTGGGATTGCTGGATCAAATGGTAGATCTATTTGTTGATCTTTGAGGAACCTACATATTGTTCTCCACAGTGGTTGAACCAGTTTTCATTCCCCCCAACAGTGTAAGAGGGTTCCCTTTTCACCACATCCCCGCCAACACTTATCACTTTTTATATTCTTAATCTTTGCCATTCTGGCAGGAGTTAGGTGGTATCTCATTGTGGTTTTATCTGCATCTCCCTTATGATGAGGGATGTTGAGCATTTCCTCATATGCATTCTGGCTGTTGACATGTCTTCCTTAGAGAGATTTTTGTTCAGCTCATTTTCCCATCTTTTAATTGGGTTAATCACTTTTTTTTTTTCGCATAAGGCACATGAGTTCCCTGTGTATTCTGTTTATCAGTCCATTGTCTGAGGCATACTTAACAAAAATATTTTCCCATTCTGAGGATTGTCAGTTCGCACTTGTTACTGTGTTCTTTGCTGTACAGAAACTTCATAGTCTGATATAGTCCCACTTATCTATTTTAGGGATTATTGCCTGTGCTTTAGGAGTCTTATTTAAGAAGTCTTTGCCTACTCCAATGTCTCCCAGAGTTTCCCCAGCATTTTCTACTAGTAGTTTTATTGTTTGAGGTCTTAGGTTCAGATTTTTGATTGATTTTGTGTTAATTTTTGTTAATGGTGAAAGATGGGGGTTCAGTTTCATCTTTCTGCAGGTGGATACCCAGTTTTTCCAACACCCTTTACTAAAAAGGTTTTCCTTTTCCCAATGGATTGACTGATATCCTTTGTCAAAAATCAGTTGGCTGTAAGCTTTGGGGATTATTTCTGGGGTCTCTATTCAATTCCATTGGTCTACATGTCTGTGTTTATGCCAATACGATGCTGTTTTGATGACCACAGCTTTATAGTATATCTTGGGATCAGGGAGTGATATACCTCCTACTCCATTCTTCTTGCGCAGGATTGCTTTTGCAATACGAGGTCTTTTATGATTCCAGACAAATTCTATGATTGTATTTTCTAGATCTATGAAGAATATTTCTTTTATTCTGATTGGAATTTCATTAAACATGTAGATTAATTTGGGTAGAATTACCATTTTGATTATATTAATTCTTCCAATCCAAGAGCATGGGATGTCATTCGACATTTTAATAATTCTTTTTTTTTTTTTTTTTTTTTGAGAGGTTTTCGCTATAGGGCGTGTGCGCTCGCCAGACAGACAGAGAGAGACAGAGAAACAGAAAGCGAGAAATCACTCGCCAGGGGGATGGCCACGCCACAATCCATTCTCCTCTGTTCTCCTCTCGGGATCTTGGGAATGCATGCACATGCGCCCAGCATGAGTTTTAAGCCACCGGGTCCGGGATGTGAACCGCGGTCGACTACATGGGAGTGCAGCGACATAGCCATTACACTAACTGCTGGTCCCCCTTCCACTTTTTTATGTCACTTTCAGTATCTTTTTTATGATTTTCATAGTTTTCTTTATAAAGGTCTTTGACTTTATTAGTTAGGTTTATCCCTTGGTAACTTATACATCTTGTGGTTATGGTGAAAAGGATTCCTTTCTTCAGCTCTACTTCATTCAACTTATTATTCATATATAGAAATGCTATAGATTTTTGGATATTGATTTTGTATCCTGCCACTTTACTGTATTCACTTATTACTTCAAGAAGTTTTTTCATGGAGACCTTTTGGTCTTCTAAGTATACCATCATGTCATCTGCAGATAAAGATATTTTCAACTCTTCTTTGTCTATTTGAATGCCTTTTGTATTGTTCTCTTTTCTGATTGCATTAGCTAAGACTTCCAGTACTATAATAAAGGGCAGTGGAGAAAGTGGGCAGCCTTGCCTAGTACCCGTTTTTAGCCGAATAGCCTTCAGCTATTCCCCATTCAGTATAATGTTAGCTGTAGGTTTTTCATAGATGGCTTTTATTGTGTTGAGAAATGACCCTTCTATTCCAATAGTACTGAGGGTCTTAATCATAAAAGGATGTTGTATTGTATCAAATGCTTTTTCTGCATCAATTGAAATAATCATATGGTTTTTATCTTTCTTTCTGTTAATATGGTGTATTACATTTATGGTCTTGTGTATATTGAACCACCCTTGCATCCCTGGTATAAAGCCTACGTGGTCGTGATGAATAATCTTTGTTATATATTGTTGGATACAATTTTTGAGTATCTTGTTGAGAATTTTTGCTTCTATATTCATCAATGATATTGGTCTGTAGTTTTCCTTTTTTGTCATGTCTTTGTCTATTTTGGGGATGAGGATGATGGAAGCTTCATAAAATAAATTTGGAAGGTTTCCTTCCTTTTGAATCTTTAGAAATAATTTTAGTAGGATAGGGGTTAACTCTTCCTTAAAAGTTTTGTAGAATTCACAAGTGAAGCCATCTGGACCGGGACTTTTCTTTGTTGGGAGATTATTTATTATTGATTCAATCTCCTGGCTTGTTATGGGTCTATTCAGGTTCTCTATGTCCTCCTGATTCAGTCTTGGTAGATTATATGCATCCAGAAATTTGTCCATCTCCTCCAAGTTATCTTGCTTGTTGGCATATAATCGCTCAAAGTATCCTCTAATTATGTTTTGTGTTTCTGCTATGTCTGTTGTAATATTGCCTGTTTCATCACATATTGGATTAATCTGGGTTCTTTCTTTCTTCTTCTTGATCAGTCTAGCCAATGGTGTGTCAATCTTGTTAATCTTTTCAAAGAACCAGCTTTTGCTTTCATTTATTTTCTGTATGGTTCATTTATTTTCTATTTCATTTCTTTCTTCTCAAACCTTTATTATTTCTTTCCACCTGGCATTTTGGGGGTTTGTTTGTTGTTGTTTTTCCAATTCCCTGAGGCATGATGATAAGTTATCTATTTGTCATCTTTCCATCCTTTTCTTACATGCACTAATTGCTATGAATTTCCCTCTTATGACTGCTTTTGCTGTGTCCCATAGATTCTGGACTCTTGTGTACTCATTATCATTTGTTTCCATAATATTTCTTTTATTTCAGCATTAATTTCTTCAGTAGTGAAGGAGTCATTCAGAAGTAGGTTGTTCAGTTTCCATGTGTTCGTGTATTTTCAGGGTTGTGTCTTGAATTTAATCTTGAGTTTAATTCCATCATGGTCAGAGAAGATGCTGGGTACAGTTTCTATGCCTTTGAATCTGTAAAGGCTTGATTTGTGTCCTAACATATGATTTATCTTTGAAAAGGTTCCATGTTGGGGTGAGAAAAATGTATATGTTGTGGATGTAGGATGGGAAGTTCTACAGATATCTGTCACGTCCATTTGATTTATAATATCATTTAAGACCTGTATCTCTCTATTTATTTTCTGTCTAGAAGATCTGTCTAAAGTAGATAATGGGGTGTTGAGATCTCCAACAATTATAATATTTCTCCCTATCTCTCCTTTTAGCTCCAGCAGTCTTTCCTTCACATATTTAGGTGCACCTGAGTTGGGTGCATAGATATTTATAAGGGTTATGTCTTCTTGCTGGATTACCCCATTTACTATTATATAATGCCCTTGTTTGTGTCTTCTTACAGTCTTTGTCTTGAAATCTATTTTGTCTAAGATCACTATAGCTACTCCAGCCCTTTTTTGATTTCCATTTGCTTGGAATATCTTTTTTCAGCCCTTTACTTTTAGTCTATGTATGTCTTTATCCATAAGGTGAGTTTCTTGTAGGCAACGGATATAGGGTTTCTGTTTTTTATCCATTCAGCCAATCTATGTCTCTTAATTGGAGAATTTCATCCATTGACATTTAATGTAATTATAGATATTTCTGTACCTGATCCTATCGTTAAGTGAGCCATTTTCTTGGTTGCTTTTTGTTCTCATATAACTGTCTATCTGATTTTTTAGTTTTTCTGGTATAGAACTCCCTTCAGAACCTCTTGAAGAGCCAGTCTGGAGTTGGTAAATTCCTTCAAATTTTGTTTATTCGAGAATGTTTTTATCTTTTTTTCCCATATGAAAGATAATTTTGCTGGGTATAGTATTCTTGGTTGAAATTGTTTTTCACTCAACAATTTGACTATACTTCCCCATTCTTTCCTTGCCTCCATTGTTTCTGCCAAGAGATCCGATGTTAGCCTGATGGGGTGACCTTTGTAAGTAACTTGACGTTTCCCTCTTGCCAACTTTAGTATCTTGTCTTTGTCTGCTGTTTTTGCCATTCTTGCTGCGATGTGCCTTGGAGAGGATCTTCTTGGGTTGATTCTACTTGGGGTCCTATGTATTTCTTGGGTCTGGATATTTGAATGCCTTTCTAGGTTTCGAAAGTTTTCTTCCAGGATTTCATGGAATAAATTATCTAGGCCCTTATTATTTTCTTCCTCTTCTGGAATACCAATTATCTGGATGTTGAGGCACTTGATGGTATCCAGTATTCCTCATATATTATCCTCATTTTTCATGGTTGTTTTCTCAATCTTCCTGATGCTTTTTTCGATGTCAGATATTTGTCTTCTATGTTAGAGATTTGATCATCTGCCTGGTCTAACCTACTTTTAATACTTTCAAGGGAGGTATTGATTTCCTGTATCACATCCTTTAACCCTAGAAGTTCCATCTGGTTCTTGTTTCTTCTTTCAAGTCATGAAAGGACTTCCTCATCTCCTGGAGCTCCTTGTCTCTTTTTTCTTCCATCTCAGTTAATTTTGTCACTACAAATATTCTGAATTCCTTATCGGACATGTCCAGGACGTCTATTGTACTGACTGTGGATGATGTGGGCTTGAGAATTTCCTGTGAGGGAGAGGCCTTTTGTTCATTACTCATATTTCTTGAGCCTCTGCTAGTCATCAGGTAATCTGTATTATGCTTTCTAACTTATTTGAGGTATCTCTGAGTGTTAAAAGTTGTACAGTGGAAGAGTCTGACCCGGTGGGGCCCCAAGATCTGTTTTCAGCCTTTGACCTTTGAGCACAGCTTTGGTCAGCTCAGTACGTTGGCAAGGCCACTGCTGTATGCTTCCTGACCTATGAGCAAAGCTTGGGTCGACTCAGCATGTTGGCAAGGCCACTTGTTGTATGCTCCAGAGAGTGTGGTAGCCTTGCTGGGAAGCGACCCCCACAACTCCCCGATATACTACTATAAAAGAATTACAGATGGGAACCAGCAGTTAGCGTAATGGCTATGTCGTTAGACTCCCACATAGTTGACCGCGGTTCGCGTCCCAGACCCGGTGGCTTAAAACTTACGCTGGGCACATGTGCGTGTGTGCCCAGGATCCCGAGAATGGAGGAGAAGGAATTGTGGCGTGGCCATCCCCCCTGGGGGCTGATTTCTCGCTTTCTGTCTCTATGTCTCTCTCTGTCTGTCTGGCAAGTGCACGCGCCCTATAGCGAAAACCTCTCCAAATAAAAAAGAATTACATAGCTCTCTCATACATCTTCAGTATGTGATAAGATTTCCTGAAACTCCTCCGACCACTCTCCTTTGCCCTGGCCACCTTCTGTTAATTACAATGCTTCATCCCTGCGGTCACAATAGAGGGTGTGCTGACGTTCTTTCTAGGCAGAAATAATCTTCTTGACTTTTGGAAGGCCCTTCAAGATACATTTAACATAAGCTTAAAAATAATCTTTTCTTTATATAAAATAAGATTAGGCCAAAACTGGCCCAGGACACTCCCGCCCTACGGTAGTTAATGTTCTAACAAAATACATAACAGTGATGCCACAGGCACAATAGAATGCTTAGGTATACCACAAACCCACTTTAAAGTTCTTTATTAACTTCTTAGTCACGTTACCACCAGTTGAAAAAGCTGTTTAAAGTGTCCCTGCTCTCACCAGGTGAACAATACCTTTACCCCTTTAAAATAGATAAATTTAGGATTCCTTGAATTAAGTTTTAGATCCCTATAAAATTATATAAGTATCATTATTGAGATACATAAGAACTAATATCTATACTTGAGATTTTCTTTTCTTAGCATCGTGCTCAGTAATCACAAGATGGCTGCCGCCGCATCAGCTGATAATTATCTCTGCTTGCTGGAGCTGCTTTCCCGAAACTGCATTCCATGAAGACCTGCCTACATCAAACAATTGTTGAACTGTAATAGACCCACCCTTAATCCAACCCTGAATGAAATCTATGTTCCTTATTGTTAAAACTTTATGAACTGATAATTAAAACACGTAGCCCCTCACCCGTTTACTTGCATGTATCACATTTTCAATAAAGAGGCACGATAATTCCTAGCAGTGGTCACTCTACATAGAGCAATCTCTGGGGGGTGTCCAACTGATGACGTGCATGAAAAAGGCACCAAAGCCTCAGTCTTCCTTTCTGCACTGCCTCTGATGTGATAACCCACCCTGGCCGAGGCTGGACCCCGGAAGTACCGGATTAGAAAATTAATGATTTCTCATATGGTTGGCCTACCTGCTGCTCACAGATACCATTAACTGTTGCCACTGGTCATGGATGGCCCAAAGTCCTCCCTGTTTCTAAGGAGTGGTGAGCCTCCAACTGACCTAATAAGCAACACCTCAAGAGCAAAGTAAAACAAAACAAAAAAGGAAATCACGTGGCGCATGCCTTGCACTATTCAAATCACTAAAGTTCAGAGAGTCCAAAAGCAAGCAGGGAAGGCCCAGAGGATGAGTGTGTCCGGAACTGATAGCCAGCTCGATCCGGTTTCGCCACTTTTAACTTTTTTCTTATGAGAACTAATTGCTATGAACTTTCCTCTTATGACTTCTTTTGCTGTGTCCCATACATTGTGAAAACTCATGTGTTCTTCTCATTGGTTTCAATGAATTTTTTTTGAGAGAGAGATTTTTGCTATAGGGTGCAGGCGCTCACTGGAGAGACAGAGAGATACAGAAAGGAAGTGAAAAATTATTCCTGGGGGGGTGGCCATACTGTAATCCCTTCTCCTCCATTCTCCTTTCAGGATCTTGGGCACACATGCACATGTACCCAGTGTAAGATTTAAACTGCCAGGTCTGGGACTCAAACCATGGTTGACTACATGAGAGTTCAGCCATGTAGTCATTACTCCTTCTCTGGGTCCCAGTGAATCTTTTTATTTCAGTCATAATTTCTTCAGTGTTTGTGAAGTCATTTGAGAGTTAGGTTCTTGAGTTTCCATGTGATTGTGTATTTTGGAGGATTATTTTTGTACATAATTTCAGGTTTAATTTATTGTGGTTGGAAAAGATACTGGATATAGTTTCTATGACCTTGTCTTTGTATTTTGCCCTATGATTTGGCCATGTGGGTTGAGGAAAATATGTAGTCTGTTGTTTTAGGGTAAAATGTTCTATAGTATCTGTCAAGTCCATTTGGTTTATGGTATCATTTAAATTCCACATCTCTTAGTTTATTTTTTGTCTAGATGGTCTTTCTAGAGGAAACAGTGGGCTATTGAAATCTCTACTGATTACTGTGTTGCAGTCTATTTCTCCCTTTATATACAGCAGTCTTTATTTAATATATTTTGGTGCTCCAGTGTTGGGTGCTTAGATATTTATAACTATTACATCTTCCTGGTTACAAGCTCTTTTGATATTACATAATGTCCTTCTTTTCCCTTTTTACAGTTTTAATCTTAAAGTCTATTTTGTCTAACATCAGTATCACAGCTCCAGCCTTCTTTTAATTTCCATTTTATGTAATATCTTTCTCTAGTCTTTTTTTTTTTTTTGAAACCTCATAGACATGATAGGTATTTATGAGATAAAAACCTTAGAATACCTTTCTTGCTTGGAATAATTTCTATTTTTTAAACCTTTCAAACAGTTTTTATTAGGTCTTATCAGAATAATGTAGCACTTGGGGACAAAGATGCAGCCTAGGAGCCCTGCACTAGAGACCAAAACCTCCATGGCTACCATGAACTTCCCCTTGGCACTGTGGTAGACAGGAATAAATGTGATCCACACACTGAAGAACACCAATATGCTGAACATGAGGAGCTTGGCTTCATTGAATGTGTCAGGCAGGTTCCTGGCCAAGAAAGCCACAGTGAAACTCCCCAGAGCCAAAAAGCCCGGGTATCCCAGGACACAGTAGAAGGCTGTGACTGAGCCCTCGTTACACACAATGATGAGGCTTCTGGGCTCAGAGTGTGTGTCTATGTCAACGAATAGGGGAGAGGTTCCCAACCAGAATCCACACATAATAATTTGTATAAAAGTGCATATAAAAATAACTGAGTTAGAAGACTCTGATTGCAGCAAGAACCTCTTTGTTTTTCCAGGCATCATGGCCTTGAATGCCAAAATCACCGTAATGTTTTTGGCCAAAACAGTAGAAACAGCTACAGTGAACACAAGTCCAAATATTACTTGTTGGAGGATGCAGGTAATTGTGTTAGAATGGCCAATGAAGAGTATGGAGCAGAGGAAGCATAACTAGAGGGAAGTGAGCAAGATAAAGCTGAGAGCTTTGTTATTGGCTTTGACAATGGGTGTGTCTCAGTGCTTTAAAAAGATCCCCAGTATCAGAACTGTGGCTACAGAAAAACACAGAGCTGTGCAGGCTATGGCCATCCCCAAAGAATCTTCAAAAGCCAGGAATGTCAAAGCCTTGGGGAGGAAGCAAGTCTCTCCCTGTTTGGATACTCTTGAGCAGGGCCCAGGATACATTCCTTTGCATCTAATGAAAAAACAGAGACCTAGCATTTCAGTTTCACGAATTCTTTCTCCATTTCATGTTGAAAGATGATCATCTTTATGTCAAGTACAGATAGCCTTTCATGTAATACCAAGGTAGAACAATTTAAAAATTTTTGTTGATGACTGTGGGAGAGTTCTTTCAGTTGCAGATAACATTAAACACATTGAAATTTGATCTCAGCCTATGAGGGATATTGATTGGGCCATCTTGTGGCTGAGTGAGGTTATCAGTATGTAAATTTATTCCTGAATCTCTTTTCTACTCTCCTGGGCTTTCCTCATAAAAAAGTCTTTGATTCCTGGCTTACATTTGTTAACATGATAAAAGATAATAGCTTCCTTGTGGGTGCATTCTAACTCTCCCAGGTTTGCCTTAGGACCAAGAGCCCTCTAACATGTGCCAGGCTGCATCCTTTCTCAACCTGCCCACTGAGAGAACTGGATTTTGGTGCTGGCTCTGATCTCTTTGCCAGGGACACGTTGCAACTTTTCAAGTTTGTCTTAGCATTTTGTTCCCTCCAGTGTGTAATTTGAGTCTCTCTACTAACACATATATATCTAGTCCATCCCCAACTCATTAGGATCTGAAAGTTTTGGATAGGACAGAACTTTCAGTGCCCTTGTTACAAACAATGATGAGGCTTCTGGGCTCAGAGTGTGTGTCTATGTCAATGAAAGGGAGAGAGATTCCCAACCAGATTTTACAGATAATCATGACAGCATTAGAAGATCCTGATAGCAGCAAAAACCTCATTGTGGTTATGCAGGTGGTCACCTACATGGACCCTGCTCATCTAGAAGAAGAGGAATTCTACCTGAAACATACTTAGATTTAAGGGCTAATTTTTCCTTCTCTGACATTACAAAATCTACTCTAATAAATAGAAAGAGTACTCCATCAGATGACCAAAAACCAGAACAGAGACTTAAGAAAGAAAACAACAACAACAACAAGATATCTTTCCCTCATGGGGGCACATTAACCCCTCACCAATTATAGACAGCCCAAAGAATTCACAGAAGCTCAGAAAAAATATTCCAATATTCATTGTAACAAAACTCAGTGAGATGCAAGAGAAAACAGATACTCAGTTTCAGGAGATGAGAAAATCATTCCATGACATAAAAGAAGGATTCCATAGAGAGATAGGCATCCTAAAAAGAATTATACAGACCTTCCAAAAATGAAGACTATAATACAAGAAATCAAAAGCTCCCTGGAAAACATTAAAAACCCCCTGTAGACTGGATCGTGCAGAAAAATTTCTGTCCTTGAAGATAAAGTCTCCAAAATAAACCATATCTCCAAAAAAAAAAAAAAATAAATAAATAAATAAATAAATAAATAAAACAAAACCAGAAAATGAGGGTAACATATGGGAAATTCTAGATACCATTGAATGCCAGAATATCAGATCCTTGGGCCTAGTCTTGGCAGGCCTCTTCTAGTGAGTGCACCCCCAACTCCTGGTTTTTATTTTTTAAATTTGTAGCTTTTTATCTGCATTCGCTACTGCCTGGACTCAACCCCCATCCAGTGGGCACTTGGGCCTGGTCTTAGTAGGCCTCATCTTGTGAGTGTACCCCTAACTCCTAAGATTATCTTTGAAAATTGTTGCAGTCCACCTGTCCAGCACTCCCTGCTGCCTGGGTTCAACCCACCCACTGGGACACTTGAGTTTGGTCTTTTCAGGCCTCTTCCAATAAATGCACCCCCTTAGCCTTACGGGATTATCTTTGGAAATTGTGTCATGCTTCCTGGTGCTCCTGGCTGCTTAGGCTCAACCCATCCACTGGGACATTTGGGCCTTATCTCAGCAGGTCTCTTCTGGTGAGTGCACCCCACCTCACAAGATTTCCTTTGGAACTTGTGGCACTTCCTTCTCTGGCACTCTCTGCTTCTTGGGCTCAACTCACCTCCCCCCACCCCCACACCCCAGGACACTTAGGCCAGATCTCAGTAGTCCTCTTCTGAATCTACACCAATAAATAATAAAACATGAATACTACATCAGATGACGAAAAAGCAGTGCAGATCTTGAAGAAACATGAGAAAACAAGTGGATGTTTAGCCCTTCACTAATGATAGACACCACAAAGAAATTCACAGAAAAAGAATTCTGAACATTCATAGTGACAAAACTCAATGAGATGCAAGAAAAACAATCAATTCCAGGAAATGAGAAAATCATTCCAGGACATGAATTAGGAATTCCATAAAAAAAAAAAAAAAAAACAAGAAAAACTTTTTTTTTTTCTTTTTTGCGGGGGGAGAGGTTTTTGCTATAGGGCACATGAGCTCACCAGAAAGACAGAGAGAAACAGATAGATAGAAAGCGAGAAATCATCCCCCAGGGTGATGGCCACGCTGCAATCCTTCTCCTCCATTCTCCTCTTGGGATCTTGAGCATACATGCACATGCGCCTCGCGTGAGTTTAAGCCACCAGGTCTGGGACTTGAACCACGGTCGGCTACATGGGAGTCCAGTGACATAGCCATTATGCTAACTGTGATTCCCAAGAAAAACTTCTGAAAGTGAGGAATATAATACAAGAAATTAAAATCTCCCTAGAAAGAATTATCAGCAGATTGCATCATGAAGAAAGAATTTCTGACCTTGAAGAGAAAATCTCTAACATAAACCAAACCTCAAACAGAAAAAAAAAACAAAATGAGGATAACATATGGGAAATTCTAGATACTGTGAAACATCCATAAATCCATCTAATGGGTATTCCAGAAGGTGAAGAAGCTCCTAAATGCATGGGAAACCTCTTTAATTAAATACTACCTGAAGGGAACCAGCAGTTAGCGTAATGGCTATGTCGCTGGACTCCCACGTAGTTGACCGCGGTTTGCGTCCCAGACCCGGTGGCTTAAAACTCATTCTGGGTGTGTGTGCATGCGTGCCCAAGATCCTGAGAGGAGAATGGAGGAGAAGGGATTGGGCGTGACCAGCCCCCTGGGGGGTGATTTCTCGCTTTCTGTCTCTATGTCTCTTTCTGTCTGTCTGGCGAGCGCACGCGCCCTATAGCAAAAACCTCTCCAAAAAAAAAAAAAAAAAAAAAAAAATACTACCTGAAAACTTTCCAAATCTAGAGAGATATGGAGAAATTCAGACCAAAGAAATAAAAAGAACTTCAAATGAAATAAACATAAAAATATCCTCCCCCAGCAACATCATATCCAGATTGGTAAAAATGAAAGACAAAGACATATTCTAAAAATGTCAAGATAGAAACATCAAACTGCTTATAAAAGTTGTCTGATTAGGCTAACATTGGATCTCTCAACTGAAATGATATGAGCAAGAAAAGAATGGGAAGATGCATTTAAAACATTAAAAAACAACCAAAAAAAAATTCAACCAATACTATAGCCATGAAGATTATCTCTCAATGGGGAAAAACAAATAACAATATTCTCAGATGAAGAAAAACTGAAAGAATTCAAGACATGCTCTACAAGAAGTACTGAAGGAAGTATGTATCAGGAAAATGAAAGAGAGATGAACAGAAAAAGATAATGAATACAAGGAAGAAAATGGCTAACAAAATGACAGGAATAAGTTCAAAAATATCAATAATAACACTGAATGTTAATTAATTAAATTCTTCTATGAAAAGACAGAGACTGGCTGAATGAACTAAAAAAAAAAAAAAAAAAAAAAAAAAAGTAGCCATCTACATGCTGCTTACAAGAAACACACCTCCCTGATAAAGACAGAAAGTCAAGGTCTGGAAATATATATTCCATGCAAATGGACACACACACAGACAAAAGACTGGAGTAGTGATACTGGTATCTGACAAAATAAACTTTAAAATGAAAGATGTAAGAAGAGATAAAGGAAATTATATAGTACTAAAAGGACTTATTTACCAAGAAGATATAGCAGTTGTGAACCAGCAGATGGCATAATTGTTATGTCTCTGGACTCCCATGTAGTCAATCACAGGTGAGTTTCAAACCCCATAATTTAAAGCACATGAGGGGTATATGTGCATGTGCCTGAGACCCTCAGAGGAGAATGAAGGAGAAGGGATTGTGATGTGGCCATCCCCCTGGGAGTGATTTATTGCTTTTTGTCTTTCCTTCTTTTTCTGTCTCTCTAGGAAGCACATGCATCCTATAGCAAAAATTGCTCTCTCTCAAAAAAAAAAAAAAAGGTATAATACTTGTAAATATCTATGCACCCAAACCCAACAGTAGAGAACCTAAATATATCAGAGAAAAACTGCTAGGCCTCAACAGAAAGATAGGCTGCAAAAAATAATCATTTGGTATCTGAATACCCCACTGTCTCCTCTAGACAGATTATCTAGACAAAGAATAAACAAAAATTCCACGAGTGACTAAAACTTAGAGTCAACTACACAAAAAGCCCTTAAAAATACAGAAACACATGCAAACTAAATGACTACTTACGAATGACTTTACAGCTCTGGAAGAAATTATATCTGAAATCAAAAGGCTCATGAAAACCAATGATAACAAAGAGACAAGATTTATAAGAAAAAAAAAAACAGTCATAAGAGGGAAGTTCATCACAATAAGTGCTCATTAGGAAAAAAAAGGCGTCAAATAAATGACTTAATGACACAACTCAGGGAACTGGAAAGGCAATAATAAAAAAAAAATACCAGGAGAAATAAATAATAAAACTTTGAACAGGAATAAATGAAGTTGAAAATTAACAAAGTATGCAGAAAATAAATGAAACTAAAAGCTCGTTCTTTGAGAAAATAAGCAAACTGATACACCATTAGGTAGATTAATCAAGAATAAAAAAGAAAGGAACTATATAAATCAAATCAGCAAGGAAACAGGTGATATTATAATGAACATAACAGAAATACAAATTATCAGAGAATACTACAAGCTATTTTAAGCCAATAAACAAAAAAACATAATAGAGATGGACAAATTTCTGGACATGTATAACTTACCAAGGTTAAACCAGGAAGAAACAAAAAGCCTGAATAGACCCATAACAAGAAATGAGATTGAATCAGTAATAATTTGTCTTCTGGGGCCAAAAGATGGCATAGCACTTAAATCACTGGAATTACACTTGGCTGATAGAGGTTTGTGTCCCAGACCCAGTGACTTAAATATCATGCATGAATGGCAAAGATCTAGAAAGGACAATGGAGGAAAAAGGATTGCAGTGTGGCCAACCCCCCCCCCCCCGAAGTGATTTCTCACTTTACATTTCATTGTCTCTTTCTTCCTTTCTCTCTCTCTCTCAGAAAGTGCATGTGCCCTAAGGCAAAAATCTCTAAAAGCAAAAATAGTCTTTTATCAAAGAAAAGCCCAGGTTTCAATGTCTTTACTTCTAAATTCTACAAAACATTTAAATAAGAACTAACCCCAATTCTCTTCAAACTATTTTCTAAAGCTCCAAAAAGAGGGGATTCAGGTGGCATAATGGTTAAGGCGCTTGACTCCCCGCTAGACTCCCAGGTGGTTGGTTGCAGTTCAAGTTCCAGACTGGTGGCTTGAACTCATGCTGGGCATATGTACATACATATCCAAAATCCAAAGAGGAGAGTGGAGGAGAAAGGATTGCAGCATAACCATGCCTCCATCATGTGATTCCTCATTTTCTGTTTTTCTGTGTCTTTTGTGAGCCCATGCACATTATAGCAAAAATCTCTTAAAATTTTTTAAAGAGTTTTTTTTTTAATTTAACTTTATTTATTTATTTAAATTTAACTAGAGGGAGACAAAGTGAGAGAAAAAGAGAGAGAGAGAGAGAGAGAGAGAGAGAGGGGGAACGTGAGAAAGCAAGTCACCAGGTCTTAGACCCAAACTAGGGTCAGCCATGTGGGAGTCCAGCACCCTTAATGACCATGCCACCTGCTGGCCCCCTCTCAAAAAATTTTTAAAAAAAGATCCAAGAGGAAGGAACCTTCCCAAATTCATACTATGAAGCCTCCATTATCCTGATTCGTACAACAAGGAAAGGAAAGGACATAACAAACAAACAAAAAAAAACTTTAAGCCAATATCCCTGATGAATAGAGATGCAAAAATTCTCAACAAAATACTCACAAATCATACCCAGTAACACATGAAAAAGGTTATATACCATGACCAGGTAGGCTTTATTTCAGAAAGGCAAGGATGGTTCAACATGTGCAAAACAATACATTATGAAATGAAAGATAAAAAACATATGATCATATGAAACAATGCAGAAAAAGCACTTGATAAAATAAAATTTGCCTTCATGATTAAGACTCTCAGCCAAATTGTCATAGAAGGGACATTTCTTAACACTATAAAAGCTATCTATGACAAATCCATAGCTAACATGATACGGAATAAGGAAAAGTTGAAAGCTTTTTCACTGAAAACTGGAATAAGTTCTTCATTCCCACTTTCTTCATTCCTCTTTAACATAGTACTGGAAATTCTAGCCAATGTAATCAGACAAGAGAGCCAAATAAAGGCATTTGAATAGGAAAAGAAGAAGTGATATTATCTGTATTTGCAGATGATATGATTCTCTACAAAGAAAATCTGAAAGAATACACACACACACATGCACACACACACACACACACACAACCTGCTGGAAGTGATAAATGAATACAGTAAAGTGGCAGGATACAAAATTCACATATAAAAATCTGTAGCATTTTTATACATGACAATGTACAAACTGAGATAGTATTGAGGAAGCAATCTCATTTATATTACCTACAAAAACAACAAGCTATCTAGGAATAAAACTAACCCAGGAATTCAAATACCTCTACAAGGAAAACTCTGAAACACTTGAAAAAGAAATTATAAAGGATACACAGAAGTGAAAAACATCCCATGTTTCTGGCTGGATGAATTAATATAATCAAGATGTCAATCCTACCCAAATTAATCTACAAATTCAAGGCAATTCCAATTAAACTGCAAGAAATATTTCTTACAGAAATAGAAAAGCCAATCATAAAATTTACCTGGAATCATAAAAGGTCCCATATCACAAAGGAATATTATCCAATAGGAATAAAGTAGGAAATATCTCACTTCCTGATCTCAAAACATATTATAAAGCTGTGATGATCAAAACAGCATGTTATTGGCACAAAAGCAGGCAAGAAGACTAATGGAACAGAATTGAGAACCCCCAAATAATCTTCAAAACATATAGTTAACCAATCTTTGACAAAGGGCACAAGGACATCCGGTTGGGAAAAGAAAATCTCTTTAGCAAATGGGGCTGGAAAAACTGGATATTTAGCTGCAGAAGAATGTAACTGGACCCCTATCTCTCACTACCAACAAAAATCAACTCAAAATGAATTAGAAATCTTAACATAAAACCTCAAACTATTAAACTACTGGTGGAAAACAAAGGGAAAAAAAAACTCTTGGAGACCTTGGAGTAGGCAAAGATTTCTTAAAGAAGACCCCAAAGAACAGACAATATTCTTAAAATTAGACAACTGGAACAACATTTAGCTAATATGTTTTTACACAGTAAAAGAAACAATACCTAGAATGAGAAGATAACACTCAGAATGAAAGAGTGCATTTGAAAACTTTACCTCAGATAAGGGACTGATAACTAGAATATAAAGGGAACTCAAGCAGCTTACTCATACACATACAAAATAATAATCAATCAAATTAAAAGATGGGAAAATAAGCTGAACAGATATGTCTCCAAGGAAGGCATAGAAAAAGTTAAAAAGCATACAAAAATATGCTTAACATCTCTTATCAAAGGAAAATGCGAATCAAAATCACAATGAGATATCACTTAACTACAATCAGAATGGATACAATTAAAAAAAAAAAGACAAGTACTGGTGGGGGTGTGGTGAAAGGGAACTCTTAAACTGTTGATGGGAATGTATATTATTTCAACTGCTGTGGAAAATAATTTTGAGATTCTTCAGAAACCTATAAGTAGAACTGCCATATGACCCCATAATTCCACTGTTTGGTTATTGACCCAAAGGATAGGAAAACACTAAGAAAAACACGCATCCATGTTTACTGCGGCATTATTTACAATTTCTAGGATATGGAATTAACCCAGATGTCCAAAAACAGATGAGTGGGTGAAAAAAAAATGTGGTATATGTACTCTATGGAATAATACTTTTCAGCCATGAAAAACAATAAGAACATGATATTTGATACAAAGTTAGCAAATATGGGAGACTTCATGCTAAGGAGAGCAAGCCAGACTATGAAAGATAGACTTTCTATGTTTCCCATCAATGCATACCAAATATTTGCACTCTATACCGTAAACAGAAAGACTCAACTGTATAATAGGAAGGAGGGCAATTGGAGATACTAGAGATAGTAAAGGAGGGATCCTAGGGGGTGGGTAATAGAAAGAGGGAGAGAGAGGAACAGGAAAAATAAAGCAATATATTTAATTAACAGAAAAAATGAAAAGTTATTTGCTGATGATAATGTATCTGCTAATGTCTTTGTCATTACTGATATGCATTGTATTTGTGCTAAGAGTAAACACCTTGTACAATGTAAAGATGTGTAGCAGTTAAATCTACATAAAATACTAACATAGACACAGATGCTAAGTGAAGCAACCCAGACTATTATCTATATAATAGGTATTGGTTATTCCAGAATGGGAAGAAAGTGAAAAGGCATAGACAGGGACCAGCAGTTAGTATAATGACTATGTCACTGGACTCCCATGTAGTCGACCTTGGTTCGAGTCCCAGACCCAGTGGCTTAAAACTCACGCCGGGCGCGTGTGCGTGCATGCCCAAGATCCCGAGAGGAGAATGGAGGAGAAGGGATTGCGGTGGGACCATCCCCCCTGGGGGGTGATTTCTCGCTTTCTGTCTCTCTGTCTCTCTCTGTCTGTCTGGGGAGCACATGCACACTATAGCAAAAACCTCTCCAAAAAAAAAAAAAAAAGAAAAGGCATAGACAACCTCTTTCATAAAATACTATGTAAAAATGTTCCTAATTTAGAGAAACATGGAGAAATTTAGACCCAGGAAATAAAAAATACCTCCAAAAAGAATCAACATAATAAAACCTTTCTCATGGCATATCATAGCCACATCAGTCAAGTTACTTACAAATGTTGTCCCATCAGGCTAATATCACATCTATCAATTGAACCAATGTAAGCAAGGAAAGATGAGAAGACATATTCAAAACTCTAAAATAAGAAAAGGCAATTTCAACCAAAAAAATACTATACCCAGCAAGATTATCCTTCAAACTGGAAGAAGAAATAAAATCATCTGTTGATGATAATGTGTATAGAATCCTGAACTGGGCTGGCATGAAGTGTATTCAGGTCGGGTAAATTCACTTTATAAGGTAAATGATGTACACTGATTGTATGTATAAGATAAATAAAAATTAAAGAAAACCTTAGTCAAAAAAATTCTTGTGCATACATGTTTATTGCAGCATTAGTTACAATTGCTAGAACATGGAATCAAGCAAAATATTAAAAAATACATGAGTAGCTTTGGCGGGGGCAGGGCGGCGTGTGTTGGGGGATAGCCTTGGTGTCAGCCATCTTTCAATTGTGTTTGCAGCCGCAGCCGCACCGTCATCGCTCTCCAATGCCAGCGCCGCCTCTAGCTAGCTCAGCTCCAGCCGAGAAGGGGGGGAGGTGAGGAGGTCTCTTTACCATTGCTCATGCAAAGAAGACAGCCCACAAATCAACCAGTGGTAAAGCACCCAGGAAGCAGCTGGCTACAAAAGCCGCTCGCAAGAGTGCGCCCTCTACTGGAGGGGTGAAGAAACCTCGTCGTTACAGGCCTGGTACTGTGGCACTCCGTGAAATTAGACTTTATCAGAAGTCCACTGAACTTCTGATTCGCAAACTTCCTTTCCAGCGTCTGGTGCGAGAAATTGCTCAGGATTTCAAAACAGATCTGTGCTTCCAGAGCACAGCTATTGGTGCTTTGCAGGAGGCAAATGAGGCCTACTTGGTTGGCCTTTTCAAAGATACCAACCTGTGTGCTATCCATGCCAAACGTGTAACAATAATGCCAAAAGACATCCAACTAGCACACCGTATACGTGGAGAACGTGCTTAAGAATCCACTATGATGGGAAACATTTCATTCTCAAAAAAAAAATTTTTTTTTTCTCTTCTTCCTGTTATTGGTAGTTCTGAACATTAGATTTTTTTTTTTTTCCCATGGGGTCAAAAGGTACCTAAGTATATGATTGCAAATGGAAAATAGCGGACAGAAATCTGGTATTGGCAGCTTTTCCATTTTCATTTGTGTGTGGATTTTTAATATAAATGCGGGGATGTAAAGCATTAATGCAAGTCAAAATGTTTCGGTGAACAAGTCTCAGCAGTTCAACTTTATATCGATTATAAATAAACCTGTTAAATTTTTCTGGACAATGTCAGCATTTGGATTTTTTTAAAACAAGTAAATTTCTTATCGACGGCAACTAAATGGTGTTTCTAGCATTTTTATCATACAGTAGATTCCATTCATTCACTATACTTTTCTAACTGAGTTGTCCTACATGCAAGTACATGTTTTTAATGTTATCTGTCTTCTGTGCTGTTCCTGTAAGTTTGCTATTAAAATACATTAAACTAAAAATAAATAAATAAATAAATAAAAATATATGAGTAGTTTTAAAAAATATGACATATGTGCTCTATGGAATACTATTCAGCTATGAAATCAGTGAGATTCTAACATTTGACCCAAAGTGGACAACTATGGAAGACTCAATGCTATGTGAAGCAATCCAGACTATGAAAGGCAAACTTTGTATGTCCCATCTCAATATATGTCTAATGTCTGCACTCTACAGCAGTAACTGAAAGATTGGAGGGTATGATATTGGGTAGGGTAACTATGGATAGTAGAGATAGTGGGGAGTTAATAGAGGGTGAGTAATAGAAGAAGGGAGGGGAACAGAAAAAAATGTTTAATTAACATAAATAAGAAAAGTTATTTGCCAATATCAATATATAGGATACTGAATTGGTTAATGTCTTTGTCTTCACTGATATGCACAGTATTCATTCTTGGGAAAAATTGTTTTGTACACTGTAAAGCTGTATGGTGATTAAATGTAAATAATAAATACTAAAACAATCAATCTCAGAAGCAAAAACTAGAAGAATTTACCAACATTGAATGTATAAAAGAAATTAAAATAAAATAAAATATCTTAAAAATAAAATAGTAAAGAAAAAATCTTATATGAAGAAGACTAAAGAGAGACAAACAGAGAAAAGAAAGCACAATATTAACAAGAAAATGGCTTACAAAATGGAAGAGATAAGTTCACAAATATCAATCATAACATTCAATGCTAAAGGATTAAATTCTCCAATTAAAAGACACAGAATATCTGAATGGAAAATAAAAAAATGCAAACAAAAAAGGACTCTCTATACGCTGATTACAAAAACCTACTTCACTAATAAAGATACACATAGACTGAAAGTAAAGGGCTGGAAAAATATATTCCATGCAAATATAAACAAAAAATAGAGCCAGAGTCATGCTACTAATATCAGACAAAATAAACTTCAAGACAAATTCCTAAGGGACAAAAAAGGACACTATATAGTACTAAAAGTGCTAATTTACCAAGAAGATACACACTTACAAATATCTATGCACCCAACACTGGAGCACCAAAATATGTGAAAAAGAGAGTGAAAATCTAAAGACAGAGAGAGAATGCAACAAGCTAACCATCAGACCTAAACACCTTATTGTTACATCTGTTTAGATTATCCAGATGAAAGGTAAACAAAGAGACACAGGAACTGTCACCATAAGCAAATGGACTTGTGAGACATCTACAGAAAATTTCATCCTAAAACTAAAAAATACACACTTTTCTCATCTGCAAAGGAACATTTTTGAAGACTGACTACATGATAGGGCACAAAACAAGCCTTTAAAAATTCAAAAGTATTCAAACTGTATAGAGCATCTTTTCTGACCACAATGGAATTAAACATGAAAACAATTACAGAGGGACCAGCAGTTGACATAATGGTTATGTCACTGTACCCCCATGTAGTCAACCACAGTTTGAGTCCCAGACCCAGTGGCTTAAACTCATGCTGGTCACGTGTGGGTGTGTGTGTGTGTGTGCCCAAGATTCTGAGAGGAGAATGGAGGAGAAGGGATTGTGGCATGGCCATTCCCCCTGGGGGCTAATTTCTCACTTTCTGTCTCTCTGTCTCTCTCTGTCTTTCTGGCAAGTGCACACGCTCTATAGCAAAATCCTATCCAAAAACAAACAAACAAAAATGCTATTACAGAAAGAGCCATAGAAAATACACAAATACATGGAAGCTAAGTTACCTTCTCCCGAAAGACTTTGCAATTACTGAAGAAATTAAGACTTAAGTCAAAAGATTAATTAAAACCAATGATAATAAAATCACAAATCCCCATAACCTGTGTGGGACACAGTAAAAGAAGTCATAAAGAGAAAATTCATAGCAATTATCTCTCACAAGAAAAAAAACAGAAAGGTTACAAATAAATAACCTAATGACACATCTCAAGGAACTGGGAAAAACAGCAACAGCAACAATAAAAACACAAAAGCAAACTATTATAAGAAAAGAAATAACAAAGATAAAAGCAGAAATAAGTAAAACAGAAAATAAAATAATCATACATAAAATACATACCAGATGGTTCTTTGAGAGAATAAACAAAATTCATGCACTCTTAGCTAGACTAATTAAGAAAAGAAAAAAGGAACCAGTTAAATAAAATCAGCAATGAAACAGGCAGCATTAAAACAGATATGAGAAACACAAAAGATTATGAGAGAATACTATGAGTAATTATTTGTCAACAGACAGGAAAACCAGGTTGAGACAGAGAAATTTCTGGCACATATAATTAACCTAGATTGAACCAGGGAAAAATAGAAAGACTGAATAGACCTATAACTAGTAGTATAATTGATTCAGTAATAGTCTCCCCACAAAGAGGAGCCTAGGTCCTGGTGGCTTCACTTTTGAATTCTACAAAACTTTTTAAAGAAAGAGTTAACTCCAATTCCACTCAAACTATTTCTAAAGATCTACAAGAGAGAAACTCTTCCTAATTCAGTCTATTAAGCCTCCATCATACTGATACCCAAAGCAGACAAAGACATAGCAGAAAAATAAACTACAGAACAATATTCTTGGTGACTACAGATGCAAAAATTCTCAACAAGATACCAGCAAGTTATATACAATGACACATCAAAAAGATGATACACCTTGACCAGGTAGGCTTTATTTCAGGGATTCAAGTGTGGTTTAATACACACTAAACAATAAATGTGACACATCACCTTAGCAGAAGAAAAGATATTTTAAAACTTATGATCATATTAATTGCTGCAGAAAAACCATTTGAAAAAATACAACATCCCTTCATGATTAAGACTCTCAGCAAAATTGGCATAGAAGGGACATTCCTCAACACAATAAAAGCCATATATGGCAAACCCATAACAATTATACTCATTGGGAAGAAGCTGAGAACTTGGAACAAGACAAGGCTGCCCACTTTCCCCACTCCTTTTTAGCATAGTGCTGGAAGTGTTAGCCAATACAATTGGAGAGAGTAAAATGAAAGGCATTAAAATAGAAAAATAAGTGAAATTATCTCTATTTTGAGATGACATGATTATTTACATACAAAATTGAAGGGAATCCACCAAAGAACTGGAAGTGATGAACAAATTCAGTAAAGTGGCAAGATATAAAATTCATATGCAAAAATCTATAGCATTTCTATATACCAACATTTGACATACTGAGGTAGAACTGAAGAAAGCAATCTCATTTACAATAGCCACCAAAAAAAAAAAAAAAAAAAAAAATCAACAGCGTAAGAGAGTTCCCTTTTAGCCACATCCCCGCCAGCACTTATCATTTTTTGTTTTTTAATCTTAGACATTCTGACTGGGGTTAGGTGATATCTCATTGTTGTTTTGATCTGCATTTCTCTTACAATGATGGATGTTCAGCATTTTTTCCATATGCCTTTTAGCTACTCATATGCCATCTTTAGAGAGTGGTTTTTTCAACTCATTTTCCCATCTTTTAATATGATTGATTGTCTTTTTCTGGAACAGCTGTTTGAGTTCCTTGTGAATTCTGGTTATCAGTCCCTTATCTGATGCATAGTTTACAAAAGTATTTTCCCATTCTGAGGGCTGTCTATTCACACTAATTAGTGTGTCTTTTTGCCATGCAAAAACTTCTTAGTCTGATGTAATCCCACTTGTCTATTTTGGGGATTATTGACTGTGCACTGGGAGTCTTATTTAAGAAGTCTTTCCCTACCCCAATGTCTCCCAGAGTTTCCCTGGTGTTTTCCAGGAGCAGTTTTATAGTTTGGGAATTTAGATTTAGACCTTTGATCCACCTTGACTTTATTTTTGTCAGAGGTGAGAGGTAGGGGTTCAGAGTCATCTTTCTGCAAGTGGAGATCCAGTTTTGCCAGCACCATTTACTGAAGAGGTTTTCCTTTTCCCACTGGATTGACTGGTACCCCATGTCAAAAACCAGTAGGCCATATGTTTGAGCATTTATTTCTGGGGACTCTATTCTGTTCCATTGGTCCACTTGTCCTTTCTGTGCCAGTACCATGCTCTTTTGATTACCATAGCTTTGTAGTATATTTTTGAGATGCCGCCCACTCCACTCTTCTTACACAGAACTGCTTTGGCAATACGGGGTCTCTTATGATTCCAGACAAACTTTCTGACTGTCTTTCCTAGATCTGTGAAGAATGTGTCTGGTACATGTAATTGCATTGCATTAAATAGGTAGATTATTTTGGGTAGAATTGTCATTTTGATTATTTCAAAGAAGAGTTAACCCCCATTCTGCTCAAGTTATATCTAAAGATCCAAAAGGGTAAATTTCTCCCTAATTCATTCTATGAAGCCTCTATCACCCTTATCCTTAAAACAGATAAGGACAGGACAAGGAAGGAAAACTATAGACCAATATCCCTGATGAATATAGACGCAAAGATTCTCAACAAGATACTAGCAAATCGTATACAACAACTTATAAAAAAGATTATACATCATCATCCTGTAGGCTTTATCCCAGGAATGCAAGGTTGATTCAACATATGCAAAACCATAAATATAATACACCATATTAATAGGAAGAAAGATAAAAACCACATGATCATATCAATTGATGCAGAAAAAGCATTAGATAAGACAACAACATCCCTTCATGATCAAGACTCTCAACAATATCAGCATAGAAGAGTCATTTCTCAACACGATAAAAGTTATCTATGAAAAACCCATAGTGAACATCATCCTCAATGGAGAAAAACTGAAAGCTTTTCCACTAAAAACGGGTACAAGACAAGGATGTCCACTTTCTCCACTCCTCTTCAATATAGTACTGGAAGTCCTGGCCATTGCAATCAGAACAGAGGAAAAATGAAAAGCATTCAAATAGGAAAAGAAGAGGTGAAACGCTTCTATTTGCAGATGACATGATTGTATACATAGAAGACCCATTGGTGGGAACCAGCAGTTAGCGTAATGGCTATGTCGCTGGACTCCCATGTAGTCGACCGCGGTTTGTGTCCTGGACCCGGTGGCTTAAAACTCATGCCGGGCGCGTGTGCGTGCGTGCCCAAGATCCCGAGAGGAAAATGGAGGAGAAGGGATTGCGGCATGAGCATCCCCCTGGGGGGTGATTTCTCGCTTTCTGTCTCTAAGTCTCTCTGTCTGTCTGGCGAGCACACGTGCCCTATAGCGAAAAACCTCTCCAAAATACATATATATATATATATGTGTATATATATATATATATATATGTATATATATATATATATATACACATATATACATATACATATATATATAAATATATTAAATATATATATATTAAATATATATTTATATATATATATATATTAAAAGAAAAAAAAGAAGACCCATTGGTTTCAATAAAAAATTTTCTGGAAGTAATAGATGAATACAGTAAAGTTGCAGGATACAAAATTAATATCCAGAAATCTATAGCATTTCTGTATATGAACAGACTGAGAGAACTGAAAAAAGTTGTTCCGTTTACCGTAGCCACAAAAAATGTAAGATACTTAGGGATAAATCTAACCAGAGAAGTTAAAGACCTCCACAAGGAAAACTACAAGAAGCTAAAAAAAGAAATAGAAAATGACACAAAAAAGTGGAAGGACATCCCATGTTCTTGGATTGGAAGAATTAATATAATAAAAATGGCAATTGTACCCAAATTTATCTACCTATGTAATGCAATGCCAATCAAAGTACCAGATACATTCTTCACAGATTGAATGTATGGAAGAAAATGAAATGAAAAAAACATTTTTTAAAATAAAAGGAAATAAATAAATAAATAAATAAAAGAAAAAGTGCTGCTGATGATGTGGTGAGAGGGGAACCCTCCTACATTGCTGGAGTGAATGTAAATTAGTACAAACACTGTAGAGTACAGTATGGAGGACAATCAAAGACCTACAGATATAACTCCTATACATCCTGGAAGGAAAAATTCAGAAAGACAATTGTACATCCATATTTATTACAACACCATACACAATTGCTAAGACATGTAACCAAACTAAATGCCCAAGAATGGATGACTGGATTTAAAAAATGAGGCATACATATATGATGGAATGCTACTCTGCCAATAAAAAATATTGAGATCCTGTCACTTGATACTAAGTGGGTGAACATAGATGATTTATTATAAGAGAAGCAAGCCTGACTTTGAAAGACAGATTTTGTATGTCCCCTCTCAATATATTCCAAATGACTGCACTGTATGATAGAAACTGAAATACTGGAAAATATAGGAGCAGAAACAGCAAGAATAGGTACAAAAGACTGTATAGGATGAGTTAGTTAGTTGAGAATGGGAGGGAGATACAGAGGACAAAGTAAAGAACATTTAACTGACACAAGAATGGAAAAGTATTGTGTATGGTGATATCTCTGACTTGCTTTACCTGCAATATCTTTATGATTTGAGAAGCTGTAAAAATACATAATGATTAAATGTAAATTTTAAAAAGGCTCTCTTATTTTTATTCTAAAAATATTTTATCTAGTTTCTCGGAGATATTATAACTTTTGTCATTATCCTAATTAGATTTCTTTTCTGTAGAAACATGTTACCAGGAATAAACAACTTTTCTCATTGTATTTTAATTTTATGATTTCTTTTTTATATTTAAATTGTTGTACATATTTATGACATACAATATGGCATTTGAAAGTATGCATACAGTGTGTAAAGTAAATGATATTATTATATACATCATTTTCAAAAAAGAATTTTACATTCTTGTATGGGTTAATTGCTTTTTCACTGAGACACCTTGTATCAAATGACAGAATCTCATACTGTTCTTTATAGCTGAGAAGTATTCCATAGTTTATATGTGCTATATTTTTTTTCAACCCAGACCTCTGTTTTTGGGCACTTAGTTCTAAACAATTGTGATTAATGTTGCAATAAACATGGATATGCAAATATATTTCCAACCTAGGGTTTTCTTGTCCTTTGGGTAAATACCAAGAAGTGGAATTAGTTTTTTTAGGAATGCCGATATTGGTTTTCACAGTGACTGTATGAGTTTACATTCCCACACATGGTGTAGAAGAGTTTCCTTTTAAGCACAGCCTTGTCAGCATTTGTTATTCTCTGCTTTTTTCATGATAGACATTCTCACAGGTGTTAAGTGATATCACATTGATTTGCATTTTCCTTATAATTAGATATAGTGATTTTTTTAAATGTCCTTTGGGCCATTTGTATGTCTTCCTTAGAGAGTTGTCTTTTTATATAATTTGCCCAATTTTGAATTGGATTTTTATTTTTAGGATGAGCTGCTCAAGTTCCCTATATACTTGTTATTAATCCCTTAAATAAAGTATAGTTTGCTATTTTCTCTCATTTTGTATGTTGCCTCTTCACTCTATTACTTTCTGTTTTGTGCAGAAGTTTTTTTAGTTTGATGTGATCCCACTTTTCTATTTCTAAAATTGATGCTGCTGCTTTTGGTGTCTTATTTTTAAAATCTTTGCCTACTCCAATGTCCTCAGGTGTTTCCCTTGTTTTCTACAAAAATTTTATAACTTGAGGCCTTACATTTAGATATTTAATCCATTTTGTACTGACTTTTGTTAGTGGTGAGAAATAGGGGCCCAATTTATTTTTTCTACAGTGGATGTCATTTTTTTTCAGAACCATTTACTGAATTTTCTTTTCTCCACTGGATTGTCTGTGACCTTGGTCAAAAATCAGTTGATTAACATATACCGGATGTCTGCACTCTATGACTGAAACTGATTGACTAATGGTTGAACAAACACAAGAGATGGGTGTGAATGTCAGATGAGGTGTATGTGGAGGAGTGGGGTCTAATGAAGGACATTTGGAGAAGGGATACGGAGGTAGAGCATTGACAGGATGGGAAGGTGTGGTGCTATCAGTTGAAGATATTTTGATCAATGGGACTGGGGAGAAATGTTCACATATTAAAATGCTCACATTGTAAGCTAAACAATGTGATTGAATGTATATACAAAATAAATAAATAAATAAATAAATAAATAAATAAATAAATAAATAAAATCAGTTGATTGCTGTGACCAGCAGATGGCTTAATGTTTATGTTGCTAGACTCCCATGCATCAACCATGGTTCAAGTCTCAGATCCAGCAACTTAAAACTCACAGGAGGTGCCTGTGCATGTGTGCCCAAGATCCCAAGAGAATAGAGGAAAAGGGATTGTAGCATGGCCTTCCCCCCCAGGGGGATAATTTCTCACTTTTTGTCTCTCATTCTCTCCAGCAAGTTCACATGCCCTATAGCAAAAATCTCTCTTAAAAAATCAGTTGATTGTATGTTTCAGGGTTTGTTTCAGGATTTTCTATTTTGCTCCATTGTTTAATGTGTTGTTTTCTGCCAGTAACATTCTGTTTTGATTATTGCAGCTTTGTAATATATGTTGAGGTCAGGTAGTGAGAATGCTCCTACTTTATACTTTGCACAGTATTGCCTTTATTATACAGGGTTTTTTTTTTTTAATGATTCCTGACAAATTTAATGATTATTTCCTACTCTTGTGAAAGATGTTACCAGTAATTTAATAGGCACCACACTGAATTTGTAAATTATTTGGGTAGAACAACATTTTGATGATATTCATCCTAATACAAGAACAAGGATCTTTCCAATTTTTGTATCATATTCAGTTCCAGCATTAAAGAAGTCATGGAGCCTACAGAAATTCATTGAAATGCCTGTTTTAATAATATTTTACTTAGACACTCATGGTAGTTTTTATTTTTTTCTTACATGGTAGTTTTTATTTTTTTCTTTAGGTAATACTGTTGTAAAATTCTCAAAGAATAAATAACAATATTGTCACTTCTGTTATTAAAATACTAAATACTAATTACTTTTCCTGGATTCAGTAGATGTTTCTGGCTTCTGACTCAAGGGCAGGCTTAGCACATGCAAACATGTCTATTTGGTTCTGGGTTTAACATCCTATATTCCTCCATTTTTACTTGCTGTTTTACATACCTATATAGTCTTTAAATCCTCATAAGAAATAAATTTTTTTTTCTTGGTTTATTTTTCTGATGACTGAAATCATATAACATTTGTGAAATAACTCAAATTATTATACTTTTTTATATTGTAGAAAATGAAAGCATAATTGAATAAAGCTTTTCAGATTTAGTATATGACAATACTACATTTTTTTATTTATTTATTCATCTTTTTTTTAGGAGAGATTTTGCTATAGGACATGTGTGCTTGCCAGAAAGACAGAGAGAGACAGAGAGACATAAAGCAAGAAATCACCCCCCAGGGGGTGGCCATATCACAATCTCTTCTCCTCCATTCTCCTATTGGGATCTTGGGCACACACACACACACACACAGACACACACACATCTGATGTGAGTATAAGCTACCAAATCTGGGACTCAAACTGTGGTCGACTACATGGGAGTCCAGCAACATAGCCATTATGCTAACTGCTAGTCCCACTACATTTAATTTTTATATATGATCTCTTGAATTTATATCTTGAATATCACTATTTTTTGAGATATCAGATTGTAAAATGTATCAGAATGTTAAGAATTCACTTTTAGGGAGCAGCAGATGGCATAACAGTTGTGTCACTCGGCTCGCACATGGCTGACTATGGCTTGAGTTCTGGACTGGGCAGCTTAAAACTCATACCAGGTGCATATGCATGTGCATATTTCCAAAATCTCGAGAGGAGAATGATTGTGGCTTGGCCATCCCCCTGGGAGATGATTCTTTGCTTTCTATCTCTCTGTCTCTCTGTTACTTTGGGGAATGCACATGCCCTATAACAAAAATTTCTCTGAAGAAAAAAAAAAAGAAAAGAAACAAAAATTCACTTAAAATTTTTTCCTTTAATCTACTATAATATTTCGAAGTGCAATATTTCAATAGTAATGTTTTGTGTTAATACGTTGCAGTCTTTAAAGCATGATTTAAAAAGTTGTAACAAAATTCTAGAATAAATTTATCTGTAATTGTTTTGTGCTTGCCATCTGTATATAAAATTATCAGATTCAAGCCTTTAAGGCACTCACAGGTATTCTTTTATTTATTTATTTATTTATTTTTGAGAGGATTTTGCTATAGGGCTTGTGCTCTCGCCAGAAAGGCAGAGACAGACAGAGAGACAGAAAGCGAGAAATCATCTCCTCGGGGGGATGGCCATGCTCAATACCTTCTCTTCCATTCTCCTCTTGAGATCTTGGGCATGCACACACACACACACACCCGGCGTGAGTTTAAGCCACCGGGTCTGGGACTCAAACCGTGGTCAACTACATGGGAGTCCAGTGACATAGCCATTACACTAACTGCTGGTCCCCCCACAGGTATTCTTAATGATTGCACATCTTTGGTTTTAAGAGTAGACTTTAGCATGGTCCATTAAGAGACCTAAGATTTACACTGTTTTACCCATCACTCAGTTGCCAAGAAAGGTGCCCATTGGAATCAGTTTCACATTTGAGCCTACTAGGTTGAGCACAGTCATAGAAGAGCTCATACATGATAGGATAATAATAGTGATTATTAAATAAATATATTTATTTGGAAACAATGAGGGAGCACAAGAATTGAGAACATTTGTGCTTTATATGCCTTTTCCAATATCATTGGTTTCATTTCAATGAAAAAATAGGAGGTGATGTTATCATTGGTTACTTATATATTACCTGTTTGATTTGAAATGTTTCTCTCTGTGCAAGCAACACAAATAAAGCAGCAAATAGGTCTTCGTTGTTGGAGAATTTTCTGAAATCCAGGAACAAAGCTCTGGCTACACAAAGAGTCAGGTGTCTCACCAAAAAAGATATTAATTTGTTGTGATTATGTACATTATCAACTACTTTGACAGGATGTCTATATTCTTCTACCTCAGGAAAAACTTTGACCTTTAATAGAGGTTCATCACTATTTATACTGCTGACTCCCATCATGTTGATATTACGTAGACTTCTAATACAAGTTACTCCTTAATAGGTTACTTCTTAAAGCTAATGCTTTCCTTATTACTTATAAAGTATTTACTAAATATTACCAAGGTACATACTTAATTTTATACACAACTGGAAATATCCCTTGGGTTATTCTCCTGTTTAACCACTTCATCAAAAATATTTGAATGAACTATTATACATGGTAAAGATTCTGAGAAATTATTTTTCTGAGAATATACTGTGACTCTCTATCTGGTTGGGTAGAAAATTTTAGTTTCTAAAATTAAAAATATAAAAAAGATTTGATATGTAAGCATGCTATCAAAAGTTATGAATTTCAAAATTAAGGGCCAGCAAATAAAGGATAGAAGTGTGTTATGACCTCTGAATTGTGATTAATTCATTTCTGGAATTCTGACCCAGCTGAAGCATTGTTTTAATGTATTAACCACACAAGAGGTGTGGCAAAGAAATCACCTGCCTAATCTAATGTCTGACATTATGGTTGATTTTTTTGAGATGATTGTTGTCAAAAAGATTGAAGACAAAATAGTATGCAAATGCAAAAGAAAATATAAATAGTATCCTTAAAAAGGTAAAGACATGTTCTATCTTTTTTTTTTTTTTTGGAGAGGTTTTTGATATAGGGCTCATGTGCTTGCCAGAGAGACAGAGAGAGAGAGAGAGAGAGAGAGAGAGAGACAGAAAGTGAGAAATCACCCCCCAGGGGGGATGGACATACCGCAATCCCTTCTCCTCTATTCTCCTCTCGGGATCTTGGGCATGCTCGCACACGCGCCGGGCATGAGTTTAAGCTGCCGGGTCCAGGACTCGAACCGCAGTCGACTATGTGGGAGCCCAGTGACATAGCCATTATGCTAACTGCTGGTCCCAAGACATATTCTATCTTAATACATAATTGATTTGTGTTTGCGGTATACCAAAGTATAATACAGGCTTTGTCTACAAATGATAGAGGGTTTCAGGATATATGGAGAATACTCACACACACACATACAAACATGCACACACACACACACTAACACTAACACTCACACACACAAACACACAAACGCACACACACACACATAGGTATTCCAGTAAGAGAAAGAGAGATAGTAGTAGAAAATACCATCTAGGTTTTTGTAAATGTAAGCTGTAGTATTTTCACAATGACAAAATTAAACTTTTTTTTCAGAGTATATTCTTCTCATTAAGTAATGTTTGACTACTTCAACTTAATTGTAAGTTGGACTGCTATTTAAATTAATATACCTAAAGTAAAAAAAAGAAATAACGTAAATCAGATTGGTCTATAGCTAAAGTTTAGAGGATGTGTTAGGAAAAGAACGTAGTACAAAGTCAACATGTAAAAGGTGAATTTGAAGCTGAGTTAAAATAATTACATAATTTCATCTCAGGACATTGTTCATATACTTCTGTAAAAATTTAATCTTGAAATGACATCATACCTCCTTGAAACTAACAGGCCATTTTATCATCTTTTCATTGATGAACAAGACTTGATCATGGGGATTCCTATAGATAAAAATCTCCTATGTTAACCAACAGCCAATTGTGATGAGGAGGATTCACAAGGTTATGGATGGCTTACTGTGCTGTATGATTTCTTTTCTTATCCATGGTCTTGTATCCAGTGCTATTTATTGTTGGAAGCCCTGCTCCAGCCAGGGTGGGTACACAGGAAGGCGACACAGGTGAACAAAATTAGGCTGAAACCTCAATGCCCCTTTGCATGTTCTCAGCCTACAGCCAGAGTAAGCTCAAGACTGCAGGCTATGAAGGAGAGACATTGTATGTCCCCACTTAACATATACCGAATGTCTGCACTCTATGACTGAAACTGATTGACTAACAGTTGTACAAACACAAGAGATGGGTGTGAATGTCAGATGAGATGTATGTAGAGGAGTGGAGCCTAATGAAGGACATTTGGAGAAGGGATATGGAGGTAGAACATTGACAGGATGGGTAAGTCTGGTGTTATTGGTTGAAGATATTTTGATCAATGGGACTGAGGAGAAATGTTCACATATTGAAATGCTCACATTGTAAGCTAAACAATGTGATTGAATGTATATACAAAAAGAAATAAATATAAATAAATAAATTTAAAAAATAAATAAATAAAAATGACTGCAGACTTGGGGAACCAGCAGTTAGCGTAATGGCTATGTCGCTGGACTCCCACGTAATCGACTGCGGTTCACGTCCCAGACCCAGTGGCTTAGAACTCACGCCGGGTGCGTGTGTGTGCGTGCCTAAGATCCCGAGAGGAGAATGGAGGAGAAGGGATTGCGGTGTGACCATCCCCCCTGGGGGGTGATTTCTCACTTTCTGTCTGTATGTCTCTCTCTGTCTGTCTGGCAAACACACACACCCTATAGTGAAAACCTCTCAAAAAAAAAAAAAAAAAAAAAGACAGCAGACCTGATGGCTAGGAGACATGTGTATTTATTATTGAAGGAGTTTTATAGGAGTAGGATGGGTAACGGGAAGTAAGTGAAAGATTTTACTCCAAAAGGTAAAGCATTCAAAGTATAGGAACAATAATCATAAAACATGATGTCTGTTTTGTTTAGGTATAAACAGTCATAATTTTTAGAGTGACGAAGTTCATTCATCTGGTGCATTCTCTTCTTAGATCTTGATTACTGGAAAGGGTCTTTTGGATGAGAGGGCACCCAGTAATCTTAATAACCTCAGTCTCAGGCCAGCTTGATAACTTCAGTCCCAGATGGGCTTGAAAACTTGAGCCCGGGACCAGCTGTTAGAGTAATGGCTATGTCGCTGGACTCCCACGTAGTCGACCGCGGTTCGAGTCCCGGACCCGGCGGCTTAAACTCACGCCGGGCGCGTGTGCGTGCATGCCCAAGATCCCGAGAGGAGAATGGAGGAGAAGGGATTGCGGCGTGGCCATCCCTCGGCTTAAAACTCACGCCGGACGCGTGTGCGTGTGTGCCCAAGATCCTGAAGAGGAGAAGGGATTGCGGCATGACCATCCCCCCTGGGGGGTGATTTCTCACTTTCTGTCTCTCTGTCTCTCTCTGTCTGTCTGGCGAGCGCACGCGCCCTATAGCAAAAAACCTCTCAAAAACAAACAAACAAACAAACAAACAAAACTTCAGCCTCAGGCTAGGGTGACAGCAAATTGCTGGTTACAAGGGCCTAAAAATAAATCCTTTCTGGTTAATATATTAAATGCAATAATGTTACTCCACAGCTCTATACAATGGCTTGTGAGCAGCTTAATGGCTTGTGGGTACCCTCTATGCTGCTCAATGGCTGTCTCAATCCCTTGTCCTGAGATTAAAGGTGGCTCATGGTCTTTGGGGTAACAGCACCTCATGGATGAGTCTCTGAACCCCTTGCACAGCTACTGAGATCATTTCGCCAATTAGTAGCTTTAACCTAGACCTTCCTAATGCTTCTCTATATAATCCCCAGTAGGAGAAGAAAATGTAGCATTCTTTATTGACATTTTGCAGGAGGGTGGGGTGAATCTAATGGGAGTAATTCCCATTCATAGCCACCACTTTAGAGGATCCTCATTCCTTCAGGATTATTGTAAAAGTTATAGTAAGGCTGGGGGTGTCTTTATGGGGTACCAGGGTACGGCAATGAGGCCCATGGCAGAGAAATTGAGTGCAGGCCAGTACAGCAACACAATGAAGGTCCAGAACTCATAAAACTGTTGACCTTGCTAACCATTTTCCTCAGCGGAGTCCTTGCTTTTTGGCATAAGGGGCAGTTCTTTCATACTCAGCTTGTGTTAACTGCATGGTCCTAGCATCTCCCCCTTTTTTGTTTTGTAATTTGTAGAAGTGAATCTCTGCCTCCACTGATGTAATTGTGGTCTTTATATGTCTGGTGAGGGCTGGGAAGCAAAGGAGAATAACAAAAATTAATAAGAGAAGACTCCCCAAAGAGTAGGCTAAAGTACACAAATTATTAGTGGAAGTTGTGAAGGTAGAGAATAAAGACTTAATTATTCTATTTGCAACATCACTGGGTGAAATAGAATTTAAATGAGCTTTGAATACAGCCATAATCTGGGCATGAAACTGTTGTATGTTCATAGTAAGAGAATGGTTCTACACGCCCCGAAGGTGGGCTTGAATTTGTTTCTAAGTGACCTGAGTATGATTATAAGGGAGAGGGGTAATACAGATCTATTTGCAATCAGCATGGCAAGCAGTAGTTAGCCTGACTTTAATGTTTTGAATTTCTTGACCTAAATATAACACTGCTTCTTCTAAGGCATTGACTCTGTCAGCTAGTTGTTGATTAAATAAGGCAATGGAGATGTTGAGAGTTAATTCGTTAACGTGGGAAGCAGTATGCACTTGTTGAACAAGGGTAGTGGCTGAAGTGGCCCCTGATCCTATAATAGCAATGAGGGCCGATATACATAAAATAAAAGCAGCCATAAAACCTTTAGGGCAAGCATGAGCAAGGGCTGTATTTATTGTCTGGAGGGAAAATAAACTGGGGTCTGCGTACCAAGGTTAAGTTAACTGGAAGTAAAATATAAGATGGGTGCTTTAGAAGAAAGAAATGAGGCTGTTGAGCAGTCACAGACAAGCAGTTAGAAACCTGGCACTGTGTACAATAAATGTGGATAAGATTATTGTCTACTTTAAAAGAAAGTTGAGATGAATTATTATAGCGAAGAATCGCATAGGGAGCTCATACACAGGAACGCAGGTAGAATGTCTGAGAATTTTGAGGCCTATGGAAGGTTACAGGACTGAGGGCTGTGAACAAATGATAAATATGGCTTTGAAAAGTTTTAAAATTAGAAGACATATATATATATAGGGGTGATCCATCCAGTTGAAGACCATCTGTGAATCAGAAGCTTTGGAGGTACGGCTGAGTTGTCCCAAGCAAATTTACGAGGGTGAGCCTTGAAATAGAGACGATAGTCATAATCAGGGCTAGAGATGGACCAATTAAACAAAGAGAAGGTATAATGAACTGTGTGCTTAGGAAAAACACAGGGGAATAATGAACTGTGTGCTTAGGAAAAACACAGGGGATCCTGTTTGGAAAACCAGACCATGAGGAAATGCCGTCCCAGGAACGTTCTGCTGAGGCTGGGCAAGCTGAAAGTAACTTAGGCACGTGAATAGAAGGTGTAGTGTTTAAAAATGAATTATTATATGTTGTAAGAGAAAGGAGAGTTAGGGTCCACGTATTACGAGTTTGGTCATTATAACTGGAGGGAAGCGGCTGTTCTGTGGTTAAAGGGGAATCTGTAACTTGAATTATAGGAGAAAGAGTAACACAAAATGGAAGAGGCTTGACACCATAGACTGAGAAGCAAAGGGGGAGTGATTCCATGGAAGCTGAAAAGTTAAAGGGAGTTGAGACGCAAGGCTCTTCATGTCCAAGAGGAACTCCCCCCGTTAGTTTAGAATGATTAGTAGTTACAATTATTTCATCACTATCCCAATCAGCCAAATGAAAAATAGGAGGACTAGGAACATAGGTCTAATATGCAGGAGTAGAGTGGGCAGAGCTTATCTGGAGACTTAAAAGAGTAATTGTAGCTAAAAAGAGGGTCTCAGGATTGACAGGAGATTTTTCAGATTCAAGTAAAGCAAAAGCTGCAGCAGTGAGAGCTTTTACCTGGACCCACGTGGGTAAAGGAGAAGAGCCTGTGGCTTGTGATCGATCGGTGAACTCTCTTGGAGAGATTAAGGTTGGACATTCGAGAAGAAAGTCAAGCTTTTTTGACATTATGGGGATGTGGTGGCTGGATCACTCGTGCCCGCGAGTGAGATCTCCTGATGGACTTTTGGGAACTCCTTGGGGGATTCATGATGTTGAATTAGTCAATCAGGGATCTACACTGGTACAGTCGAATCATGGGGAAAAAACAAGCATATCTTTTGCCGCTGCTAAGGAGCACACCGGGCCCTTTTGGAGTGCCAGAAAGCAGATCTTTTTACTTTACAAGCGGGTAAGTGGATGGCATTGATTGAAAATGCCTTTGTGCAGCTGTAACACCATTGGAATCCAATTGTAAATGATTAAGAACAAAAAGAGAATGGGAGAGCACATGGTGAGGAGAAGTGTGTTTGTATTCTGAGGCTTGTAACTTGGCAATCTGGTTTTTTAGGTTTTGGTGGGATCTCTCAATAATTGTCTGGCCCTGGGGGTTGTAAGGAATGCCTGTAATATGTTTTATTTTCAAGGTGGAGCATAGCTCCTGGAAGCTTTTAGAAGTATAGGCAGGAGCATTATTTGTTTTTATAGCTGATGGCATTTTAAGCATGGAAAAACAGGCCATGAGATGTTGAGAGACATCTTTAAATGCTTCCCCAGTCTGAGTAGTGGACTAAAGAAAATGAGAGCAAGTGTCAATACACCAATGTATAAAGCTCATTACATTAGTTTTCCAAAAGTAGCAACATGTGCCACATCCATTTGCCAAATTGCATTGGGTTTGAGTCCACGAGGTTTTACCCCCATAGGAAGGGAAGGAATATAAGTAGGGCAGAGAGAGCAATTTTTGACAATCTGTCTAGCAACTTCTCTAGGTATTTTAAATTGTTGCTGTAAAGTTCTTGAATTTTGATGATGAAAAGCGTGACTCTTTTGGGCTTCTTGTATGACAGGAACAATTAGGCCCCCAGTAAGGGAGTCAGCCAAGTGGTTTTCTTCATGAATGCTCCCAGGCAATGAACTATGAGCTCTAACATGCCCCACAAAGAATGGCAAAGTTCTAAAATGAATTAAGTCTTGGAACTCTTTTAATAAAGTAAAACTAGATGTTTTACTTTTTGGCAATGGGGCAGTTTCTATATTAGGAAACAGATTAGCGATATATATAGAATCAATAGACAAATTGAACATATCTTGTATTAGGCATGTGAACGCCATAATGACCGCCCTCAACTCAGTTTTTTGTGCTGATTTTTCTTTAGTTGAGAAAGTCAATTTTTTCTGTTTTATTACGAGGGCAGCCATTCCATTAGAGGGCCCATCAGTAAAAACCAATTTAGCAGGGGGAGGAAGTGGGGATATTGAGAAGTTTTCTTTGAATATTACTGGATGTCTTTTTACAAATTGCAACAGTGTGTGTGATGACAGGTGGAAAGATATTGTCTCCACATAGGATACACATGAAATTTGCCAATCTATGTTTTCTTGTAACAAATTTTTAAACTGTGTATTTGAGTAAGGGATGACTATTTCATTAGACTCTTTTAAAAATATTTCTCAAGCCCTTCTTCTTCCCTTTAAGAGAAGCAATATCACCAAGGTAGGGTAAGAAGTGAGAATTTTCTTTTGAGCTACTGGTAAATGTAACCACTCTAAAGGGCCATCTTGCCACAACAAACCAGTAGGAGTGAACTCTGTATCTATGAGAATTAATAATGATGGCAATTTATAATCAATTCTCTATAATTGAGCCTGAGACAGTTTTTCCTGTACTAGCCTTAAGGCTTGTGTAGCCTCTTCAGTTAGCATCCTAGAAGAATTAGATTGCCTGTCTCTTTGAAGGAAGGCAAATAGGGGCCTTAGGTCGGTCGTAGTTAATTTTTAAAAAGGACGAATCCAATTAATGTCTCCCAGAAGTTTCTGAAAGTCATTTAATGTTAGTAGTTTGTCTGTTCTAATCTGTAGCCTTTGAGGAGAAATATGGTTGGTATGGATAACTCTACCCAAATAATTAATTGGAAGATTTGATTGATTTTGTTCTGGGACAACTGTGAGTCTCCACAGGGTTAATTGTTTTAGCAATTATTCTGGAGCCAGCTGTTGTGAGTACACAGAAAGACAACACAGGTAAACAAAATTAAGCTGAAACCTCAATGCCCCTTTGCATGTTCTCAGCCGGCTACAGCCAAAGCTCAAGGCTACAGCCCTAATAGCCAGGAGACATACGTATTTATTATTATTTTTTTTAAAAACTTTATTTATTTATTTATTTATTTTTATTACTTTTTTAAATTAATTTATTTATTTTTGTATATACTTTCAATCATATTGTTTGGCTTACAATGAGACCATTTCGATATGTGAACATTTCTCCCCAGACCCGTTGATCGAAATATCTTCAACAGATAACACCACACCTCCCCATCCCGTCAATGCTCTACCTCTGTATCCCTTCTCCAAATGTCTTTCGTTGGGCCCCACTCCTCCACATACACCTCATCTGACATTCACACCCATCTCTTGTGTTTGTTCAACTGTTAGTCAATCAGTTTCAGACATAGAATGCAGACAAACGGTATATGTTAAGTGGGGACTACAATGTCTCTCCTTCATAGCCTGGCTTGCCTCACTCAGCAGTACATCTTCCATATTCTTCCACTTTCTGTCAAAAGCCAGGGCTCTGTTGGTTTTTATGGCTGAGTAGTATTCCATAGAGCATATGTGCCACAGTTTTTCAATCCATTCCTCCATACGGGGGCATCTGGGTTGGTTCCATGACTTAGCAAATGTGAATAGTGCCGCAATAAACATTGATGTGCAAGCACTTTTCCAATGAAGAATTCTTCTGTCCTTTGGGTAGATACCGAGGAGTGGGATCTCTGGATCATATGGCAGATCTATCTGTAGATTTTTGAGGAATCTCCAAATTATTCTCCACAGTGGTTGGACCAATCTACATTCCCACCAGCAGTGTAAAAGAGTTCCCCTTTCACCACACCCCCGCCAACACTTATCATTTTTTGTTTTTTTTTTTTTAATATTAGACAAGCTGACTGGTGTTGGGGTCGGAGGAACGACTCTGGAAACTGAGATCTCTTCCGTGATGTTTATTGTTACAGCTTTTGTATCTTCTTCCCTGAGGCTTCCGCGCACGCGCCTCAAATCCCCTACGGATCCACCCAACCCCCTGAGTACATGATCGTGTTGGGTTCTGATAGGCTGATTCTCAGCGTTATCCTAATATGGAGTTGTTTTGCGTCCTAGGTGTCTAGCTCGGACGCCATAATGGGGCGGCGTCCGGCAAGGGCTTCCACATCTCCCCCTTTTAGTTTTCTTTAGAGAGGAGAAGGTAGAGGTCTCGGACCCCCAGAGAAGGGGACTTATTTACCACCCTGTGTGGGCAGCCAGGGATACCCACTCAGAATAGCCTGTCCACTGTCTTTTGTGGGGGATGGGATGATTGTGACAGTAACCCATATGCACCTGGACATGCCTTCCTTCTGATCCTGATTAGGGTCTCAGGAGTGCAGTGCTACGCCTCGCATCCTCTCAATAAATGTAGGGGTCAGTGTATTTGGGCCAGCCATATCACAGGCGATTGGCCGTCCTCCACCGTGGCCATGGCTTGGAGGAGTATTTATTGATTTCTATGTTGTTTTGTGATCATTTTATAGAGACACCAGAGACAAGCTCCTATCAGGACAACGAGAATGACACCAAGTCCTGCCCATTCTTTTAGATAGGAGGTGGCGGTGGTGATCCAGTCTGCAAGGCCTTTTGCTAAAGTCGGGTCGACGCGAGTGTGGTTGATTTGGCTGATGGACAGAATGAGTTGTTGTTGGAGTTTGTGAAAGCCGCTGCTCCAGTTACCTCTCCTCGCTCGTTGCTTGATACAGGTGTAGGGTTGCTGTGATCAGGAGTGTTAGCCAGATCATCTCGTTCTGTTGTGCTGTTGTCTTGTTGGGGTGTTGGCACCAGTCTAGTTAGTCTTTCAGGAACCCACACCGGTTCTGTTCCGTCCTGGGGAAAAACACATACAGACCCTCTGGCCCATGTTAATACTGGGTCTGGTCCCTTCCAGATGCCTGTAAGGATATCTTTCCATCGTACCGTGCCCTTCAGCATGGTTGTGTGAGAGGCATGACGTTCGCTTGCTGACATGCCTTCAGTATCACGCTGCAAAAAATTTATAGTAAGAAGGGCAAGGTCAAGTCTGTGTTTGGGGGAGTGTCTTTGGGTGATTCCCCCTTTTGTTTTTGTAGAGTTTCTTTGAGAGTTCAGTGAGCTCGTTCTACAATGCCCTGTGCCTGGGGATTGTAGGGAATGCCATGTTTTAACTGAATATTAAATGTATTACAGAATGTGAGAAAGGAATGGGAAGTGTAACTAGGTCCGTTATCTGTCTTGAGGACTTTTGGGATTCCCCAAGAGGCCCAGGCCAAAAGACAATGTGAGATAACATCTTTGACCTTTTCGCCGGTGTGGGCACTGGCAAAAATGATGCCTGAGCATGTATCTGTAGATACATGAACATACTTGAGTTTGCCAAACTCAGAAATGTGAGTCACGTCCATTTGCCAGAGATGACCGGGGCATAACCCTCGTGGGTTGACTCCCAAGGATGGGGGATGTAGGAAAGTGACACAACTTCCGCATGCTTTGATGATATTACGGGCTTGTTGTTTACTAATGTGAAATCGATGGCGGAGTGTGGAAGAATTTACATGAAAATGGTTGTGGAATGCCTGAGCTCTCTCAACATTAGAGGTGAAGAAAAGTGTCTGAGAGCGTGTTAGGGAATCGACAACGTCGTTTCCCTCACTTAGGGGCCCAGGCAGTCCTGAATGGGCTCGGATATGTTCAATGTAAAATGGTTCGGATCTGTTCCACATGGTATCTCTAAGACTATGTAGCAGGCTACAAATAGTACTGGAGGGATCCAAAGCCGCAGCGGTTTCTATGTTCTTGGTAAGCTGAACCACATATTGTGAATCTGAGAGAATATTAACAGGACTCTGGATGTGTTGAAAGACGTGTAGGACCACCTGTAGCTCTACCTTTTGAGGTGTGTTTGGTGAGAACTGGAGAATTTTGGGTTCTTGACCTTGTATAACGAAGGCCCCAAGACCTGTCTTAGAGCCGTCTGTGAAAATCACTGGAGCCTCTGGGATGGGAGAGTGACGCACCAGCTTTGGAAAAATAACTGGATGATCCTTCACAAAGTTAATGATGGGGTCTTTTGGAAAGTGGTTATCTATTTTGCCCTGAAAGCTATAAAAGAGGATTGCCCACTCATCTGTGGTGGCCAACAGTACTTGTATCTGGTGAACAGTGTAGGGTACCACTAGGGTATCTGGCTGTTTACCAAAATGTTGTATGGCCTTTTGAATGCCCTCTGACGCCAGGGCCGCTACTGCGGATGGGTAGTGGGTGACACTTTTATGAGAAGTGGAGCGTGGATGAATCCACAAGAGGGGTGCAGATTGCCAAAGCACTCCCGTGGGTTGTTCTTGCGTGGGAAGAATACACAGAGATAGTTGCGCTGTGGGGTCCACTCGGGTAAGGCTGGCGTTATGTAGGGCCTCATTAACTAAAGACAGGGCTTGGCGCACTTGAGGAGTAAGACTCCTCGGTGAATCTAATTGAGGGTCGCCCCTGAGGATGTCAAACAGGGGGCGCAAGTCATGGTTGGTGAGATGTAGCGTGGGTCTAAGCCAATTAATGTCTCCTAACAACTTTTGAAAATCATTAAGGGTACGTAGATGGTCAGTGCGAATTTGTACCTTTTGTTGTGAAATGACAGTAGGGCTTACTCGGTATCCAAGGAATTCCACTAGGGTGGTTTTTTGAACCTTTTCTGGGGCTATATGAAGTCCGAATGATTTTAACTGATCTGTAACCCTAGTTAGTATGATTAGGAGCTCTTCTTGGGTCGGCGATGCCAGTAAGACATCATCCATATAATGGAGACACCTGGTTTTTGGGAAGCTCACTCGTATGGGCTGGAGAGCTGAAGACACATATAGCAGACACAAAGTCGGGCTGTTTGCCATTCCTTGAGGAAGGACTACCCACTCGAACCTGGAGTCAGGTTCCTCATGATTGACACTCGGTAGTGTAAAAGCAAACCGAGGGGTGTCTCTTCCATTCAAAGGAATGGAGAAGAAACAATATTTAATATCAATGGCGATCAGGGGCCATTCTTTTGGTATGGAGGAAAGGAGAGGGAGTCCTCTCTGGATGGGGCCCATTACCACCATTTGGTTGTTGACTGCCCTGAGATCATGTAGTAGCCGCCACTTTCCTGATTTCCTTTTAATAACAAAAATGGGGGTATTCCATGGGGAAGTGGAGGGCTTAATGTGATTGAGTTGTAGTTGTTCTTGAACTAATTCTTTTGCTGCTTGTAACTTTTCAGAGGATAACGGCCATTGAGATACCCATACAGGCTCCTCTGTGACCCAAGTAATGGGGATATGTTCCTCAATGGCCCCTAGGGAAAACCCAGTCCCTGTCATCCAGGATTACCATAGGCGGCGACCGGGCTTTTACGGCCTTGAAGGCGAGACCCTAATCCTGCTGAGGGGTGATACCCCATATGGCGCATCAGATTTTGAGAAGTTTGAGAATAGGAGGATTCATTGGTGAGTCTAAAGTTCATGTTTACAAGTAAATCTCGTCCCCATAAAGACAGCGGAAGGTCAAGAACATAGGGCGTGAAGCGCCCAGTATGTCCTTCATTGTCTTTCCAGGTGAGTTCTCTGGAGCTTACAGTAGGTGTATGTTCGTATCCCAGCCCACGTAAGGTCTGGCTCGACTCCTGGGTAGGCCAGGAGGAGGGCCAGTCCTTTCTGGCTATCAAGCTCTTATCTGCTCCGGTGTCAAGGAGTCCTTCAAATTTCTTGCCTTCTATTGCTAAGGTCAGGATGGGTCTCTCAGTGAGGGACAGAATAGGGTATGATAGATCTACCCCAGATGATCCAAGTCCTTTGTCCCCTCGAGGGTTTGGACGAGAGGGGGTCTTGCCATGAAGACTGGGCAGAAGGAGAATTTGGGCTATTCTATCTCCTGGAGATATTGCGGTGATCCCCCTCGGGGAAGACACTAAAATTTTAACAATTCCTGTAAAGTCTGGATCTATTACCCCAGGGTGTACTATGAGCCCTCGAAGGGTGGATGAGGATCGACCCAAGAGGAGGCCAACAGTATCAGGTGGCAAAGGTCCCCTAAAATCTGATTCAAGGGGTTGGACACCCATCATAGGAGTTAATACCAGTCGGGCGGCGGCACAGATGTCCAGTCCTGCAGAGCCGGGAGTGGCTCTCCTGATTGTCGGGGATGGTTTAGTGAGGGCCAATGTGGATTGGGCCAGCTCAAGTGGGCTGGTGTTTGTTGAATTGCCCCATACATTTGAGGGCCCTGGGAGCGGGGGCCCCGCTGTCCGTTTTTGGACGTGCACCACTTCCTGGAGGGGGCACTAGGGGCCGGCCATCAATATCTTTGACTGACCTACACTGGCTCGCCGGATGATTTCCTTTGCGACATCGGGAGCATAACTCTGTTTGTGGCCTCTGATTGGTGGCTCGAAAAGGGCAGTCACACTTCATGTGGCCAGGCCTACCGCAGTAAAAGCACGTGCCCGCAGCTGGGTTATTAGATTTTCTGGACAATTGAACTACTGCTGCCGCGAGGCCAGCGTTACTCAAGGGGCCTCCCAGGTCCCTACATAACCTCATCCAAACTTCTAATCCTTTATTTTTATATGGGAGGATAGCATTGTGGCATTCCTTAGTACATTGTTCGAATATGAGTTGTTTAACCAGTGGCATGGCCGCGTCGGCATCCCCAAACATCCTACCGGCTGTATCCATTAACCGGGCCACAAAATCAGAAAAAGGCTCTGCGGGACCCTGGGTTATTTTTGTAAGATTGGCTTGTGGCTCCCCTTTGTTAGGCAGCATTTTCCAGGCCTTGATGGCTATTGTGTTAATGTGATCATATACAGCCTGTGGATAGCCTGTCTGCTGGTTGGCAAATCTGCCCTGTCCCATATACATGTCTACATCCCATGCCGCTTGTCCTGCAGCTCTGTTTCGGGCAGCCTGGGCTTGTGCCCCCTCAAGATAAATGGCCTTCCAGTCAAGGTATTGCCCTGGGGACAGACATGTCCTTGCCAGTGTCCCCCAATCATTAGGAGTCACAGTACCACTGTAGGGTCTCTACGAGCCCGACAGTAAATGCGGCACCGTTGCCATAAGTCTTTACAGCTTCTGCCAAGGCCTTTATGGTTTGGTAATCAAGGGGCTCATGATGTCTATTTCCTGCATTGTCTGCATAAACAGGAAATGCCCTGACAGGCCCAAGCTGTCTGGCCTCCCGCCAAGCGTTGGGGCAGAAAGAAGCTCCGCCTCCCGCTCCTCTCTGCTGTTGCACAGCTGGATTATAAGGGGGAGGCGGGGCGGAAGGAGGAGGCTGACCCTCCTCCTTCTCACTCTCCATGTCCCACCCCTTCACTTCCTCCACCAGTTGTTGCACTTCAGGGTCTTCGCCTTTGTCTTCATCCTCCATCTTGGTGCCTCCGTCCCCATCTTGTGACTGCAGTTCTCGAAGCGTTTCTAGCGCTTCCTGACCTTCCCTCACAATTTTAACGCAGCGCTGATCTTCCAAACAGGCTCGGACTAACCTGCAAAGAGGTTTGACTCCGCCTGAGAGTCTATCTTCCTCGGCTGCCAGGTCTAAGTCCCTGCCTAACTTATCCCAGCATATTGTTGTCAGCCGCCCTGAATGGAGGAACCAGGGGGCCGCATCATCTACTTGATCTATAAAGTGTAGAAGTGTCTTATCTCTTAATTTAAGTCCTTTTGACTTGAGCAGCGCTTTTAGCGCTCCTACGATGGGCTGAGAGGGTCCCACGCCCATGGCTGCGCACTACTTCCCCTCGCCAAGGAGGTCCCCGTCTACCTTTTAGCGGTGTACCTCGGGGATACTTTCCTGTCCCGGGCTTTCTCCCAATCATGGAGCGCCCACTATCAGTTCCCGTCTCCCTTCCGGGACCACTGTTTACCGCCTCTTATTCCGAGGCTTTTAACTTACTGTCTCTGCGTCCGAGACTTTCCAGCCGGCTGCCACGGTTCTGAGCCTTCGGTTCCACAAGACCTTGGTTCCCCGTACGGGCCACCACTTGTTGGGGTCGGAGGAACGACTCTGGAAACTGAGATCTCTTCCGTGATGTTTATTGTTACAGCTTTTGTATCTTCTCCCTGAGGCTTCCGCGCACGCGCCTTAAATCCCCTACGGATCCGCCCAACCCCCTGAGTACATGATCGTGTTGGGTTCTGATAGGCTGATTCTCAGCGTTATCCTAATATGGAGTTGTTTTGCGTCCTAGGTGTCTAGCTCGGACGCCATAATGGGGCGGCGTCCGGCAAGGGCTTCCACAGACTGGGGTTAGGTGGTACCTCATTGTTGTTTTTATCTGCATTTCCCTTACGATGAGGGAGGTTGAACATTTTTTCATATGCCTTTTGGCCATTCGTATGTCATCTTTAGAGAGTGTTTTCTTCATCTCCTTCTCCCATCTTTTAATAGGGTTGATCATCTTTTTTCCAAACACCTTTTTTAGTTCCTTGTGTATTCTGGTTATCAGTCCCTTATCTGATACAACATTTACAAAAATATTTTCCCATTCTGAGGGCTGTCGATTCACACTAACTACTGTGTCTTTGGCCATGCAGAAACTTCTTAGTCTGATGTAATCCCACTTGTCTATTTTGTGGACGACGGACTCTGCTTTGAGGGTCTTCTTTAGGAAGTCTTTCCCTACACCAATGTCTCCCAGAGTTTCCCCAGCATTCTCCAGGAGCAGCTTTATAGTTTGAGGTCTTAGATTTAGATCCTTGATCCACCTTGACTTGATTCTTGTCAAAGGAGAGAGGTAGGGGTTCAGATTTATCTTTCTGCAAGTGGAAGTCCAGTTTCTCCAGCACCACTTGCTGAAGAGGCTTTCATTTGACAAGGTGTATTTATTATTAAAAGAGTTTTACAAGAGTAAAATGGGTAAGGGGAAGTAAGTGAAAAATTTTACTCCTAAAGGTAAAGCATTCAAAGTATAGGAATAATAATCATAAAACATGATGTCTGTTTTATTTAGGTATAAACAGTCATAATTTGTAAAACGAGAAAGTCCATTCGTCTGGTGCATTCTCTTCTTAGATCTTAATTACCAGAAGGGGTCTTTTGGATGAGAGGGCTCCTAGGAATCTTAATAACCTCAGTCTCAGGCCAGCTTAATAACTTCAGTCCCAGATGGGCTTGAAAACTTGAGCCCCAGGTTAGTTTAAAAACTTCAGCCTCAGGCTAGGGTGACAACAAATTGCTGCTTACAAGGGCCTAAAAATAAACCCTGTCTGATTAAGTAAAGACAAGGTTAATATATACTAAAGTGGAATACTTATGTTATCTCTGGGGTAATCCACATCTAAGAGGGTGAGTCTAATGTCTACATGGGAAAGAAATGTAGCCTTGTGAGCAGCTTAATGACTGACCTAAAGGTAACTGTGTACTTGGGACCCTGTACGTGCTGCTCTATACAATGGCTGTGGCTTGCAGAACTGCAATCTTCCCTTGTCCTGAGATTAAAGGTGGCTCATGGTCTTTGGGGTAACAGCACCTCGTGGATGAGTCTCTGAGCTCCTCACAGCTACTGAGATCATTTCGCCAATTAGTAGCTTTAACCTAAACCTTCCTAATGCTTCTCTATATAATCCCCAGTAGGAGAAGTAAATGTAGCATTCTTTATTGACATTTTGCAGGAGGGTGGGGTGAATCTAATGGTAGTAATTCCCATTTGCAGTTGCCACTTTAGAGGATCCGGATTCCTTCAGGATTATTGTAAAAGTTATAGTAAGGCTGGGGGTGTCTTTATGGGGTACCAGATTATGGCAATAAGGCCCATGGCAGAGAAATTGAGGGCAGGCCAGTACAGCAACACAATAGAGGTCCAGAACCCATAAAACTGTTGACCTTCCTAACAGTTCTCCTCAGCTGAGTCCTTGCTTTTTGGCATGAGGGGCAGTTCTTTCATACTCAGCTTGTGTTAACTGCATGGTCCCAGCAATTTATAAATTGACTTTTCCTCAGAAATGGATGAAACTGGATAATTTAGAAATTAGGAGTTCATTTAATGTCAAGTAAAAATTTTATACTTATCAAGTAATCTTTCATTTTCCACTTTCACTAACCATAGATTTCCTTTTGAAGGAAGCTTAGTTTTGTTTGGATAATCACTATCTAGGAGCTCATAAGAGATAAACTCTCTTATCTTCATGAAAACAATGAAGTAGTAATTGGACTAATAAGTAAAATCTAGGACATTGATCAGACAGTGATTTGTGCTCAGACTGGTAAAAATAAGACCAATAAACTCTGGTTTGATTTCCTAGATGCTAATTTTGATTATTTAATTTATTATTTTTTTACAGCATGAATACACTGTACATTAGTTCAGTCAAAGATATTACCATACACATCATCAACAGATAATTTTCCATTTTTATGTCAGTTAAGAGTTTTACTTCTTTTTCCCCCTTGACTTCCTCCCTCCCACTTTCTATTCCCCATTCCCCTCTCATATTTTTTCGAGTGTCCACAATTGCTCTCCATGTTTTTCTACCTTCTCATCTTTCAGTTTCTGCCAGAATGCAGACATTCGATCTATATTGAGCAGGGACAGACAATGTCTCCCTTTTATGGTCTGGCGTCCTTCTCCTAGTATTAAATCTTTCATATTCATTCATTTTATTTCAAATGCCAGAGAGTCATCTTTTTTTCTGATGGTTGAGTAGTATTCAATAGTGTATATCTGATCTAGGATATTTGGGTTGATTCCATATATTGGAAATTGTGTAATTTTGATTCTTTAAAGAGCAAAATATGATTTAGTCTTTTGAAAGCTGTATTGATGTATAGTAATTGAATGTATAAGATAAAATAAGAAAGTGGTATTGGTAGTACAAATGTATAAATACACACAAGTTCATCCAAATATGCATTAATATATTCATTTTACTTTGAATATCAATTATTTCACTGGTTTTTTTTCTTTTTTTTTTTTTTTTTTAAAGAGAGGTTTCTGCTATAGAGCACATACATTCTCTTCAAAGACAGAGAAAGACAAAGAGACAAAAAGTGAGAAATCCTCCCCAGGGGAATGGCCATTCTACAATCCCTTTTTCTCCATTCCCCTCTCAGGATCTTTGGCATGTAAACATATGCACCTGGTGTGAGTTTAAGCCATCGGGTCCAGGACTCAAATCATGGTCAACTACATGGGAGTTCATCGACACAGCCATTATGCCAACTGCTGGTTCCAATTATTCCTCTTAATATATACAGAATGTCCACATTCTATGGCAGAAACTGAAAGATTGGAAGCCATAAAAGGAAGAAGTATAATTGTGGATACTAGAGACAGTATGAGAGGGGGTGGGAATAGGAGAGGTTGAGAGGAAGGGATCAAGGAGAAAAATAAATATGCAAAATATTTAAGAGACAAAATAAAAAAATATCTGTTAATGATGACAAGTTTGATCATATATTTAACTAGAGCACTATATTTTTTATTAATTTTGGGAAAATTCATTCTTTAAAATAATTCAACTTTTGCTTTTATTATTATTATTTTCCAGTTTGATGAGACAAATAGAGAGTGAAAGTGAGAAAGCAAGCCACCAGGTCCATGACTTGAACCGTGCCTATCATGAGGAAGTACAATGTCTTTAATGACCACACCACATTTGAACCCCATGATAATATATTTTATAAGCTGAAATGATATACAGTGATTGGATGTATAAAATAAATAAAAAACTAAAATAATAGGCCATTACTTCCAAGCCTGCACTATGGAGTGAGAGCAGTGGTAGTCAGTGAGAATGACTGTAGCAGGAGAATGCCTTGGGAACTCTTGCTGTCTTTCAACTGTCCATGGGCAGCCCAGACTGGCCCCTTTCACCTCCCTTCATTGGTTTTACTCCTGCAGTCTGTGCTGTGGAGCAAGGAGCAGCAGCAACCAGTGATACCAACTGGGAAAGGAAGATCACTTAAACTTCATATAGCCTTCAGCACACCCAAGACTATTTTAAGACTCCATAGTTTCTGAAGCATGTGGTGCACTTACACCACACAACTTCTACTTTCTTACTCAGTTTAAACTGCAGCTCAGCTCCAGGTGCACCTGTTCTTAAGACACTAAGAAATGAGTCAACACCTAAAGCTTGCTATATTCACACTTCTCTGACTGGAAGACAAGGCCTTCTACCAATATCACCTCTGTGAAGTAGAGCTCTTCTTCTCTATATATTTGAAACCAGAAAAGGAGGAAGAAGTGTATAATCCATCAGATGACTAGTAACCAGTGCAGAGACAGAAGAAATTTGGGAAAATTAGGAAACACCTCTTCCTCAGTGGAACAAAGCAGCTCTTTTTCAAATAGGCAACACAAATGAACTTTCAAGAATGTCCAAAATAGAGTTCAGAATATTGATGATGACAGAGATAAATAAACCTTTCCAGATTTTGAACGAAGAGATGGACACCATAAAAAAGAACCTATCAGAACTCTTAGAGATGAAGACAGTAATGCAGGGAAACAAGACTTCCCAAGAAAGTATTAATAGTAGACAGGGCCACACAGAAGATAGACTCTCTGAACTGAAAGAAAAAACTTTTGGCATAGATTCAAAACCATCAAAAATAATTCAAAAAATTAAAAAGTGAAGACAACATACAGAAAATCCAAGGTACAATCAAATGTCCAAATATCTGAATAATAGATATTCCAAAAGGCAATGAATTGAACAGGGGCATAGAAGATCTACTCCATGAAATATGTGTAAAAATCTTCCCAAACCTAGAGAAGCATTCAGTCGTCCAGAACCAAGAAGTACAAAGGATATTAATAGAAACAACATAAGAAGATCCTATCCATGGCATATAATAGCCAGAATGGTAAAAATCTTGGACAAAAACAAGCTTAAAAACAGCTTGTTTTTTACAAAGCAGCAAGAGAGAAACATCAAGTCATTTACAAAGGTTATCCTATTAGGTTAACATCAGACCTCTCATGTGAAACAATACAAGCAAGAGAAGAATGGGAAGACATATTCAAAATACTAAAAGAAAAGCAATTTCAACCAAGAATATTATACCTGGCAAAATTATCCTTCATATGGGAAGAAAAAATAAAATCACTCACAGACAAAAACAACAACAACAAAAAATCTGAAAGAATTCACTAATACTAGACCAGCTCTTCAAGAAATACTGAACGGAGTACTATATCAGAAAGACTAAACAGAGACAGACAGTAATAAGAGAAGAACAACAACAACAAAAAATAGCTGAAAAAATGGCTAACAAAATGACAGGAACAAATCTACAGATATCTATAGTAACATTGAATGTTAATGGATTAAACTCTTCAATCAAAAGATGCAGACATCTTCTATTGATTTCATGCCTACAAGTAACAAATCTCATGAATAAAGACATACATAGACCAAAGTGAAGGGTTGGAAAAAGATATTCTATGCAAATTGAAACAAACAAACAAAAAAGGTTGGAGTTGTGATACTGATATCAGATAAAACAGGCTTTAAGAAAAAAAAAACTGTAAGAAGAGACAAAGAAGGGCATTATGTTGTACTAAAAAGGCTAATTTACCAAGAAGATATCATACTTATAAATATTTATGCACCCAACTTGGAAGCACCCAAGTATGTGAAAAAAATGACTGCTAGATCTAAAGGGAGAGAAGACTGCAACACACTAATCAATGGGATCTCAGCACACACTATCTCCTTTGGACAGATAATTTAGAAAAAAAATAAAGAGATATAGGATCAAAACAACACCATAAAGGAAATGGACTTGACATAATTCTATAGAACTTCCCATCAAACAACCTCAAGATATATATTCTAAAGGATAATGATTGAGTGTACCAAATATATACACTTTTTCTCACCTTACATGGAACATTTTCAAAGACTGACCACACAAAACAAGTCTATACAAATGCAAAAGCATATAAATTATCTCCAGCATCTTCTCTGATTGTGATGGAATTAAATTTGAAGTTAATTTCAGGAAAATCCTAGATAATACAAAAACATATGGAAACAGCTTACTCCTGAATGACTTCACAAACCCTGAAGAAATTAAAACTGAGGTCCTAGAGAGAGGCCTCTGCCTTCCAGGAGCACCTCAGTTCCATCTATTGGTCTCTGGCCACCTAGAAAAACTGAGGCAGTGGCCCCACTTCCCCCTCCCCACTTCAAAGCTCCCAAGTTTAGGACCCCAGTTCCCTAGAGAGGTAGGAAGGGTTTTTAGTTTTTTTCTGCTCTGCCTTTTTCTTTTGTTAATTGCCCTTCTCCTTCCTCTCACTTGTCCCACAGAGAAGCCTCTGCCTTCCCAGAGCACCCCAGTTCCATCTGTTGGTCTCTGGCCACCTCAGGAAACTGAGGCAGTGGCCTCACTGCCAACACCCCACTTCCAAGCTCCCAAGTCCCAGACCTCCGTTGCCTAGAATTGTAGGAAGAGTTTTTACTTTTTTTTTTTCTAGAAAGCTTTTTAAAGAAACTTTTATTTCACTATTCATTATTATACAGGAAAGCTAAATTATGATTTCAAACTTGAGAAATTTGCTTTAAAAAGTACATTAATCAAGGTATGATTTTAAGTATAACATACATATATCCCACAACCTGAATCTATTTAACATCGATATTAGCCTTTCTGTTATTTTTTTCCCCAAAAAAATGTGGTCTGCCTTTATCAAACAGCAGTTCATAAGTGACTGCCTTCCCAGGGGACATCTGGCACTACCTGGTGTAATTCTAGTTGTCATGGGAGAAAGGGTGCTAATGGCACTTAGTGTGTAGAGCCCGGAGATGCTACTAAAAATCTTACAATGCACAGGATGAATCACGACAGTGAAGAACTATCCAACCTAAATGTCAATAATACCAAGGCTAGAAACCCAACTGTAGAGTAAGACTCTATTTTAAGAGTAGTCTCTCTGTCCATGTGAATCCCTGTGTCGCCGGCTTGAGCATCCTAGGACACATCAGACATTTTGCAAGGATGCCTGAAATAAATACTGACCACCTTGATGGGAAACAGGTACAACTCCTGGCAGAGATGTGTATTCTTATTGACAAAAATGACAATAAAATTGGGGCTGAGACCAAGAAGAATTGTCATCTGAATGAAAACATTGAGAAAGGATCGTTGCATCGAGCTTTTAGTGTCTTCCTATTCAACAGTGAAAATAAGCTCCTGCTACAACAGAGATCAGATGCTAAAATTACCTTTCCAGGTTGTTTTACCAATACTTGCTGTAGTCACCCATTAAGTAACCCAGGTGAGCTTGAAGAGAACGATGCCATTGGAGTAAAACGAGCAGCACAGAGGCGTTTACAAGCCGAGTTAGGAATTCCCATGGAAGAGGTTCTGCCAGAAGAAATGAATTATCTAACACGAATGTACTACAAAGCTCAGTCTGATGGTATATGGGGTGAACACGAAATTGACTACATCTTGTTGGTGAGGAAGAACGTAACTTTGAATCCAGATCCTGGTGAGATTAAAAGCTACTGTTATGTGTCAAAGGAAGAACTGCAGGAACTTCTGAAAAAAGCAGCCCATGGTGAAGTTAAGCTAACTCCATGGTTTAAAATTATTGCAGATAATTTTCTGTTTAAATGGTGGGATAACTTAAATCATTTAAATCAGTTTGTTGACCATGAAAAAATTTATAGAATGTGAAAGCATAGATGAGTGATTACTGAAAATATTCTCTACTTAGTAAATTTAGAATGGTTTTTGTTTTAAATTTGGTTCCTTTAGGAGAACTTTCATATAATACTTTATAATTGGAGTTTGTGTAGGAAAAAAACAATTGACTTGTAATTTTATATCACATACTGCATATATATGTGCTACTCTTTGTAAAAGACATTTATAAGAAATATTGTAAAGTGAGAGAGAACAACAAAAATTGACCCTGTCCAAACCCCCAGTTAAGACAAATTTGAACAAATAAATGAAGTTTTTCCAGTTTTAGTTTATTGTTAAAGACATTTTCAGACACATATAAAGCACTCTTCTGTTCACCAAATATTTTATATAATTTTTGTCATTGTCTAGAAAAATAAGCAAAAGAAAGTATTTGCTTGGCTACCTCAAACCAATCTAATTAACAGACCATATTAACAGATTAAACTGGCAGTCTAGGCCTAAGGGAAATTAAGTGTTAAATGTTCTAACTTCTATCATTCTAGAAGTATCATTTTGAAACTTAAAGGAAACTATTGCTTTTGGTAATGAGATTGGTTAGCTTAAATCTTCTAAAGTATTTACCAATTACAAAAATCTGAATTTTCAGAATTCACATGGACAGAGTTTTTACTTTTTTTTTTTTCTGCACTGCCATTTTTGTATTTTTAATTCCCTGTTTCCATCCTCTCTCTTGTCCCACAGAGAGAACTCTGCTTTTCAGGAGCGTCCCAGTTCCATCTCTCGGTCCCTGGCCACCTAGGGAAACTGAGGCAGTGGCCACACTGCCCCCTCCCCACTTCTAAGCTCTCAAGTCCAGGACCTCCATTCCCTATAGAGGTGGGAAGTATTTTACTTTTTTTTCTGCTCTGCCTTTTTGTTTTCTTAATTGCCTGTCTCCCTCCTCTCACTTGTCCCACAGAGAGGACTCTGCCTTTAAGGAGTGCACCAGTTCCATCTCTAGGTCCCTGGCCACCTAGGGAAACTGAGGCAGTGACCCCACTACCCCCACCCCACTTCCAAGCTCCCAAGTTCAGGACCCCAGTTCCCTAGAGAGGTAGGAAGGGTTTTTACTTTTGTTTTTTTTTTTTCTGCTCTGCCATTTCTGTTTTGTTAATTCCTAGTATCCATCTTCTCACTTGTCCCACAGAGAGACCTCTGCTTTCCAGGAGTGGAATAAATCTAACTAAAGAAGTAAAAGACCTCCACGAGGAAAACTATGAGAAGCTAAAAAATGAAATTGAAAATGACACAAAAAAAGTGGAAGGACATCCCATGTTCCTGGATTGGAAGAATTAATATAATAAAATTGGCAATTCTACCCAAATTAATCAACTTATTTAATGCAATGCCAATCAAAGTACCAGACACATTCTTCACAGATGTAGTAAAGGCAATAAAAAAATTCGTCTGAATAATAAAAACCCATGTATTGCCAAAGCAATTCCACACAAGAAGAGTGGAGTGAGTGGCATCTCACTCCCTGACCCAAAAGTATACTACAAAGCTGTGGTAATCAAAAGAGCATGGTACTTGCACAGAAACAGACAAGTGGACCAATGGAACAGAATAGAGTCCACAGAAATAAATTCCCAAACATGCAGGCAATTGATTTTTGACAAGGGTTACCAGTCTATCCAGTGGGAAAAGGAAAACCTCTTCAGTAAATGATGCTGGAGAAACAGGATTTTCACCTGCAGAAAGATAAATCTGAACCTCTACTTCTCTCCTTTGACAAAAATCAAGTCAAGGTGGATCGAGGTTTTAAACCTAAGACCTCAAACTATAAAACTGCTCCTGGAAAATACTGGTGAAACTCTGGGAGATATTGGTGTAGGGAAAGACTTCTTAAATAAGTCTCCCAAAATAGATAAGTGAGATTACATCAGACTAAGAAGTTTCTGCATGGCAAAAGACACAGTAATTAGTGTGAATCAACAGCCCTCAGAATGGGAAAATATTTTTGTAAATTATGCATTAGATAAGGGATTGATAACCAGAATACAGAAGGAACTCAAGCAGCTGTTTGGAAAAAAGATGATCAACCCTATTAAAAGATGGGAGAAGAAGTTAAAAAAAACACTCTCTGAAGATGATGTACGAATAGCCAAAAGGCATATGAAAAAATGTTCAACATCCTCATGGTAATGGAAATGCAGATCAAAACAATGAGGTACTACCTAATCCCAGTCAGAATGTCTAAAATTAAAAAACAAAACAAAACAAAAAAAAAAAAAAAGAAAAAAAGAAATGATAAGTGTTGGTAGGGGTGTGGTGAAAGGGGAACTCTTTTACACTTCTGGTGGGAACGTTAATTGGTCCAGCCACTGTGGAGAACAATTTGGAGATTCCTCAAAAATCTACAAATAGAACTACCATATGATCCAGCAATCCCACTCCTCGGTATCTACCCAAAGGACAGAAGAATTCTTCATTGGAAAAGTGCTTGCACATCCATGTTTATTGTGGCACTATTTATGATTGCTAAGACATAGAACTAATGCAAATGCTCCCGTATGGATGAATGGATTGAAAAACTGTGGCACATATACTGTATTGAATACTACTCAGCCATAAAAACCAACACAACTTTGGCTTTTGACAGAAAGTGGAAGAATATGGGAAGATTTACTGCTGAGTGAAGCAAGCCAGGCTATGAAGGAGAGACATTGTATGTCCCCACTTAATATATACTGAGTGTCTGCACTCTATGAAAGAAACTGATTGACTATAAGATATACAAAAAGAAGAGATAGGTGTGAATGCCAGATGTGGTGTGCGTGTGGAGAAGTGTGGCCTAGGGAAGGACATTTGGAGGAGGGATACAGAGGTAGAGCATTGACGAGATGAGGAGGTGTGGTGTTATCTGTTGAAGATATTTTTTTTTAATTTATTTATTTGCATTCATTCTCTGAACATCATTACAGCATACAAAATGAGATTTTCCATCCAAATTACACTATATATTGTCTCAATCAAGCACATCAACAAACATGTTATTGTCAGCAAATGATCTTCCATTTCTTGTCTTCTGTATGTTTTGCTTTTTTCCCCCCATCCTAGATTCTCTATCTCTTACCCTCTGCCATCTCCCACTCTCCTCCCACAGTCTCTGGTATCTATGTTTGCTTTCTATACTGTTTTCTCCTCACATTTTATTGTAACGCCAAAGACCCTAATCAATCCAAATACCCTCATAGCAAACACAGGTGATATCCACATTTCCATGAACACAAGTCTTACTTTACACATCCTATAAAGTAGCACCTAGCTGTGGCTACATATCCTACTGCAGTCATTGAATAGATATATATTTTTTTTTCTGAAACTTTTTTTTTTGTAACTCAATTTACATTCCTTCCCTAAGCTTCATCACAGCATACAAAATGCAATCTCCCATCCAGTACACACTGCATAGTGATACAATCATGCACATTACAAAAAATTTTCCATTACTAGTTCCTAGAATTACTTCCACCCCTCTTTCTGACCCTCTGTGCCTTCCCGCCCTCCTCTCACACCACCTCCGGTGTCTACAATTGTCCTTCATTCCCTTCCCACCCACGTTGCATTGATCACACAATTTCCTACATAATCTAACTACTTTCAGTGGTGAGTTCACTCATTACTACTAAGAAAACCAGTTTTAACTTAACTCAAAGAAATGCCAAAGAACTTTGCTTAAAGCCAGGAAACAAGTTAGGATTCTGTTCAAATGGAAGGTGCATGAACCTATCAGTCTCATGTACTTTTATCTTCTGTTCTGGTTCAATTTTCCTGATTAAATTCTGGGATATAATATTCAAATCCAGACTTGTCCCTCTGATTAAGTTGGCCACTTTCATAGTTTTTGAACTCTTATTTCCGTGTGTCTGTGTTTAATTTTCTTGATACAGCACACCCTTGAGAACTTCTTGGAGATCTGGTCTGGTGCTGGTAAATTCTTTCAGGTTTTGTTTATCTGAGAATGTTCTTGTCTTTTCTTCCCACCTGAAAGATAATCTTGCCGGGTACAGTATTCTTGGCTGAAATTGCTTCTCTCGTAACACTTTGAATATATTTTCCCATTCTCTCCTCGCTCGCATTGTTTCCGATGAGAGATCTGCTGTTAGCCTGATGGGATGTCCTTTGTAGGTAACTTGATGTTTCTCTCTTGCCAATCTTAGTATCTTGTCTTTGTCTGCGGTTTTGGTCAACCTGGCTATAATGTGTCTTGGAGAAGATCTTCTTGGGTTGATTTTATTTGGGGTCCTTTGTATTTCCTGGGACTGGATCTTTGAATGCCTCTCTAGGTTTGGAAAGTTTTCTTGCAGGATTTCATGGAATAGATTATCAATGCCCTTATGGGTCTCTTCACCTTCTGGAATGCCAATTATCCAGATATTTGGACGTTTGATGGTATCCAGTACTTCTCGCATATCATTCTCAAATTTTTGAGCCATTTTCTCAGTCTTCGTAGTGGACTTTTCTAAGCCAGCCATTTTCTCTTCTACATCTGAGATTCTATTTTCTGAATGATCTAGTCTGCTTTTAATACTTTCAAGGGAGATTTTGACTTCTTGTATTATAGACTTCATCTCTAGCTGTTCCGTTTGAGTCTTTTGTAAAGTGTGTAATTCCTCTTTTAGATCTTGCAAGAATTTCCTCATCTCCTGGAACTCGGCAACTTCTTTCTCCTTTCTCTTTAGCAGTTCATTATCTCTCTTTTCTTCCATCTCTGTTAGCTTCGACATTACGAATGTTCTAAATTCCTTATCAGACATTTCCATGACTTTCACCGAACTGCTTGTGGATGAAGGAGAGTTACTCTTTTCCATTGGTGGAGAGGTATTTTCTCATTTTCCCATATTTCTCGTGATCCGACGGTGATTTCTTGTCATCTGATGAATGGCGTGTTTCTTTCAAATTCTTGAAGTTAAGCCTCAATGTTCAGGAGCAAGCAGACAAAGGTGTTCTAGAATCGGATTGCCGTTCTGTTGTGATCGCTGGTGCAGCAGATTCAGTAGATATTGGGTGGAGAGACAAGAAAAAGGAAAATGAAAAAGAGAGAGAGAAACACAACAAAAAGAGAGGAAAAAGACAAAAAATAAAAAATTATAATTGCTTTTCTTTTTTTTTTTAAAGAAAAAAATCACAAAATAGAAAACCGCGTGGCGCACAAAGCGCCGCGCGAAATATCTAGTCCCAGTATCCATGTGGAATCTTCTCAGAGAATGGCTCAACTGTCCTGCCTGGGAGAAAGGAGCAGAGGGATTATTAACAAAACAAAAGATGGAGCTGAGAGCCAGAGAGAAATTCTACCTTTTTGTAAAAAGGAAAAATTTGAGGAGACAGGAGCAGAGAGAGACAGAGACCTCAGAGACACAGAGACAGAGATAGAAGGCCAGAGGGGCTCCCTACCACACTAGCTTTGCTTGCTGAAGGCTGAATTATGAGTAGAAAATCTTCATTTCTCCTGTGCCCTGAAATATCTAGTTCCCAGTATCCATGTGGAATCTTCTCAGAGAATGGCTCAACTCTCCTGCCACACTAGCTTTGCTTGCTGGAGGCTGAATTATGAGTAGAAAATCTTCATTTCTCCTGTGCCATGAAATATCTAGTTCCCAGTATCCATGTGGAATCTTCTCAGAGAATGGCTCAACTCTCCTGCCACACTAGCTTTGCTTGCTGGAGGCTGAATTATGAGTAGAAAATCTTCATTTCTCCTGTGCCATGAAATATCTAGTTCCCAGTATCCATGTGGAATCTTCTCAGAGAATGGCTCAACTCTCCTGCCACACTAGCTTTGCTTGCTGGAGGCTGAATTATGAGTAGAAAATCTTCATTTCTCCTGTGCCATGAAATATCTAGTTCCCAGTATCCATGTGGAATCTTCTCAGAGAATGGCTCAACTCTCCTGCCACACTAGCTTGCCTGAATTATGAGTAGAAAATCTTCATTTCTCCTGTGCCCTGAAATATCTAGTTCCCAGTATCCATGTGGAATCTTCTCAGAGAATGGCTCAACTCTCCTGCCTGGGAGAAAGGAGCAGAAGGGATTATTAACAAAACAAAAGATGGAGCTGAGAGCCAGAGAGAAATTCTACCTTTAAAAAAATCGTAAAAAGGAAAAATTACCAAAAAAAAAATGTGGAGACAGGAGCAGAGAGAGACAGAGACCTCAGAGACACAGAGACAGAGATAGAAGGCCAGAGGGACTCCCTACCACACTAGCTTTGCTTGCTGAAGGCTGAATTATGAGTAGAAAATCTTCATTTCTCCTGTGCCCTGAAATATCTAGTTCCCAGTATCCATGTGGAATCTTCTCAGAGAATGGCTCAACTCTCCTGCCACACTAGCTTTGCTTGCTGGAGGCTGAATTATGAGTAGAAAATCTTCATTTCTCCTGTGCCCTGAAATATCTAGTTCCCAGTATCCATGTGGAATCTTCTCAGAGAATGGCTCAACTCTCCTGCCACACTAGCTTTGCTTGCTGGAGGCTGAATTATGAGTAGAAAATCTTCATTTCTCCTGTGCCCTGAAATATCTAGTTCCCAGTATCCATGTGGAATCTTCTCAGAGAATGGCTCAACTCTCCTGCCACACTAGCTTTGCTTGCTGGAGGCTGAATTATGAGTAGAAAATCTTCATTTCTCCTGTGCCATGAAATATCTAGTTCCCAGTATCCATGTGGAATCTTCTCAGAGAATGGCTCAACTCTCCTGTTGAAGATATTTTGATCAACTGGATTGGGGAGAAATGTTCCCATTCTGAAATGTTCACTTCGTAAGCTGAACAATGTGATTGAATGTATATGAATAAATAAATAAATAATAATAATAAAGAAATTAAGACTGAAATGAAGAGATTCATTGAAACAAATGATAAAGAGTGCATAAAATTTCATAATCTATGAAACACAGTGAAAGCATTCATAACAGCAAAGCTTATATCAATTAGTGAAGTTAACAAAAAGATTAACAAGGAGGAAAATACAATAACAAGTGATGAAATTGAATCAGCAATAATTAACCTCCCAAGAAAGAAAAGCCCACAACCTGATAATTTTATTCTTGAAATCTACAAAACTTTGAAAGAAGAGTTAACCCCCATTCTACTCAATCTATTTCTAAATATCCAAAAGGAAGGAACCCTCCTAAGTTCATTTTATAAAATCCCCTTTATGCTCATCCTCAAAACAGACAAGGACTTAACAAAGAAAGAAATCTACAAACCAATATTTCTGACGGATATGGACACAGAATTTCTCAACAAGATGCAAACAATTTGTATCCAAAGATATATTTAAAAGATTATACAACACGATCAGGTAGGCTTTATTCCAGGCATGCAAGGATGGTTCAACATACACAGATTATAAATGTAATACACTACATTAACAGAAAGAAAAATTAAAAACATATGATCACATTAATTAGTGCAAAGTGTTTGATAAAACACAACATCACTTTATGGTTAAGACCCAGCAAAACTGACATAGAAGGGACATTTCTCAACACAATAAAAAACATCTATGAAAAAGCCATGGCCAAAATCATACTGAATAGGGAAAAGTTGAAACCTTTTTTCACTAATATTTGGAACAAGACAAGGTTGCCCAAGTTGTCCACTCCTTTTCAACATAGTACTTGGGAAAAAAAAGTAAAATGTTCTCAGTTTGCAGATAACATTATTATATACATAAAAATTTCAAAGGAACACACATACACACACACACACACACACACACACACACACACACTTACACACAGAAACTCCTAGAAATAATGAATACAATAATGTGGCAGGATACAAAATAACACAAAAAATGTATAGCATTTTTGTACTCCAACAGGGAACAGACTGAGGTAAATAGAAGAAAGCACCCCCATTTACAATAGCCACAAAAGAAATAAATTATGTAGTAATACACCTAACCAAAGAAGTCAAAGACCTCTACAATGAAAGCTATAAAACATTTTTAAAAGAAATTGAAAACAATACAAAAAATTGAAAAGACATCCCATGTTCCTAGATTGGAACAATGAATATGATCAGAATGGCAATTCAACTTGAATTAATATACAAATTTAGCGCAATCCCAATCAAATTACTAGAGATATAATTCATAGATTTAGAAAAACAATCACAAAATTCACTTGGAATTATATAAGAACCCATATTGCCAAGGAACTGCTGCACAAGAAGAGAAAAGTAGGAGGTATCTCACTCCCTGACCCCAAAATATATTACAAAGCTGTGATAACCAAAACAGTAGGCTGTTGGCACAAAAAAATAGACATGTGGGTCTATAGAACAGAACAGAGACACCAGAAATAAACCCCCAAACATATAGCCAACTGATTTTTGAAAGGTCACTAGTCAATTCAGTGGGGAATAGAAAATCTCTTCGGCAAATGGTGATGGAAAAAATAGGGTATCCTCGTGAAGGAAAATAAAACTAGATCCCTATTTCTCATCATTAACAAAAATGAACTAAAGTAGATCCAAGATCTAAACCTAAGACCTCAAACTATATAACTACTGGCAGATGATGCAACTCTTGGAGATAACAGAACAGGCAAAAACTTCTTAAATGAGACCCCTAAAGTACAGGCAATAATCCCCAAAATAGACAAATAAGATTATATCAGGTTATAAAGTGTCTGCTCAGCAAAGGAAATAATAGAGTGAAACAGCAACCCTTGGAATGGGAGACTATATTTGCAAAATATGCCTCAGACAAGGGATTGATAACTAAAATATATAAAGAACTAAAGTGGCTCACCTCCCAAAAATGATCAACTAATTAAGATGAGCAAATGAGTTGAAAAATCGGATCTCTAAGGAAGACAAATGGACAGCCAAAAAATCCCATATTTGGTGACTTAAATCTCAAGCTGGATGCATGTACATGTATACCCAAGATCCCAAGAGGAGAAGGAGGAGAAAGGATTGCTGTGTGATCATCCCCCTGAGGAGTGATTTCTCGCTTTCAGTCTGTCTGTCTGTCTCTACAGCAAGGAAACACACCCTATATCAAAAGTTGCTCTCTAAAAAAAAGTATGAGCTTTGATTAAAAAATAAACAATGGAAGGTGCTGGTAAGGTAGAAGTGTAAAAGAAAGTCTCCTAAACTGTTAGTAGGAATTTAAATTAGTACAGCTACTGTGGAGAACAATATGGAGATTTCTAAAAGACCTACAAATAGAACTACCATATGGGCCAACAATTCCACTCTTGCATATCTACCTAAATGAGTGGAAAATGCTTAGTTGGAAAAATGCTTGTACATCCATGGTAATTGAAGCATTATTCACAATTGGTAAGACATGGAACCAACACAAATGTCCACGGATAAATGGACTGAAAAAGTGTGGCACATATACACTATGTAATACTGCTCAGCCATTAAAAACAAAAACAAAAACAAAAACAAAAACAAAAACACCAACCAGACCCTAGCAGTTGTAACAGGTGATATAAAGTGGGTCGATATGGAAGATTTACTTCTCAGTGAATCAGGGTAAACTATAAAAGAGAAAAAATGCACGCCCCCATTATACACACACACACACACACACACACACACACACACACGAATGTCCACAGTCTATGGTGGAAACGGAAAGAATGTAGAATATATAAGTATGGAGAATGGTTGCAGATACTGGAGACAGTGTGGGAAGACATGAGAGGTGGGAGAAGGTGAGAAGAAGGGAACTGAGGAGAAAAATAGAGAGGAAAAATATTTAAAGGACACCAAAATAGAGGATTGTATGTTGATGGTAAAATGTACAATAATATCTTTAACTAGAGTAGTGTGCAGTGTATTTATGCTGAGAAAATTCATTTAACAAGTTGTGGTAACGTACAATGGTTAAATGTATACAATAAAATAAAAATAAATAAATAAAATAAAAATGAAGAAAATGCGGTTTTATTCTTTTGGTCTTTTTTATGAGTGTGATTATTATGTGACATAAGGTGCAACTTATAACAAAATATAAACATAAAATTATTGAACTGAAAAGTAATTTTTATTTATTTTATTATTTTTTAGGGTTTTTTGTTTGTTTGTTTTTGTCTAGGGCATGTGCACTCACTAAAGAGACAGAGAGACAGAAAAAAAGAAAGTGAGAAATCACTGACCCCCACCCCTGTGAGATGGCCACATCACAATCCCTTCTCCTCCAGTCTCCTCTTAAGATCTTGGGCATGCACACACATGCACCTGGTAGGAGTTTTAAGCCACTAGGTCCAAGATTCAAACTGCTGTCGACTACATGGAAGTTCAGTGACATAACCATTACATTATCTGCTGGTCCCAACTTTTACAGAGATTTTAAAATGAAGAATATTAATCTCTTAACCTTTGGGATTATAACATTTTGTTGCAGAAAATAATTACCTTTTGTTATTTACACAATTGTCATTTGTCTTTTTTCCCCCTTTTTAAAAAAAATTATTTATTTTACATTCACTCACATTATCACAGAATAAAAAATGAGATTTCCCATTGGAATCCAGTGTATATTGGCTTAATCAATAATATTACTATATATGTTATCATCAAAAAATATTTTCCTCTCATTTTTTATGTATTTTTGCATTTTTTCCTCCTTGAGTTTCTATTTCTCAACCTCTGCCATTTCTCACCCTCCTCCCACACTGTCTTTGATATCTACAGTTGCTTTTCATGCCTCTTTTTTCACATTTTATTGATGTACAAAAAATCTTTTATTATTGTTTTTTACTACAATTTCTTCCCTACATTCAGTCATGTGATTTAGCTTGAAAAGTGTATATTCGAGGGAACCAGCAGTTAGTGTAATGGCTATGTCTCTGGACTCCCACGTAGTCGACTGCGGTTCGCGTCCTGGACCTGGTGGCTTAAAACTCACGCCAGGTGCGTGTGCGTGCGTGCCCAAGATCCTGAGAGGAGAATGGAGGAGAAGGGATCGCGGCGTGGCCATCCTCCCTGGGAGTTGATTTCTCGCTTTCTGTCTCTAAGTCTCTCTGTCTCTCTGGCGAGTGCACGCGCTCTATGGCGAAAAACCTCTCCAAAAAAAAAAAAGTGTATATTCGAATATATGTACATTTCTCACCAGTCCAGTTGACAATACTATGAAGTTATCTTCAACAGATAATAAAGACTATTCTGAACCCCTACCTCTCACCATTGACAAAAAACAACTCCAAGAGGATCAAAGAAATAAACCTAAGACCTCAAAATCTAAAGCAGCTGCTGGAAAACACTGGGGAGACTCTGGGAGACGTTGAGGCAGGCAAAGACTTCTTAAATAAGACCCTCCCCCCCAAAGCACAGTCGTTTGTCTTAAAAGCTTTGAAATAGAAGCACTATAAATAATCTGTACTCAAATCTAAATAGCCATTTTGACAAGATTACATAATTTTGTAAGAATCAACCTTGAAGTCACTCAAAGGACAATTTTAATTCTACCATTGTTAGTACATACAGAAATTAAATGGTAAATTAAATCTAATGTTGATTTCACATGTATGTATATTAATTTATTTGTTTTATTCAGCACATTGTATTAGTCTTTTTTGCATAAAGATATTTTATACATAACTTATGAACTTAGATATGTTTAGTTCCAAATACAAACTTATTATAAAGAAGGTAGAATATCTTGAGCTTATATGCCTCATAAGTGGTTTTCTATTGTAAAAATTAGTCATGATATTTTTGTATATTACAACTATAGTTAAGGCTAAAAAAACTTCTTTCCATGAGTCATTTTAGAATATTTGGTAGAACCCATTTTGTTCTGATCACAAACATTAAATGGAGAGATTGGGTCATAGCATACACATTGCTAGAGATAAAGTAGCTACAGTCAGATATGGTCATTATGTCAATATTAATCAGCATTGGATATACGAATAGAAAATACATAGAGATTTTATTTGATTTATGATGTCTTTATTTTGTCATGAATCTTGAATATTTTACAGTATTTTATTGTACCTTATCCATTATATTTTCTAATGAAAAATTTTAAAAAGTTTTTGCAGTGGGACCAGCAGGTGGTATATGGTGTTTAAGGCAATGGACTCCCACATGGCCAACCATGGTTCAAGTAGGGGTCCTGGAAGCTTGAAAATCCTGCTAATGTGGGTGGGTTCATGTCCAAAATCCCAAGAGGGAAATGGAGGAGAAAGTATTGTGATATGGCCATTCCTCCATGAGGAGTGAATTCTCACTTTTCCTCTTTCTGTCTCTGTCTGGTGAGCAGATGTGCACTATGGTGTAAACTAGCAAACAAGCAAACAGAGGTTTTTGCTGTGAAAAAGCTTTAATTAACTTAATGTAATCCCACTTGTCTAGTTTCAGTATTCTTACCTGTGCTTTAGAGTCTTACTTAAGAAATCTTTGCCTACTCCAATGTCTCAAAGAGTTTCCTCTGTGTTTTCCACCATAAGTCTTATGTTTAGATCTTTATCCATTTTGAGTTGATTTTTGTTAGTAGTGAGATTTGTTGGTCCAGTTTTATTTTTTCTACATGTGGATATCCAGTTTTTTCAACACAACTTGCTGAAGAGTTTTTCTACTGGATTATCTTAATTACAGTCAAGATACAGCCCTCATAATAGGAGAATACATTTGCAAACTCTGCCTCAGATAAAGGACTGATAAACAGAATACATGGGGAAATCAAGAACCTTACCCTCAAAAAACAATCCAATTAAAAGATGGGCCAATGAGATGAACAGACAACTCTTCAAAAAAGATACATGGGGGGTGAGCCTGTGCTAGGGGCTTGGGAGCAACTATGGGAGTTTCAGCACACAATCTCCCACTGCTCTGGAAGCCTGGTCTAATACCACCTGCCATCCACTGAAATACTTAAGCCTGGTCTGCACAGGTCTCCTTAGATGAACTCACATTCAGGGCTTTGGAGGAACTATGGCACTTTTTGAACACTGTCACCCTCCACTCTGGTAGCCTGAACTTGCCTCACCTGCCTTCAGGATACTTAAGCCTCTGGGCAAGCCTCCTTTGGTGAGCCCACACTCAAGGCTTGGGAGCAACTTTGGGACTTTCTGCATATTGTCACCCACAACTCCATTGACCTGGACTGGCCTGCCTGCTGCCCACTGGAATATTTAAGCCTGGTCTGGGCAAGCCTCCTTAAGTGAGCCTGTGTTTGTGGCTTGGAAGCTATGTTGTGACTTTATGTACATCAACCCAGGTGACCCTCTTCACTAAGTTATAACTCCTTAGCTTGATACCACCTCGTCAAGAGCTGAACATTTGACAGAGAAGTCAATCACCTGAAGTAACTCCTAACTGCTCTTACCTTGGAATAACAGCCCTCTAGTAGAAACACACCTGGAAACTAAGGGTATAATTTCCACTACCAGTACTACATATCTACTCATAAACAGAAAAAAAGTGAACACATAACTAGAAACCAGCACAATCTCAAAGAAGCATGAGAAAAAATGGCGGTAACTCTAGAGCTCCCAGTTGAGCTTAGTAGCCTCTCATCAACAGTAGATAACACATAAAAATACACAGAATATTCACAGTGAGAAAACTCAATGAGATGCAAGAGAAAACAAACAGTCCCAGGAAATGAGAAAATCATTTCAGGACATGAAAGAGGAATTCTGTAAAGAAATAAATACCCTAAAAAAAAATTAAACAGAACTTTTGGAAACGAAGTGTATAATACAAAAATTTTAAGTATTCCTAGAAATCATTCACAGCAGCTTAGACAGCACAGATGAAAAAATTTCTTTCTGACCTGGAAGATAAAGTCTCCTGCACAGACCAAATTACCAAAAAGAAATAACCCCCCCCCCAAAAAAAAAAAACCAAGAATAACATATGGAATAATTCTGGACAACAAGAAACATCCAAATATCTATATAATGGGTATTCCAGAAAGTGAAGAATCTGCTAAAGGCATGGAAAAAATCTCTTCTTAGGAAATACTATATGTACATTTTCAAAATATAGTAAAACATGGAAAAATTCAATCTTGAGAAATAAAAAGGACTCTAAATAGTGTCAATGTAAAAAGATCCTTCCTATGGCACATTGTAGCCAGATTGATAAAAATTAAAGTCAGGGACAATATTCTAAAAATGACAAGGGAGAAAGGTTAAGTTTCTTATAAAGGTTACCCTTTAGGCTAACATCAGACTTCTCAACTGAGGCGATATAGGCAAGGAAAGAATAGGAAGATGTATTCAAAACATTAATAGAAAAACAATTACAGAAAAGAATACTAAATCCAGCAAGATTACCCTTCAAATGGGAAGAACAAATAAAAGTATTATCAGATAAACAGAAACTGAAAGAATTAACCAGTAATAGACCAGCTCTACAGGAAGTACTGAGGGAACTGTTGTTGTATCAGGATAACTAAAGAGACTCCCACGAACAGAAACAGGTGCGGGATCCCGAAAAAAAAAAGAAAAGCGCACGCGCCCTATAGGAAAAACTTAAAAAGTGACAGGGATAAATCTACAAATATCAATAATAACATTGAATGTTAATGAATTAAATTTTGCCATTGAAAGACAGAGACTGGCTGAATGGGTAAAAAAGTAGAATCCATCTATATGCTGCTTACAAGAAACACACTTCATTGATAAGGACATACACAGACTGAAAGCGAAGGGCTGGAAAAAGATATTCTATGAAAATGGAAACCAAAAAAGGCTGTAGTAGTGATACAGATATCAAACAAAATAGACTTTAAGATAAAAGATGTAAGAAAAAAACAAAGAAGGACATTATATAGTACCTAAAGTACTTGTTCATCAAGAAGATATAACACTTGTGCATATCTATGAACCTAACACAGGAGCACCTAAATACATCAAAGAGAGACTGTTAGATATCAATGGACAGATAGACTGCAACACAATAATTGTAGGGAACCTCAACATCCCACTGATTCCTCTGGACAGATCTTCTAGACAAGTAACAAGCAAACAAACAAACAACCAAAAAAAAAAAAAAGAGAGAGATAGAAGATCTAAATGATACCATGTATGAAATGGATTTGAGAGATTCCTCATGGCTCCTGTGAACTAGGTATTTCAGGGCATATGAGAAATGAAGATTTTCTACAGATAATTCAGCCTCCAGCAAACAAGGTAGCGTGGCAGGGGAGCCAGGCCTTCAGAAGAAGATTCCTCATGGCTCCTGTGAACTACACGAATCTAAGAGCACTGTAGCTAAACATCTAAATACTATTAGGGTTAAAATATTCCTCAATATCTACTGAATCTGCTGCACCAGCGATCACAACAGAATGGCAAAGAGATTTTAGATCACCTCTGTCTGCTTGCTCCTGAATATTCAGGCTGAACTTCAAGAATTTGAAAGATCTGATCTTTGACAAAGGATATCAGTCAATCCATTGGGAAAAGGAAAAGCTCTTTAGTAAATGTTTCTGGAAAACCTGGGTATCCACCTGCAGAAATATGAAACTGAACCCCCATCTTTCACCATTAAAAACAATCAACTCAAAATGGATCAAAGATCTGAACCTAAGACCTCAAACAACAAAACTACTGGTGGAAAATGCTGGGGAAACTCTGGGAGACATTGGAGTAGGCAAAGTCTTCTTAAATAAGACTCCCAGAGCACAGACAATAATCCCTAAAATAGACAAGTGGGACTATATTAGACTAAGAAGTTTCTGCATAGCAAAGGACACAGTAACAAGTGTGAATCAACAACCCTCAGAATGGAAAAATATTTTTGTTAAATATGCCTCAGACAAGGGACTGATAACCAGAATACACAGGGAACTCAAGTGCCTTATGCGAAAAAAAAAAAATGATTAATGCAATTAAAAGATGCGAAAATGAGCTGAACAAAAATCTCTCTAAGGAAGACATACGAACAGCCAAAAAGCATATGAGGAAATGCTCAACATCCCTCATCATAAGGGAGATGCAGATGAAAACCACAATGAGATACGACCTAACCCCTGTCAGAATGGCAAAGATTAAGAACATAAAAAGTGATAAGTGTTGGCGGGGATGTGGTGAAAAGGGAACCCTCCTACACTATTGGTGGGAATGTAAACTAGTTCAACCACTGAGGAGAACAGTATGGAGGTTCCTCAAAGATCTACAAATAGAACTACCATTTGATCCAGCAATCCCACTTCTGGGTATTTACCCAAAAGACAGGAGAATGCTCAGTCAGAAAAGTGCTTGCACATCAATGTTTATTGCAGCATTATTCACAATTGCCAAGATATGGAACCAACCTAAATGTCCACAAACTGATGAATGGATTGGAAAAGTGTGGTATATATACTCTATGGAATACTACTCAGCCATAAAAAATAACAAGACCCTGGCATTTGATAGAAAGTATTCAGATAAGAAGATGTATTGCTGAGTGAAGTAAGCCAGGCTATGAAAGAAAGATATTGTATGTATCCACTCAATATATACCGACTATCAGCACTCTATGGTAGAGAGCAAAAAATTGGAGGACATAAAAACAGTGAAGGTACTTAATGAAAATAGAACAGTGTGGAATGGGGGGTGAAGAGAAGAGGATAGAGAAAGATAGCAAGAGAACAATAGAGAGGCAGGACATTAGTGAGAAACAGATATGGCTTATTACCTGTGGATGATGACGTGTATAGTATTCTCAACTGGATTGGTCTGAGAAGTATTTCATGATGGGTAAAGTCTTTTTACAAGCAAAATGAGAAATAGTGATTGACTGTTTTAAAAAATAATTAGAATAATAATAATAATGATTGGGAAAAGCATAGAAAAGATATTGAATGATGAAGTGGGGAGATTAATGTCTCTACATTGACTGACATGCATGGCATTCCCTTTTGAAAAAGCAATATAATACACTGTAAATTATATATAATGCAATGTAATATAAAGAAGATTATGATGATAATAAAAAAAAGAAAAAGAAAATAAGAAAAGTTATTTGGCTATCTTAGGTCTCCTTCATTTCCATGTGAATTATAGAATCAGCTTTTTTATTATGACCAGGACTGTACTGAATTTATATATCAGTACAGAAAGTTTACATACTAAGTCTAGGTTTGAAGATTCATAGATCACTGTATATATTTTTGTCTTTATTTTTCTTACTAATATTTTGTAGTTTTTAGTGTTTAAGTATTACAGATTAATCATGTATATAATGAAATTTTATGTATGATGAAAGAAAGAATTAGAAAGAAACACACCATCCATCAGATGACAAGAAGTCACCGCCAGATCACAAGAAATATGGGAAAGCAAGAAAATACCTCTCCTCCAAGGGAAAAGAGTAACTCTTCTTCATCCACAAGCAGTTCGGTGAAAATCATGGAAATATCTGATAAGGAATTTTGAGCATTCATAATGTCGAAGCTAACAGAGATGGAAGAAAAGAGAGATAATGAACTGCTAAAGAGAAAGGAGAAAGAAGTTGATGAGTTCCAGGAGATGAGGAAATTCTTACAAGATCTAAAAGAGGAATTACACACTTTACAAAAGACTCAAACGGAACTGTTAGAGATGAAGTCTATAATACAGGAAGTCAAAATCTCCCTTGAAAGTATTAAAAGCAGACTAGATCATTCAGAAAATAGAATCTCAGACGTAGAAGAGAAAATGACTGGTCTAGAAAAATCCACCATGAAGACTGAGAAAATGGCCCTAAAATTTGAGAATAATATATGAGAAGTACTAGATACCATCAAAATTACAAACATCCAAATAATTGGCTTTTCAGAAGGTGAAGAGACCCATAAGGGCATTGATAATCTGTTCCATGAAATCCTGCAAGAAAACTTTCCAAACCTAGAGAGGCATTCAAAGATCCAGTCCCAAGAAATACAAAGGACCCCAAATAGAATCAACCCACGAATGTCTTCTTGAAGACACATTATAGCCAGGTTGACCAAAACCACAGGCAAAGACAAGATACTAAGATCGGCAAGAGAAAAACATCAAGTTACCTACAAAGGACATCCCATCAGGCTAACAGTAGATCTCTCATCAGAAACAATGTGAGCTAGGAAAGAATGGGAAAATATATTCATAGTGTTAAGAGAGAAGCAATTTCAGCCAAGAATACTGTACCCAGCAAGATGATCTTTCATGTGGGAAGAAAAGACAAGAACATTCTCAGATAAACAAAACCTGAAAGAATTTACCAGCACCAGACCAGATCTCCAAGAAGTTCTCAAGGGTGTGCTATATCAGGAAAATTAAATACAGACACACAGAAATAAGAGTCCAAAAACTAAGAAAGTGGCCGAGTTAATCGTAGGGATAAGTCTGGAGTTGAATATTATATCCCAGAATTTAATCAGGAAAATTGAACCAGAACAGAAGATAAAAGTACATGATACTGATAGGTTCATGCACCTACCATTTGAACAGAATCCTAACCTGTTTCCTGGCTTTAAGCAAAGTTCCTTGGTATTTCTTTGATTTAAGTTAAATCTGGTTTTCTTAATAGTAACGAGTGAGCTCACCATTGAAAGTAGTTAGATTATGTAAGAAATTGTGTGATCAATACAATGTGGGTGGGAAAGGAATGGAAGACAATTGTGAACACCAGAAATAGTATGAGAAGAGGATGGGAAAGGACAGAGGGTCAGAAAGAGGGGTAAAAATAATTCTAGGAACTAGAAATGGAAAATTTTTTATAATATGCATGATTAAGTCATTATGCAGTATATTATGGATGGGAAATCACATTTTGTATGCTGTGATGATGCTTAGGAAAAGAATGTAAATTAAGTTACAAAAAAAAGTTTCAGAAAAAAAAATCTATTAAATGACTGCAGTAAGATATATAGCCCCAGCTAGGTGCTACTTTATAGGATGCATATAGTTAGACTTGTGTTCATGGAAATGTATATATCACCTGTGTTTGCTATAAAAATATTTAGATTAATTAAGGTCTTTAGCAATTCAATAAAATGTGGGGGGAAAACAATATAGAAAGCAAACATAGATACCAGAGACAGTGTGGGAGGAGAGTGCAAGATGGCAGAGGGCAAGAGATAGGGAATCAAGGATGGGGGAAAAAAAGGAAAACATACAGAAAACAAGAAATGGAAAATTATTTGCTGACAATAACATGTATGTTGATGTGCTTGACTGAGACAATATACAGTGTACTCTGGATGGAAAATCTCATTTTGTATGCTGTAATGATGTACAGTGAATGAATGCAAATAAATAAATGTAAATAAAAAATTTTAAAAAGAAATGGTTTTGACATGCATTTACATAGTATTTTAACCAATTACCTCAAAATATACATTTTTCTCACCATCACATTTTCAAAGATTGACCACATGGGGCACAAAAGAAGCCTTTACAAATCTGAAGGTATAGAAACTATATCTAGCATTTTTTTCTGACCATGACGGAATCAAACTAGAAATCAACTACAGAAAGAGCCCTTAAAAATTCAAAACCACTTGGAAACTAAACAATATACTCCTGAGTGACTTTACAACAATAGAAGAAATAAAGACTGAAATCAAAATGTTCATAGAAATTAGTGACAATGAACTAACAAGTGTTCATAGCATATAGGACACAGCAAAGCGTCATAAGGGAAAGCTGATAGCAATTAGTGCCCACAAAAAAAAGCAGAAAGGAGGCAAATAAACAACTTAATGACACAACTCAGGGAAGTGGAAAGACAACAAAAACAAAAAACAACAAATTCCAGGAGAAAATATATAATAAATATTTGAGCAGAAATAAATGAAATAGAGGATAAAAGAATTATACAGAAAATAAATTTCAAAGCTGGTTCTTTGAGAAGGTAAACAAAATTGACAACATTATTAGTTAGATTAATGATCAAGGACATATAAAGGAACCAGATAAATCAAATAAGCAAGGAAACAGGCATTATTACAAAGGATATAATAGAAATACAAAATATCATCAGATATTACTATGAACAGCTATATGCCAACAAACAAAAAAATCGAGGTGAGGTGGAAAAATTTGGGGACATGTATAACTTTCTAAGGTTGAACCAGAACAAAAAAGAAATTCTGAATGGACCCAGACAAGCAATGAGATTGAATCAGTAATAAATAGTCTCCGAACAAGGAAGAGCCCAGGTCCTGATGGCTTTGCTTATGAATTCTACAAAACTTTTAAAGAACTACCCCCCAATTCTCCTTAAAATATTTTTAAAATCTCAAAAGGAAGGACCCTCTTGAATTCATCCTATCAAGCCTCCATCTTCTTAATTCCCAAAGCAGAAAAGGACATGAAAAAACAACAACAACAACAACTTCAGGCCTATATTCCTGATGATTATGGATGTAAAATTCTCAACAAGATACTAGGAAATTGTATTTGCCAACATCTTAAAGATTATACATCATGATCAACTAGGATTTAGTCCAGGGATGCAAAGATTATTCAACATATGCAAAACAATAAATGTAATACAGCACATTTACAAAAGAAAAGATAAAAAAATATGATCATATCAATTGCTTGATAAAATATATTTGAGGGGACCAGCAGTTAGCGTAATGGCTATGTCACTGGACTCCCATGTAGTCGACCGTGGTTCAAGTCCTGGACCTGGCAGCTTAAACTCACACCAGGTGCGTGTGCATTTGTGCCCAAGATCCTGAGAGGAGAATGGAGGAGAAGGGATTGCAGCGTGGTCATCCCCCCCTGGGGGGGGTGATTTCTCACTTTCTGTCTCTCTGTCTCTGTCTTTCTGGCGAGCACATGCGCCCTATAGCAAAAACCTCTAAAAAAAATACATTTTATAAAATACAACGTCCCTTCATGATTAAGACTCTCAGCAAAATCAGCATAGAAGGAACATTCCTCAATGCAATAAAAAGCCAGCTATGACAACCTACAGGTAAGATTATACTGAATGAGGAAAAGCTGAAAGCTTTTCCACTAAAAACTGGAGCAAAACAAGGCTGTGCACTTTCTACTCTCCTTTTAAACATACTACTGGAACTTTTAGCCTATGAAATTAGACAAGAGAGTCAAATAAAAGACATCCAAATAGGAAAAGGAAAAGTGAAATTATCTCTATTTGCAGATGATATGATGCTATATGTAGAAAATCCAAAAGAATACACACACACACACACACACACACACACACACACACACAACTCCTGGAAGTGATAAATGAATTTAGTAAAGTGGCAGGATGCAAAAACAACATGCAAAAAACTATAGCATCTTTATACACCAATAAATGGACAAACTGAGACATAATTGAAGAAAGAAATACCATTTACAATAGCCCTAAGACCAATAAGATATTTAATAATAAATCTTACCAAAAATGCCAAAGATCTCTACAAGGAAAACTGAAATACTAGAAAAAGAAATTCAAATTGATATAAAAAAGTGGAAAAACTTCCCATGTTCCTGGATTGGAAGAATTAATATAATCAAGATGTCAATCCTACTCAAAGTAATCTTCAAATTCAATGCAATCCCAAACTGCCAGAGATATACCTCACAGTAATATAAAACACAATCAATCACTCATCTTCTGACACTTTCTCACTAGCCTTTGGACTCTGAATTCTGGTGATTTGAATAGCGCGCGGCGCGCAAGCGCGCCGCGCGATTTCCTTTTTTCAGTTTGATTTTCTTTGCTCTTGGGGTGTTGCTTATTCAGTCAATTGTAGGCTCACCTGTCCTTAGAGACAGTGAGGACTTTGGGCCATCCAGGGTAGTGGCAACAGTTAATGGTAATTGTGAGCAACAGGTAGGCCAACCATAAGGGAAATCATCAATTTTCTAAGCCTGTACAACTATTAACAATCAGTTAGGAAGAAACATATAGAATACCTAATGACTAAGAACAATCGCAGAGGCTCCAGAAATATGAGCAACCAACAAAAGGCCTCTCCCTCAAGGGAAATCATCAAGCCTACATCACCCACAGTCAATACAATGGACGTCGTGGACATGTCTGATAAGGAATTCAGATTATTTGTAGTGACCAAACTAACTGAGATGGAAGAGAAAAGAGACAAGGAGCTCCAGGAGATGAGGAAGTCCTTCAATGACTTGAAAGAAGAAATGGATACCTTAAACAAGAACCAGATGGAACTTCTAGGAATGAAGAATGTGATACAGGAAATCAAAACCTCCCTTGAAAGTATTAAAAGTAGGTTAGACCAGGCAGAAGATAGAATATCTAACGTAGAAGACAAAACATCTGACCTAGAAAAAAGCATCAAGAATATTGAGAAAACAACCATGAAAAATGAGGATAATATACGAGGAATACTGGATACTATCAAGCGCCCCAACATCCGGATAATAGGTATTCCAGAAGAGGAAGAAAATAATAAGGGCCTAGATAATTTATTCCATGAGATCCTGGAAGAAAACTTTCCAAATCTAGAAAGGCACTCAAATATCCAGACCCAGGAAATACATAGGACCCCGGGTAGAATCAACCCAAGAAGATCCTCTCCAAGGCACATTATAGCCAGACTGGCAAAAACAACAGACAAAGACAAGATACTAAAGTTGGCAAGAGGGAAACGCCAGGTTACTTACAAAGGTCACCCCATCAGGCTAACATCGGATCTTTCGGCGGAAACAATGCAAGAAAGGAAAGAATGGGGAAGCATAGTAAAAGTGTTGAGTGAAAAACAATTTCAACCAAGAATATTATACCCGGCAAAATTATCTTTCATATGGGAAAAAAAGATAAAAACATTCTCGAATAAACAAAATTTGAAGGAATTTACCAACTCCAGACCAGCTCTTCAAGAGGTTCTGAAGGGAGTATTATACCAGGAAAACTAAAAAATCAGAGACAGTTATACGAGAACAAAGAGCAACCAAGAAAATGGCTCACTTAATGATAGGATCAGGTACGGAAATATCGAGAATTACATTGAATGTCAATGGATTAAATTCTCCAGTAAAGAGACATAGACTGGCTGACTGGATAAGAAAACAGAAACCCTCTATCTGTTGCCTACAAGAAACTCACCTTATGGATAAAGACATACATAGACTAAAAGTCAAGGGCTGGAAAAAGATACTCCATGCAAATGGAAATCGAAAAAAGGCTGGAGTAGCGATATTGATCTCAGACAAAATAGATTTCAAGACAAAGACTGTAAGAAGAGACAAAGAAGGGCATTATATAATAGTAAATGGGGTAATCCAGCAAGAAGACATAACCCTTATAAATATCTATGCACCCAACTCAGGTGCACCTAAATATGTGAAGGAAAGACTGTTGGAGCTAAAAGGAGAGATAGGGAGAAATACTATAATTGTTGGAGATCTCAACACCCCATTATCTCCTATAGACAGGTCTTCTAGACAGAAAATAAATAGAGAGATACAGGACTTAAATGATACTATAAATGGAATGGGCTTGACAGATATCTATAGAACTTTCCACCCTACATCCACAACATATACATTTTTCTCACCCCGACATGGAACCTTTTCAAAGATAGATCATATATTAGGACACAAATCAAGCCTTTATAGATTCAAAGGCATAGAAACTGTACCCAGCATCTTCTCTGACCATGATGGAATTAAACTCAAGATTAATTTCAAGACACAACCCCGAAAATACACGAACACATGGAAACTGAACAACCTACTTCTGAATGACTTCTTCGCTACTGAAGGAATTAAGGCTGAAATAAAAAAATTTATGGAAACTAATGATAATGAGTACACAAGTGTCCAGAATCTATGGGACACAGCAAAAGCAGTCATAAGAGGAAAATTCATAGCAATTAGTGCACATAAGAAAAGGACAGAAAGATGGCAACTAGATAACTTATCATCATGCCTCAGAGAATTGGAAAAACAACAACAAACAAATCCCCAAAATGCCAGGCGAAAAGAAATAATAAAGGTTCGAGCAGAAATAAATGAAATAGAAAATAAACGAACCATACAGAAAATAAATGAAAGCAAAAGCTGGTTCTTTGAAAAGATTAACAAGATCGACACACCATTGGCTAGACTGATTAAGAAGAAGAAAGAAAGAAACCAGATTAATCAAATATGTGATGAAACAGGCAATATTACCACAGACATAGCAGAAATACAAAATATCATTAGAGGATACTATGAGCAACTTTACGCCAACAAACAAGATAACCTGGAGGAGATGGACAAATTCCTGGATGCATATAATCTACCAAGATTGGATCAGGAAGACATAGAGAACCTGAATAGACCTATAACAAGCCAGGAGATTGAATCAGTAATAAATAACCTCCCAACAAAGAAAAGCCCAGGCCCAGATGGCTTCACTTGTGAATTCTACAAAACTTTTAAGGAAGAGTTAACCCCTATCCTACTAAAATTATTTCTAAAGATTCAAAAGGAAGGAAACCTTCCAAATTCATTTTATGAAGCCTCCATCATCCTCATCCCCAAAACAGATAAGGATATGACAAAAAAGGAAAACTACAGACCAATATCATTGATGAATATAGATGCGAAAATTCTCAACAAAATACTCGCAAATCGTATCCAACAACATATAACAAAGATCATTCATCACGATCAGGTAGGCTTTATACCAGGGATGCAAGGATGGTTCAATATACGCAAGACCATAAATGTAATACACCACATTAACAGAAAGAAAGATAAAAACCATATGATCATCTCAATTGATGCGGAGAAAGCATTTGATAAAATACAGCATCCTTTTATGATTAAGACTCTCAGTAAGATTGGTATAGAAGGGTCATTTCTCAACACAATAAAAGCCATCTATGAAAAACCTACAGCTAACATTATACTGAATGGGGAAAAGCTGAAAGCTTTTCCTCTGAAAACAGGTACTAGGCAGGGCTGCCCACTTTCTCCACTGCTCTTTAATATAGTACTGGAAGTCTTAGCTATTGCAATCAGAGAAGAGAACAATATTAAAGGCATTCGAATAGGCAAAGAAGAATTGAAAATATCTTTATTTGCAGATGACATGATGGTATACTTAGAAGACCCAAAGGTATCCATGAAAAAACTGCTTGAAGTAATAAGTGAATACAGTAAAGTGGCAGGATACAAAATCAATATCCAAAAATCTATAGCATTTCTATTTATGAACAACAAGTTGAACGAAGCAGAGCTGAAGAAAGGAATCCCTTTCACCGTAGCCACAAGGTGTATAAGATACCTAGGGATAAACCTAACTAAGAAAGTCAAAGATCTTTATAAAGAAAACTACGAAAATCTTAAAAGAGACATTGAAAGTGACATAAAAAAGTGGAAGGATATCCCATGCTCCTGGATTGGAAGAATTAACATAATCAAAATGGCAATTCTACCCAAATTAATCTACATGTTTAATGCAATTCCAATCGAAATACCAGAGATATTCTTCAGAGATCTAGAAAGGGCAATCATAGAATTTGTCTGGAACCATAAAAGACCTCGTATTGCAAAAGCAATCCTGTGCAAGAAGAGTGGAGTAGGAGGCATATCACTCCCTGATCCCAAGATATACTATAAAGCTGTGGTCATCAAAACAGCATGGTATTGGCATAAAAACAGACATGTGGACCAATGGAAGAGAATAGAGACCCCAGAAATAACCCCCAAAGCTTACAGCCAACTGATCTTTGACAAAGGATATCAGTCAATCCATTGGGAAAAGGAAAACATCTTTAGTAAATGGTGCTGGAAAAACTGGGTATCCACCTGCAGAAAGATGAAACTGAACCCCCATCTTTCACCACTAACAACAGTCAACTCAAAATGGATCAAAGATCTTAACCTAAAACCTCAAACAATAAAACTACTGGTGGAAAATGCTGGGGAAACTCTGGGGGACATTGGAGTAGGCAAAGACTTCTTAAATAAGACTCCCAAGGCACAGGCAATAATCCCTAAAATAGACAAGTGGGACTATATTAGACTAAGAAGTTTCTGCACAGCAAAGGACACAGTAACAAGTGTGAACCGACAACCCTCAGAATGGGAAAATATTTTTGTTAAATATGCCTCAGACAAGGGACTGATAACCAGAATACATAGGGAACTCAAGTGTCTTATGCGAAAAAAAATGATTAACCCAATTAAAAGGTGGGAAAATGAGCTGAACAAAAGTCTCTCTAAGGAAGACATACGAATAGCCAAAAAGCATATGAGGAAATGCTCAACATCCCTCATCATAAGGGAGATGCAGATAAAAACTACAATGAGATACCACCTAACCCCTGTCAGAATGGCAAAGATTAAGAATATAAAAAGTGATAAGTGTTGGCGGGGATGTGGTGAAAAGGGAACCCTCCTACACTGTTGGTGGGAATGTAAACTAGTTCAACCACTGTGGAGAACAATATGGAGGTTCCTCAAAGATCTACAAATAGAACTACCATTCGATCCAGTAATCCCACTTCTGGGTATTTACCCAAAAGACAGGAGAACGCTCAGTCAGAAAAGTGCTTGCACATCAATGTTTATTGCAGCATTATTCACAATTGCCAAGACATGGAACCAACCTAAATGTCCACAAACTGATGAATGGATTGGAAAAGTGTGGTATATATACTCTATGGAATACTACTCAGCCATAAAAAATAACAAGGCCCTGGAATTTGATAGAAAGTGGTCAGATACGGAGGATATATTGTTGAGTGAAGTAAGCCAGGATATGAAAGAAAGATATTGTATGTATCCACTCAATATATACCGACTATCAGCATTCTATGATAGTGAAAAAAAATTGGAGGACATAAAAGCAGTGAAGGTACTTAATGAGAATAGGACAGTGTGGAATGGGGGAAGTGAAGAGAAGAGGATAGAGAAAGATAACAAATGAACAATAGAGAGGTAGGACATTAGTGAGAAACAGATATGGCTTATTAACTGTTGATGTTGACATGTATAGTATTCTCAACTGGATTTGTCTGAGAAGTATTTCATGATGGGCAAAGTATTTGTACAAGCAACATGAGAAATAGCGATGGACTGTCTTAAAAAATAATTAGAATAATAATAATGATTGGGGAAAACATAGAAAAGATATTGAATGTTGAAGCGGGGAGATTAATGTCTCTGTACTGACTGACATGCATGGCATTCCCTTTTGAAAAAGTAATGTAATACAATGTAAAGTTATATGTAATTCAATGTAATATAAAGAAGAATATGATGATAATAAAAAAAAAAATTAAAAATAAAAAAAATAAAAAAAAAAAAAAGAAAGTGAGAAATCACCCCCCAGGGGGGATGGCTATGCTGCAATCCCTTCTCCTCCATTCTCTTCTCAGGATCTTGGGCATGCATGCACACGCGCCTGGTGTGAGTTTTAAGCCACCATGTCCACAACTCAAATGGCGGTCAACTACATGGGAGTCCAGCGACATAGCCATTATGCCAACTGCTGGTCCCTGCTGATCACTTTGATAAAGCCTAGTACCACCAGAGGTGCTCTGCCTGCGATTACATTTTCAGATTCTTTTTTAGTGAATGCACTGCTGGTGGGTATCTTACCAGCAGCGAAATGTCATCAGGGGAAAGCAGGGTCTCCAGAAGAGTACCACCCACCATTACTATGGTATCCACTTCAGGAGACTCAAATGGGTTGTAGCTTCGATGATCTGGGGACAAGAGGCACAGGGAGACACTTCCTGTTTTGAGGATTCAAAAAGAGAGCTGTGCTATTCTCTCTCTGGGCTGATCGCCTAGGAGGCAGACACAAGGGAAAAGGAAACCATGAAACCAGGGCTGACCCAGGGTTCCTGGGCGACCGGCGTTCCAAGCACTGTCACGCGGGGAATTCACATGTGGGACACTTGTGACCAGGATGGTAGCTGCAGGATGAGCTCAGAACCTCTGAAGAATCACGGTAGCTCTGCTACAACCGAGCAGCCTGCATCGCTACCGCCTCAGCAGACAGGGTGGTAAGCAACAGAGGAAGCCATGGAAGGGCCCGGCTTTGGTTCCAGCTGTGTCCTCTGTAGAAAGACGGCTGCTCTGATCCTGCCACCTCCACATTAGATCAAGAAGCACAGAGGCTTTGGGGTTGTCTAGATGGTGATAGGACAGACCTTCTGTCCAACACGACGGAAGAAACATTCGATTTCATTCCGGTAAAGCAACGAAGGCTCAACTCAAGAGAAAAAAAACTTTAAAGAAAAAGTAAAATAGACTTAACCATACCTGCAGACTGGGTTTTAAGAGCAATTCAGGTGGGACCAGCAGAAGGCAAAGCAGTTACGTCACTGGACTGTCACATGGACAACCATGGCTTGAGGTCCAGACCCAGACACTTGAAAATCATGCCAGGTGCATGTGTGTGTGTGTGTGTGCCAGAGATCCTGGGAGAAGAATGGAGGAGAAGGGACTGCAGCATGGCCATCCCCCATCGAGGGTGATTTCTCACTTTCCCTCTCTCTGCCTCTCTCTCCAGCGAGTGCATGCATCCTACAGCCAAAACCTTAAAGAAAAACAATGGGGCTGGAAGGTGGTATGGTGGTTAAAGGCACTGGATTCCCACGTGGCCAACGGTGGACCTGACGGCTTGTTTTCTCGCTTTCCATTTCTCTCTCTCTCTCTGGTCAAACTAAAAAATAATAATAACAGCAAATGGAATGAAATAAATATATTTTTTTAAAAAAAGAGAGAGAAAAACATAAAGAAAAATGTTAAATAGACTTGACTAGCAAGCTAGGATTTAGGTATAATTCGTGCTGGTTAGGAGTAGTGCGTATCTTTATGTACACAACTCTTCACTGTCAAAGTACACCATGTTCACCTTTAATTTTGGGGAAAAAAAAAAAAAAACAAAAAAAAAACAAACCTCTCCTTTTTTGGTAGGCCAAACAACTTTTTAAGGACAAAAACAAAAACCACTTCAAAAAAAATAGGCTGATTGCCCCAGACTTTCCTGGACTGCCAGCAGGCAATAGCGTCTCCTGCAAGCCTCTGGCCAGCAAGGGATACTGAGGGAGGGTCACCTCTGACCCTCACCCCACTTCCAGACCCCCAAGCCCCAGACTCCACCTTCTAGACTTTCCTGGACTGCCAGCAGGCAATAGCGTCTCCTGCAAGCCTCTGGCCAGCAAGGGATACTGAGGGAGGGTCACTCTGACCCTCACCCCACTTCCAGACCCCCAAGCCCCAGGCTCTACCTTCTAGACTTTCCTGGACTGCCAGCAGGCAATAGCGTCTCCTGCAAGCCTCTGGCCAGCAAGGGATACTGAGGGAGGGTCACCTCTGACCCTCACCCCACTTCCAGACCCCCAAGCCCCAGACTCCACCTTCTAGACTTTCCTGGACTGCCAGCAGGCAATAGCTTCTTACAAGCCTCTGGCCAGCAAGGGATACTGAGGGAGGGTCACCTCTGACCCTCACCCCACTTCCAGATGCCCAAGCCCCAGACTCCACCTTCTAGGTAGGTAGCCAGGATCTCCTTGAGGCGTTTTTTTTTTTTTTTTTTCTCTTGACCCCCCCTGTATTCTCTTGTTAACACCTAGCCCTCCTTCTCCCCCCAGACATTCCTGGACTGCCAGCAGGCAATAGCGTCTCCTGCAAGCCTCTGGCCAGCAAGGGATACTGAGGGAGGGTCACCTCTGACCCTCACCCCACTTCCAGACCCCCAAGCCCCAGACTCCACCTTGTAGACTTTCCTGGACTGCCAGCAGGCAATAGCATCTCCTGCAAGCCTCTGGCCAGCAAGGGATACTGAGGGAGGGTCACCTCTGACCCTCACCCCACTTCCAGACCCCCAAGCCCCAGACTCCACCTTCTAGGTAGGTAGCCAGGATCTCCTTGAGGCGTTTTTTTTTTTTTTTTTTCTTTTCTCTTGACCCCCCCCCCTGCATTTTCTTGTTAACACCTAGCCCTCCTTCTCCCCCCAGACTTTCCTGGACTACCAGCAGGCAATAGCGTCTCCTGCAAGCCTCTGGCCAGCAAGGGATACTGAGGGAGGGTCACCTCTGACCCTCACCCCACTTCAAGACCCCCAAGCCCCAGACTCCACGTTCTAGGTAGGTAGCCAGGATCTCCTTGAGGCGTTTTTTTTTTTTTTTTCTTTTCTCTTGACCCCCCCCTGCATTCTCTTGTTAACACCTAGCCCTCCTTCTCCCCCCAGACTTTCCTGGACTGCCAGCAGGCAATAGCGTCTCCTGCAAGCCTCTGGCCAGCAAGGGATACTGAGGGAGGGTCACCTCTGACCCTCACCCCACTTCCAGACCCCCAAGCCCCAGACTCCACCTTGTAGACTTTCCTGGACTGCCAGCAGGCAATAGCGTCTCCTGCAAGCCTCTGGCCAGCAAGGGATACTGAGGGAGGGTCACTCTGACCCTCACCCCACTTCCAGACCCCCAAGCCCCAGGCTCTACCTTCTAGACTTTCCTGGACTGCCAGCAGGCAATAGCGTCTCCTGCAAGCCTCTGGCCAGCAAGGGATACTGAGGGAGTGTCACCTCTGACCCTCACCCCACTTCCAGACCCCCAAGCCCCAGACTCCACCTTGTAGACTTTCCTGAACTGCCAGCAGGCAATAGCATCACCTGCAAGCCTCTGGCCAGCAAGGGATACTGAGGGAGGGTCACCTCTGACCCTCACCCCACTTCCAGACCCCCAAGCCCCAGACTCCACCTTCTAGGTAGGTAGCCAGGATCTCCTTGAGGCGTTTTTTTTTTTTTTTTTTTCTTTTATCTTGACACCCCCCCCTGCATTCTCTTGTTAACACCTAGCCCTCCTTCTCCCCCCAGACTTTCCTGGACTGCCAGCAGGCAATAGCGTCTCCTGCAAGCCTCTGGCCAGCAAGGGATACTGAGGGAGGGTCACCTCTGACCCTCACCCCACTTCCAGACCCCCAAGCCCCAGACTCCACCTTCTAGGTAGGTAGCCAGTATCTCCTTGAGGCGTTTTTTTTTTTTTTTTTATTTTCTCTTGACCCCCCCTGTATTCTCTTGTTAACACCTAGCCCTCCTTCTCCCCCCAGACTTTCCTGGACTGCCAGCAGGCAATAGCGTCTCCTGCAAGCCTCTGGCCAGCAAGGGATACTGAGGGAGGGTCACCTCTGACCCTCACCCCACTTCCAGACCCCCAAGCCCCAGACTCCACCTTGTAGACTTTCCTGGACTGCCAGCAGGCAATAGCGTCTCCTGCAAGCCTCTGGCCAGCAAGGGATACTGAGGGAGGGTCACCTCTGACCCTCACCCCACTTCCAGACTCCCAAGCCCCAGACTCCACCTTCTAGGTAGGTAGACAGGATCTCCTTGAGGCTATTTTTTTTTCTTTTCTCTTGACCCCCCCCCCCCCCGCATTCTCTTGTAAACACCTAGTGCTCCTTCTCCCCCAAGACTTTCCTGGACTGCCAGCAGGCAATAGCGTCTCCTGCAAGCCTCTGGCCAGCAAGGGATACTGAGGGAGGGTCACCTCTGACCCTCACCCCACTTCCAGACCCCCAAGCCCCAGACTCCACCTTCTAGACTTTCCTGGACTGCCAGCAGGCAATAGTGTCTCCTGCAAGCCTCTGGCCAGCAAGGGATACTGAGGGAGGGTCACCTCTGACCCCCACCCCACTTCCAGACCCCCAGTCCCAGACTCCACCTTCTAGACTTGCCTGGACTGCCAGCAGGCAATAGCGTCTCCTGCAAGAATCTGGCCAGCAAGGGATACTGAGGGAGGGTCACCTCTGCCCCTCACCCCACTTCCAGACCCCCAAGCCCCAGACTCCACCTTCTAGGTAGGTAGCCAGGATCTCCTTGAGGCGTTTTTTTTTTTTTCTTTTCTCTTGACCCCCCCTGCATTCTCTTGTTAACACCTAGCCCTCTTTCTCCCCCCAGACTTTCCTGGACTGCCAGCAGGCAATAGCGTCTCCTGCAAGCCTCTGGCCAGCAAGGCATACTGAGGGAGGGTCACCTCTGACCCTCACCCCACTTCCAGACCCCCAAGCCCCAGACTCCACCTTGTAGACTTTCCTGGACTGCCAGCAGGCAATAGCATCTCCTGCAAGCCTCTGGCCAGCAAGGGATACTGAGGGAGGGTCACCTCTGACCCTCACCCCACTTCCAGACCCCCAAGCCCCAGACTCCACCTTCTAGGTAGGTAGCCAGGATCTCCTTGAGGCGTTTTTTTTTTTCTTTTCTCTTGACCCCCTCTGCATTCTCTTGTTAACACCTAGCCCTCCTTCTCCCGCCAGACTTTCCTGGACTGCCAGCAGGAATAGCATCTCCTGCAAGCCTCTGGCCAGCAAGGGATACTGAGGGAGGGTCACCTCTGACCCTCACCCCACTTCCAGACCCCCTAGCCCCAGACTCCACCTTCTATGTAGGTAGCCAGGATCTCCTTGAGGCGTTTTTTTTTTTTTTCTCTTGACCCCCCCCCCTGCATTCTCTTGTTAACACCTAGCCCTCCTTCTCCCCCCAGACTTTCCTGGACTGCCAGCAGGCAATAGCGTCTCCTGCAAGCCTCTCACCAGCAAGGGATACTGAGGGAGGGTCACCTCTGACCCTCACCCCACTTCCAGACCCCCAAGCCCCAGACTCCACCTTCTAGACTTTCCTGGACTGCCAGCAGGCAATAGTGTCTCCTGCAAGCCTCTGGCCAGCAAGGGATACTGAGGGAGGGTCACCTCTGACCCCCACCCCACTTCGAGACCCCCAGTCCCAGACTCCACCTTCTAGACTTGCCTGGACTGCCAGCAGGCAATAGCGTCTCCTGCAAGAATCTGGCCAGCAAGGGATACTGAGGGAGGGTCACCTCTGCCCCTCACCCCACTTCCAGACCCCCAAGCCCCAGACTCCACCTTCTAGGTAGGTAGCCAGGATCTCCTTGAGGCGTTTTTTTTTTTTTTCTTTTCTCTTGACCCCCCCTGCATTCTCTTGTTAACACCTAGCCCTCCTTCTCCCCCCAGATTTCCTGGACTGCCAGCAGGCAATAGCGTCTCCTGCAAGCCTCCGGCCAGCAAGGGATACTGAGGGAGGGTCACCTCTGACCCTCACCCCACTTCCAGACCCCCAAGCCCCAGACTCCACCTTCTAGGTAGGTAGCCAGGATCTCCTTGAGGCGTTTTTTTTTTTTTTCTTTTCTCTTGACCCCCCCCTGCATTCTCTTGTTAACACCTAGCCCTCCTTCTTCCCCCAGATTTCCTGGACTGCCAGCAGGCAATAGCGTCTCCTGCAAGCCTCCGGCCAGCAAGGGATACTGAGGGAGGGTCACCTCTGACCCTCACCCCACTTCCAGACCCCCAAGCCCCAGACTCCACCTTCTAGGTAGGTAGCCCGGATCTCCTTGAGGCGTTTTTTTTTTTTTTTTTCTTTTCTCTTGACCCCCCCTGCATTCTCTTGTTAACACCTAGCCCTCCTTCTCCCCCCAGACTTTCCTGGACTGCCAGCAGGCAATAGTGTCTCCTGCAAGCCTCTGGCCAGCAAGGGATACTGAGGGAGGGTCACCTCTGACCCCCACCCCACTTCCAGACCCCCAAGCCCCAGACCACCTTCTAGACTTGCCTGGACTGCCAGCAGGCAATAGCGTCTCCTGCAAGCCTCTGGCCAGCAAGGGATACTGAGGGAGGGTCACCTCTGACCCTCACCCCACTTCCAGACCCCCAAGCCCCAGGCTCTACCTTCTAGGTAGGTAGCCAGGATCTCCTTGAGGCGTTTTTTTTTTTTTTTCTTTTCTCTTGACCCCCCCCCTGCATTCTCTTGTTAACACCTAGCCTTCCTTCTCCCCCCAGACTTTCCTGGACTGCCAGCAGGCAATAGCGTCTCCTGCAAGCCTCTGGCCAGCAAGGGATACTGAGGGAGGGTCACCTCTGACCCTCACCCCACTTCCAGACCCCCAAGCCCCAGACTCCACCTTGTGGACTTTCCTGGACTGCCAGCAGGCTATAGCGTCTCCTGCAAGCCTCTGGCCAGCAAGGGATACTGAGGGAGGGTCACCTCTGACCCTCACCCCACTTCCAGACCCCCAAACCCCAGACTCCACCTTGTAGACTTTCCTGGACTGCCAGCAGGCAATAGCGTCTCCTGCAAGCCTCTGGCCAGCAAGTGATACTGAGGGAGGGTCACCTCTGACCCTCACCCCACTTCCAGACCCCCAAGCCCCAGACTCCACCTTCTAGGTAGGTAGCCAGGATCTCCTTGAGGCGTTTTTTTTTTTTCTTTTCTCTTGACCCCCCCTGCATTCTCTTGTTAACACCTAGCCCTCTTTCTCCCCCCAGACTTTCCTGGACTGCCAGCAGGCAATAGCGTCTCCTGCAAGCCTCTGGCCAGCAAGGGATACTGAGGGAGGGTCACCTCTGACCCTCACCCCACTTCCAGACCCCCAAGCCCCAGACTCCACTTTCTAGACTTTCCTGGACTGCCAGCAGGCAATAGTGTCTCCTGCAAGCCTCTGGCCAGCAAGGGATACTGAGGGAGGTTCACCTCTGACCCCCACCCCACTTCCAGACCCCCAAGCCCCAGACTCCACCTTCTAGACTTTCCTGGACTGCCAGCAGGCAATAGCATCTCCTGCAAGCCTCTGGCCTGCAAGGGATACTGAGGGAGGGTCACCTCTGACCCTCACCCCACTTCCAGACCCCCAAGCGGCGCGCCACATTTTCTTTATTTTTCTGTGTTGTCTTTCCTTTCATTGCATATTGTCCTCTCCTCCTTATTTTTTACCGTGCCAGACAGACTAGACCGGTCTAGAATCATATATCTGAAATTTCCTAGGAAGGTAATTGTCTTTGAGATCCTCCCTAGTACTGAACCTCTTTGAAAAAGGAGATTCTGCTTGTTAAACACTTCTGTACAGTTCCCCGCCTGAAAACACATTGGTAAAAACAACAGAAGAGAGACTTCAACAAACAGCTATTCCCATCAAAAAGGAAAGACTCTTACTTCTTGTGGGACAAAAGTTCTCCCAAGAAGTCTTTAAAAGGGAAGTAATCCTCCAATGGCTAAAGGTAGAAAAAGAGCCTCAGGTCTGAATAAACAAGAAAATATGTCTCCAACAAAGGAAAATGCCCCTCCATGTCTCGTAAATATGGAGGACGTTACCAAAATGACAGACACAGAATTCCGAACATTCATGGTGACCAAATTCTATGAATTGGAAAAAAAAAGAGACAATGAACTACAGGAAATTAGGAAGTCCTTCCAGGACATGAAAGAAGAAATGGATACTCTGAGAAAGAATCAGGTGGAACTATTAGAGATAAAGTCTATAATACAAGAAATCAAAAACTCTCTTGAAAGTATTAAGAGCCGATTAGACGATGCTGAAGATCGAATCTCTGATGTAGAAGATAAAACCTCTGATCTAGAAAAAAACTACAAAAAGATCGAGAAAATAACTAAAAAACATGAGGATAATATACGAGAAATACTAGACTCTATTAGACGCCCAAACATCAGGATAATCGGCATCCCAGAAGGTGAAGAAACTAATAGCGGAATGGAAAATCTATTCCATGACATCTTGGAAGAAAATTTCCCAAGCCTAGAGAGGCACTGAACCATCCGGACCCAAGAAATACAAAGGACCCCAAATAGAATCAACCCCAGAAGATCTTCCCCAAGGCACATCTTAGCCAGGCTGTCTAACGTCACAGAAAAAGACATGATACTAAAACTGGCAAGAGAGAAACGAGAAATAACTTACAAAGGCCATCCCATAAGACTAACACCAGACCTCTCATCAGAAACAATGCAAGCAAGAAAAGAATGGGAAGACATACTGAAAGTGTTAAGAGAGAAACAATTTCAGCCAAGACTATTATACCCTGCAAGATTATCCTTCATTTGGGAAAAAAAGATTAAAATCTTCTCAGACAAACAAAACCTGAAAGAATTTGCCAACACCAGACCAGCTCTTCAAGAAATCCTAAAGAAAGTACTGTTCCAGGAAAACTAAAGACGCAACAGCCAGAAACAAAGAAATAACAGGCAACTAAGACAATGGCTAACTTAAATGTCGGTACAGACCCTATAACATCGATAATAACATTGAATGTTAATGGGTTAAATTCTCCAATCAAGAGACACAGACTGGCTGAATGGATAAAAAAACAGAAACCCTCTATCTGTTGCCTACAAGAAACCCACCTCATGGAAAAAGACATACATAGACTGAAAGTGAAGGGTTGGAAAAAGGTTTTCCATGCAGTTGGGAACCAAAAAAGAGCTGGAGTTGCGATACTAATTTCTGACAAAATAGGCTTTAAAACAAAAAGTGTCCGAAGAGACAAAGAAGGGCACTATATCATAGTAAAAGGCTCTATAGATCGAGAAGATATAACGCTTATTAATATCTATGCTCCTAACACAGGAGCACCCAAATATGTGAAGGAAAGATTGTTAGATCTGAAAGGGGAGATAGACTGCAACACACTAATTGTTGGAGATCTCAACACCGCATTATCCCCTCTGGACAGATCATCTAGGCAAAAAATAGGTAGAGAGATCAAGGACCTAAATGATACCATAAATCAATTGGACTTAACAGACATCTATAGAACTTTCCACCCAAAAACCACAAGATATAGTTTTTTCTCACCCCGACATGGAACTTTCTCGAAGATTGACCACATCATAGGACACAAAGCAAGCCTCTGCAGATTCAGAGGCATAGAAACTATTTCCAGCATCTTCTCTGACCATGATGGAATTAAACTCGAGTTTAATTTCAAGAGAAATCCTCAAAAATACCTAAAAATATGGAAACTAAATAACCTACTCCTGAATGACTCCACTATTACCGAAGAAATAAAGTCCGAAATCAAAAGATTCATGGAAGCCAATGACAATGAAGATACAAGTTTCCATAATCTTTGGGACACTGCCAAAGCAGTCATAAGAGGGAAGTTCATAGCAATTAGTGCACATAAGAGGAAGACAGAGAAAAGGCTAATGGATCGCCTAACATCAAGCCTTAGAGAATTGGAAAAGCAACAGCAAAAAAATCCAAAAAATTACAGGAGAAAGGAAATAATAAAGATCCGAGCAGAAATAAATGAAATAGAAAATAAACGTACTATACAGAAAGTAAGTGAAAGCAAAAGCTGGTTCTTTGAAAGGATAAACAAAATTGATACCCCACTAGCGAGACTTATTAAGAAGAAGAGAGAAAGGAACCAGGTGAATCAAATCTGCAATGAGGCTGGTAACATAACAACAGACATAGTAGAAATTCAAAACATCATTAGAGGATACTTTGAACATCTATACGCTAAGAAACAAGATAATCTGGATGAGATGGACAAATTCCTGGACAAATATAATCTACCAAGAATGAGCCAGGAAGAAACAGAAAGTCTGAATAGGCCCATAACAAGCCAGGAGATTGAATCAGTAATAAGTAACCTCCCAACAAAGAAAAGCCCTGGCCCTGATGGATTCACCTCTGAATTCTACAAAACTTTCAAAGAAGAGTTAACTCCCATTCTGCTCAAATTATTTCTAAAGATCCAAAAGGGTGAATCTCTCCCTAATTCATTCTATGAAGCCTCTGTCACCCTCATCCTCAAAACAGATAAGGACAGGACAAGGAAGGAAAACTATAGACCAATATCTCTGATGAACATAGACTCAAAGATTCTCAACAAGATACTAGCAAATCGTATTCAACAACTTATACAGAAGATCATACACCATGATCAGGTAGGCTTTATTCCAGGAATGCAAGGTTGGTTCAACATACGCAAAACCATAAATGTAATACACCATATTAATAGGAAGAAAGACAAAAACCATATGGTCATATCGATTGACACAGAAAAAGCATTTGATAAGATACAACATCCCTTCATGATCAAGACTCTTAGCAAAATCGGCATAGAAGGGCCATTTCTCAATACAATAAAAGCCATCTATGAAAAACCCATAGCGAACATCATCCTGAATGGAGAAAAGCTGAAAGCTTTCCCACTAAACACAGGAACAAGACAAGGATGCCCACTTTCTCCTCTCCTTTTCAATATAGTACTGGAAGTCCTCGCCAACGCAATCAGAAAAGAGGAAAAAATAAAGGGCATTCGAATAGGAAAAGAAGAGGTGAAACTCTCTCTATTTGCAGATGACATGATTGTATACATAGAAGACCCAATGGTCTCCATGGAAAAACTACTGGAAGTAATACATGAATTCAGTAAAGTTGCAGGATATAAAATCAATATACAGAAATCGATAGCATTTCTATATACGAATAACAGGCAGACTGAGATAGAACTGAAAAAACTTATTCCGTTTACCATAGCCACTAAAAGTATAAGATATTTAGGAATAAATCTAACCAAAGAAGTTAAAGACCTCCACAAGGAAAACTACGAGAAGGTAAAAAAAGAAATTGAAAATGACACAAAAAAATGGAAGGACATCCCATGTTCATGGATTGGAAGAGTTAATATAATCAAAATGGCAATTCTACCCAAATTAATCTACCTATTTAATGCAATGCCAATCAAAGTACCAGACACATTCTTCACAGATCTAGAAAAGACAATCTTAAAATTTGTCTGGAATCATAAAAGACCCCGTATTGCCAAAGCACTTCTACACAAGAAGAATGGAGTGGGTGGCATCTCAATCCCCGATCCAAAAATATATTACAAAGCTGTGGTAATAAAGACAGCATGGTATTGGCACAGAAACAGACATGTGGACCAATGGAACAGAATAGAGTCCCCAGAAATAAGTGCCCAAACATACAGTCAACTGATCTTTGACAAGGGGTACCAGTCAATTCAGTGGGAAAATGAAAGCCTCTTCAGCAAGTGGTGCTGGAGAAACTGGACTTCCACTTGCAGAAAGATGAATCTGAACCCCTACCTCTCTCCTTTGACAAGAATCAAGTCAAGGTGGATCAAGGATCTAAATCTAAGACCTCAAAGTATAAAGCTGCTCCTGGAGAATGCTGGGGAAACTCTGGGAGACATTGGTGTAGGGAAAGACTTCCTAAAGAAGACCCTCAAAGCAGAGTCCATCGTCCACAAAATAGACAAGTGGGATTACATCAGACTAAGAAGTTTCTGCATGGCCAAAGACACAGTAGTTAGTGTGAATCGACAGCCCTCAGAATGGGAAAATATTTTTGTAAATGTTGCATCAGATAAGGGACTGATAACCAGAATACACAAGGAACTAAAAAAGGTGTTTGGAAAAAAGATGAGCAACCCTATTAAAAGATGGGAGAAGGAGATGAAGAAAACACTCTCTAAAGATGACATACGAATGGCCAAAAGGCATATGAAAAAATGTTCAACCTCCCTCATCGTAAGGGAAATGCAGATAAAAACAACAATGAGGTACCACCTAACCCCAGTCAGATTGTCTAATATTAAAAAAACAAAAAATGATAAGTGTTGGCGGGGATGTGGTGAAAGGGGAACTCTTTTACACTGCTGGTGGGAATGTAGATTGGTCCAACCACTGTGGAGAATAATTTGGAGATTCCTCAAAAATCTACAGATAGATCTGCCATATGATCCAGAGATCCCACTCATCAGTATCTACCCAAAGGACAGAAGAATCCTTCATTGGAAAAGTGCTTGCACATCGATGTTTATTGCGGCACTATTCACAATTGCTAAGTCATGGAACCAACCCAGATGCCCCCGTATGGAGGAATGGATTGAAAAACTGTGGCACATATACTCTATGGAATACTACTCAGCCATAAAAACCAACAGAGCCCTGGCTTTTGACAGAAAGTGGAAGAATATGGAAGATCTACTGCTGAGTGAGGCAAGCCAGGCTATGAAGGAGAGACATTGTATGTCCCCACTTAACATATACTGTTTGTCTGCATTCTATGTCTGAAACTGATTGACCAACAGTTGAACAAACACAAGAGATGGGTGTGAATGTCAGATGAGGTGTATGTGGAGGAGTGGGGCCCAACGAAAGACATTTGGAGAAGGGATACAGAGGAAGAGCATTGACGGGATGGGGAGGTGTGGTGTTATCTGTTGAAGATATTTCGATCAACGGGTCTGGGGAGAAATGTTCACATATCGAAATGGTCTCACTGTAAGCCAAACAATATGATTGAAAGTATATACAAAAATAAATAAAGTAATTAATAAAAAAAAATAGGCTGATTTATATGCCAGATGTCTGTAACATCTTTTCTGACTCCTGGTGACTTTTTATCGTTTATTTGTTACTAGAACCTTCTCTCACGGGAGTTCACGGTTTATGGCAAATCACAAAAGCATCCGGTTTTTTCACCTCCTCCAATATCCACTGGTTTGGGTGGGCTCACCAAGGTCCCCACTAAGTGTACGGCAAGTGGCCTGCCCTGACGGGACTCTCTCCCCAGTAATCCTTCATCTGGGGGTGGACAGCATTTCTCTTCATAATAGATCACACTTCATCTCATCGCTTTTAATCAAATTAGAAAAGGCTTTTGGAAGAGAATTAGTTTAAATGTATACTATAATAAATAATGTTAGGGACCAGTGGATGGTGTAATGGTTACGACACTGGACTCCCATGTAGTTGACCACAGTTCAAATCCTGGCCCCGGTGGCTTAAAACTCATACCAGGCACATGTGAACATGTACCCAAAATCCCAAGAGGAGAATGGAGGAGAAGGGTTGGCAGCATGGTCATCTCCCTCTGGGGGGAGGTGGTGATTTCTCACTTTCTGTCTCTCTGTCTCTCTCTGGCAAGCACGCATGCCCTATAGCAAAAAATCTCTCTCTAAAAAACAATAATCATCATCATAATAAACAATAATAATAATAATGTTATTGTTTTGATTCTAGGAAAAGGAAAATGCAATATATAAATTCTTAACATTTTTTTATCTTTTTATTTGTTGTGATTTTCAAGCTGCCAAGTCCGGGACTCAAATTGTTGACCATGTGGAAATCCAGTGTCTTAACCACCACACTGGTCTGGCAATATGTAAATATTTAAATGGTATGTACTGGCCCTGGCAGGTGGTATGGTGGTTAAGGTAGCTAGATGCCCAGATGGCCGACTGCAGTTCGAGTCCTGGACCTGGCAGCTTGCTTTCTCACTTTCCCTCTCTCTCTCTCCCTCTCCCTCTTGCTTTGTCCCTCTCTGGTCAAATTAAAATACATAAATAAAGTTAAATAAAATAATTATTTTTCAAAAATAAAATAATAAAATTATTGGTATGTACTTAAACAAAAACACAGATAGACAAAAGAATGCAGGTAAGCAATCAGATGAAAACTTGAAAGAATACCTAATAGGATATCCACTTCCAGACATGATAGGGTAACCAATACCAGACTTGCCTCCCATCAAAGTAAAGAAAACTAGTCAAAATCCTATGAAAGGGACCAGCAGGTGGCATGGTGGTTTGGGTGCTGGACTCCTACATGGCTGACCACACTCGGTTTGGGTCCTGGACCTGGTGGCTTGCTTTCTTACTGTCTCTCTCCCTCTGTGTGGTGAGCACACAGGCCCTATTGCAAATTAAAAACTAATAATAATTTTTTTAAAGTTGTTAAATAAGCAGTCCTTAAAAATATATACATAAGAGAGCTGTTTTCAAGCAAAGAACACACAATACAAAACTTGAGAGGTAAGCCCATGTTAGACATGGGTTCTGTCAAGGGGCACAGCAGAGTTGCAGCACAGGGCAGCAGACCTAAACAGAGTTCTGGTTTCACAGAGCTAAAGAAATAGAGTGCAAACTGGGGTCAGTGAAGCACCTGAAAGATGCAGGAGGGGGCCTCAAAAGGGAAAAAGGGCCAAGAGGATTCATATGCTGAAATCAAATCAGCCATTGGACAGTACTAGGACACGGTGCCTGTAGGAGGTGATTCAACTGTGAGAGTGGAACCAGGGTGAATGAGGTAAGTGCCCTTATAAAAGAAGTCCCAAGCAGGTGGCATGGTGGTTAAGGCACTGGACTCCCACATGGCCGACTGTGGTTCAAGTCCCAGACCTGGTGGCTTAAAAAATCATGCTGGGTGCATGTGCATGTGTGCCCCAAATCCCAGGAGAAGAGTGGAGGACAAGGGATTGTGGTATGGCTATGTTCCCTGAGGGCTGATTTTTCACTTTGCCTATGTCTCTGTCTCTGTCTCTCTCTCTGGTGAGTGCACACGCTCTCTGACAAAAACCTAAAAAAAGAAAAAAACAAAACAAAAAAGCACAACAAATAGCTCCTTCACACCTTCTACATATGAGAACTCAACAAAAAGGTTCCATCTATAAATAAGGAAACAGGCCTTCGCCAGACCTGGAATCTTTCAATGCCTTGATCTTAGCCTGACTGGCCTCCAGAGCTGAGAGAAATAAATTCCAGTTGTTTACAAGCCACCCAGTTTATGGTATTTTGTAAAGCAGCCAAAATAGATTAAGACAGAGGAGCATGATGAATAACATGAGAGAGTACAGAGAAAAAAAAATAGTGGAGTAGAAGACAGATTAGCACATGACATCCAATCTTTAGATCAGGGAAAAAAAAAACAATAACAAAGTCCTGGTAACCTATAAAACACCACCAAATGATCTAATGTGTAACTAGACCCAGAGAGAGAGAAAATATGGGGCAGGAAAATATTTAAGGAAATAATGACAGAAAACTTCCCAATTTGGGATTCACAAAATTTCTAGAAAGATACATATTAAGAAGTTCTACATTAGACACATCACAGACAGACTGTTAACACCAAAGAACAGGAGAAAATCTTTCTGAAGCCATAGAAAAAGACATTACTTATAGGGCAACAAAGTTACCAATTACAACTGACTGAGGCCAGCAGATGGCACGGTGGTTAAGGCACTGGATTCTCACATCATTGACCATGGTTCAAGTGACTGATGGTCATGGCTTCAAAGCATTCTCCTCTTGAGATTTTGGGTACACATGCACACATGCCCAGTATGATTTTCAAGTTGCTGGGTCTGGGACTCAAACTGCAGTCAACCATGTGGGAGTCCAGTACATTAATCACCATGCCATCTGCTGGCCCCAATGAACCATTTTTTTTTTAGGGTTTTTACCATAGGGAGTGTACACTCACCAGAGAGAGAGAGAGACACAGAGAGAGAGACAGTGAAAGTGAGAAATCACCCTCTGGAGGGGTGGGGATCGCCATGCCACACCCCTTCTCCTCCATTCTCCTCCTGGGACTTTGAGCAAGCACCCACACACACGTGGCAAGATTTTCAAGTCACTGCGTCTGGGACTCGAACCGTGGTCAGCCATGTGGGAGTCCAGCGCCTTAACTACCTGCTGGCCCTCATCTAGAGTATTTTTTAGATACCCTATATCCACCTAGGGTATTTTTCAAGTGTTTCACATGTTGTTCTAAAATTTCTCAAATTTTGAATGCTGGATACAAAACCATATTCCAAGTTTTTCAACCCTAACAAATAAACATGGTAAAATGTCAAGCCTTGGAAAGGCATGAAGAATGTCAGTAGTCTATAAATGACAGCGTGGACACAATATAGAAAGGGCTTTTGCTCAGATGGCAATTAGAGACATAGAACCAGCAGGTGGCGTGGAGGTTAGGGTGCTGGATCTCACATAGCTAGCTGTGCAGTTTGAGTCCCGGAATTAGCAGCTTGAAAATCATGCTGGGCGCGTGTGCGTGCATGCCCAAGATCCCGAGAGGAGAATGGAGGAGAAGGGATTGCGGCGTGGCCATTCCCCCTGGGGGGTGATTTCTCGCTTTCCCCCTCTCTCTGTCTCTGTCTCTCTGGTGAGTACACGCACCCTATAACAAAAAAAGATATATAATCAGGGCCAGCACAACAGTCCCTCATATTTGTTTTCCACACCATGGTTGTCCAAACATAATCAAATATTTGAGGATATTTATTCCTTTACCCATTCAAATCCTACCACTTGAAATGATCTCATATGAGATTTATAAAGTACATCAACAAATTAGCAAGCCTACTCCAGTACTGCTCATGAAGACTTCGAAAGAAAAATATCCTACCTTTGTCAATCAAAAGTTCCAATCCAAAATACACAGCTATTACTGTCTAATTTGATTAAAAACAAACAAAGCCAAACACTGACAAAAGAAATACAGCTAAGAAAATAAAACCAGAAATACATGCTTCAAATCTCTTGTGCAATGGGTCAGAGATAAAGCTTTTTTTAAAGAATTATTTCATTTTTGGGGGGGAAGAATTATTTCATTTTTTTAAATTAATTAATTGGTTAATTAATTAATTTTAAAATTTGACCAGAGAGAGACAGAAATAGAGAGGATCAAAATCAGAAAGCAAGACTCCAGGTCTGAGACTCAAACCCTAGTCACCTACGTGGGACTCCAGCGTTGTAACCATAATGCCATCTGCTGGTCTCTTGAACCTACATATTAAAGCTGGAAAATAACATCTAAAAAATTAATCAGTTATTCTACTTTCACTTAGAAATTTCTATGCTTAAAAACAATTTGGAGAAAGTATTTTTAAAATCAAAAACAGGGCCAGCCAGGACTGTGGTAGTTAAGGCATTAGATCCCACATGGGCAACTGTACAGTTCAAGTCCTGGACCCAGCAGGTTGAAAAACACATCACATATGTGCGCCCCAAATCCTGAAAGAACACGGAAGGACGCGCAGTGTGGCCACCTCCCCTCGGGAGGGCTTTCTCACTTTCTCTCCTAAAGTACCTGATAGCAAAATTATATATTTTTTAAAATCACAAAGAAATAGCAGGCATTCTCATTCATGAATTTAGCGTGCATATTAATATTCTCATGTAACTGAAGTTCTATGACAGGTTGTAATTTGTCATTTTGTTTGAGTCACACGTTTCATTAAAAGGCTGGTTGGCATTCCTGAAAGAGTTACTAAGTGAAAATAATCCCAGCAAATGCAACCTCTGTATCTCTCTCTGCCTGTTCTTGAATACATAGTAACTTTCAGATAACACCCAAAGCAGAATATTATCAACTCCTGTCCATCTGTAGGGATTACACTGTGTCAGATACTCTCCAGTCTCCAGGGTAGCTGGGACCATAGACCTGCGCCTCACGACCAACTTTAGGGTGGGCCAGGAATTGAACCCAAGTCTCCCATATGGTTTCAGCCTTCTGGGCAGCAGGACTCCCACTGGGACACTTGTGGTTTTTTTCTTTTCTGAATCATACTCCTGCCTCCCTGCCTGCCTTCTTTTAATTTGCTGTAGTGCACATGCTCTTACCAGAGAGAGAGCTAAAAAGAGAGAGAGAAAGAAAGGGAAAATGAGGTAGCACCCCCTTCCCCCAAGGTGGATGGCCATGCTGCAATCCCTTCTTTTTCATTCTCCTCTGGGGATTTTAGACACGCACGCATATGCACCTGGCGTGTTTTCCATGCTCCCGTTTTAGGGACTTGAGCGGCACAGTCAGCCATGTTGGATCCAGCCACCTCAACCAACATGCCCCTTTATCTTTGTTATGTCCATGGGAGATGATATAGGATGGTGGCAATCTCAAATGTGAAAGTTCATGGCAGAGTTCTGGGTGCCCCTCCCAGGGAAGTCAAAGGGTTTCATGATAGCTTTCAAGACCATGCAGGATTTCAGGATGGTCCCGTCTAGGCAGGTGTTTGGAAGCCAGAACTAATGATCCAACCCTAGGATTCAAATGTCAACCAGGCTGGGGCTAGTGGGTGGCGCGGTGGTTAAAGGCGCTGGACTCCCACCTGACTTAGCACAGTTCAAGTCCTGGACCTGGCAACTTGCTTTCTCACTTTCCTCCTCTCTCTCTGTGTCTCCCTGGCAAGCACACATGCCCTCAAGCAAATTAAAATAATACTAATAACAAATAAATAAAATAAAATAAATAACTCTTTAAAAAAGGTCTCCTTGGACCAGGAGTTGGCATAATGGCTACATCACTGAACTCTCATGTAGTCGACTACAATTCAAGTCCCGGACCTGGTGCTTAAACTCACACCGGGTGCATGTGCGTGTGTGCCCAAGATCCCGAGAGGAGAATGGAGGAGAAGGGATTGCAGCATGGCCATCCCTTCTGAGGGGTGATTTCTCGCTTTCTGTCTCTCTGTGCCTCTCTGACTTTCTGGCAAGTGCACGCACCCTATAGCAAAAACCTCTACAAAACAAAGGTCTACCGTGTAACACTGTAGTATGCATTCTTATTACACCCAAGTTCATATTCTTCTGTTCTCTCCATGAAGGAGCAAATATACTGCAGGTATTTGGATACTAAAATAATTATATCGTGCAAAGTTCACCTACATTCTCTTCTGTGAAATTCAGAACTGAATTAACTCTCTGTGCTTTGCACCAGGGCAGCAATCGGAAGGGATATTGAACATAACACACACCTCCTGTGACTGCAGTCCTATCTAAAACATCAATCTGGGACCAGCAGGTGGCGTGGTGGTTAAGGCGTTGGGCACTCCCACACGGCCAACCACGGTTCAAGTTTAGACTTGGTGGCTTACTTTCTCGCTTTCTCTCTCTCTCTCTCTCTCTCTCTCTCTCTCTCTCTCTCTCTCTGTCTCTCTCTGGTCAAATTAAAGTGGATGAATGAATAAATAAAATTAAATGGAGTCATTCTTTAAAAATGAATAAATAAAATTAAATATAAATGCTACCCTTTATTTGTATCCAGAGAGATGCCTTTAGTTGTATGTCATCCACCATCCTTGCATGCATCTTCAAACACACGCACAATCAAATACCCAAATACGACCACTGCCTGCTACCTAGACACACAGTGAGAAGCATGGTTAAAGCACACCGGTAACAGAGAAGGTGCTGCTCTGGGCTGCAGACCACGGTTACCCGGAGGAAGGAACTGCAGGTGGTTATTCGCTAGTCGGAGGTGTCGTAAAGCTCTCAGACGACCGATTTCTGGGCACAGGATTTCTAAGGTGTTGTTGCTAAGATCCAAACACTGGAGTTTGACGAGCAACCCAATAACTTCCAAGAGAAAAGAAGGGGAAAGGCAAAATGAATTTGACCCCAGTGTTACACCAAATATTTCATGCAAGTGTCCAAAATTAAGGAGTTTTTTTCTTTTGAGAGATTTTTGTTATAGGGTGCATGTGCTCATCAGAAGGCCAGAGATATACAGAGAGTGAGAAAGCATTTCCCCAGGGGGGATGGCCACATCACAATCCCTTCTCCTTTATTGGTTGTATTTGGGTATTTGTGCGTGTGTTTGAAGATGCACGTAAGGATGGTAGATGGCCACATCACAATCCCTCCTGTCTGAATTTTGGGCACACATGCACACAAGCCCCGTGTGAGTTTCAAGCTGGACTCAAACCACGGTCAGAGTCCAGCACCTTAACCACCACGTCACCTGTGGGCTCCCAAAATTCTGATATTTCAGTAACTTCACATCCATGCCTCGATTGCTCACAAAATAGTCACAAGAGAGCTCAAACTAAGTTTTATGGAAATAATAAATACTTCTATCTTGAGATAGAAATAGAATAACATTAGAAAGTACATGAGTAAAAGCATTATAACAATATAAAAATTGCTTGATTAAATAAATAATTCAAAAATGAGATAAGGTCTGTCTTGTTTGTTTTAAATAATTATTTATTTATTTTTATTTATCATCTGTTTTGTTTTGTTGTTTTGTTTTGCTACAGAGCACATGGACTCACCAGAGAGAGAGAGAGAGAAAGTGAGAAAGCAAGCCACCAGGTCCAGGACTTGAACCATGGTCATCCATGTGGGAGTCCACTGCCTTAACCACCACACCACCTGCTGGCCTTGTTTGTTTGTTTTTTTTAAACAAGGACTCCCTCCTTTATGGTCTTCTTGGTCTCTTTAGTAGCTAGGGCTATAGGCACGCCAGCTGTGCTATGTTTTAGGGTGGACCAGGGCTCAAACCTGGGTCTGCCAAGTGACTTCAGTCTGCCCAGTAGCAGCATAAACCAGTGTACACTACAACCACTGTGCCTCTAACAAAAATTCTTAACTGGATTTGCTAAATTTAGAACTTATTCTATTATTTACCTAACAGCAATTGACCTACTAATAATTTAATCATCATAACCATTTTAGACTCATTATTTATTTAATCAGAATTCTTTACTAGACTTATTAATGGGAATCCGTTTCAAAGCTAATAAATAAAAGGTGTCCTAGATTAAAATTCCCGGGCCAAAATGTGGCGTGATGGTTATGGCACTGATTTTCACATGGCCGACAGCACGGTTCAAGTCCCGGACCTGGCACCTTGAAAACTATGCTGGTTGCATGTGAGTGTTCCCAAAATCTGAGAGAAGAATGAAGGAGAAGAGACTGTGGCATGACTATCCCCCTGGAGGATGATTTCTCACTTTCCCTCTCTCTGTCTCTCTCCAGAGAATAGACATACCCTCTGACAAAAATCTAAAAAAAGAGACCAGCAGATGGCATAATGGTTATGTTGCTGGACTCCCACAGTCAACCGTGATTTGAGTCCTGGAGTGGCTTAAAACTCATACTGTGTGTGCGTGCCCAGAATCCTGAGAGGAGAAAGGAGGACAAGGGATTGCAGTGTGGCCATCCCTCTATGGGGTGATTTCTTGCTTTCTGTCTCTCTCTGTGTCTCTCTGGTGAGTGCACATGCCCTCTAGCAAAAATCTCTTAAAAAAAATTTCCTGGGGACCAGCAAGTGGCATGGTGGTTAAGGCGCTGGACACTCTCACATAGCCAACCATGGTTCGAGTCCCGGACCTGGTGGCTTGCTTTCTCATTTCCTCTCTCTATGTCTCTCTGGTCAAATTAAAATAAATGAATGAAGAAATGAAATCAAATAAAATAATTAATAAAAAATTTCCTAATATACGAACCAAAAGTAGACTTAAAGAGACAGTGTTCTACCTATCAGCCAAGTTTATAAAGTATATTATAATGAAAATAGTAAGTGCATTTACATTCTGGAACCACAACTATGTTATTTGAGAGAAGGTACCTGGAGAGGAAAAAAAAAAAAAAAAAAAAAAAAAAAAAAAAAAAACAGCTGTGATCATTTGGCACTTCTGCCAGTCAGTCAGTTTATAAAATGCTCACCAGAAATTGATAAATATAAATGGGCCCAAACTCACTTTACACCCTACCATAATGTAGGGTCACAAAGCGTGGTTATCACAACTAACTAACTACTAATTACATCTTGAAAATATTTTATGTTAAAATTGCAAATAGTATATCTATTTACTGATTTTGTGGCTATTTTAAAATAAAACCATACATGAGGGTTTTTTTTTGTCAACTTCATAAAAGAAGCTACTATTTTCTCCAGTTCATTTTAAGTTTAGGTTTTCATTTTGTGTTTATGATATAAAGAAAAATCAGGGGCTGGAAGATGGTATGGTGGTTGAGGCACTGGACTCCCACATGGCTGACCGCGGTTCGAGTCCTGGGCCTGGAGGCTTGCTTTCTCACTTTCCCTTTCTTTCTTTCCCTGTCTCTTTCTGGTCAGATTAAAAAATAATAACAAATGGAATTAAATAAATTAATAACTTTTAACAAAAAAAGAAAAATCAATACCTAATGTGTAAAGCAAAATACAACTTTTAGTTTCTAATGGATAATGTCACAGACTAATCAGATCAAAGATACTTTCAGCTGCCAATCTTGCTGAGAACCAAGAGTGGAAAAATGAAATATTTACCCTTTACAGTATCTATAAAAATATTTAACTGTCAAGGTATAGTTTTGTTTCAAAAAAAAAATCATAAAAAGAAATCAAATTCTTAGCTTTAAAAAAAAAAATCAGGGGCCAGCAGGTGGTTACGGTGCGGGATTCCCACATGGCCAACCACAGTTCAAGTCCCAGACCAGGCAGCTGGAGGATCACAGGTGTGTCTATTTGCATGCTTAAAATCCTGAGAGGAGAATGGAGGAGAAGAGAATACAGTGTGGCCATGCATCCTGGGGGATGATTTCTTACTTTCTCCGTCTCTGTCTGGTGACCACACATACCCTATGGCAAAAACCTTAAAGAAAAAAATAATTGGAGGCTGACCAGTCCGGGCAGTTCTAAGTAAATAACACTTTTTTACTGAAATATCTTTAGCACCCTCTTGTGGAGACTTGTGCAACCAACAGGGATCAATAATTCAGCAAAACCACAAAAACCATCAGAAGTTGTACAGTAAGAATTTAAGAAAATAAATGCATATCGTTGAATTTGAGACAGCAGAACTAGATTTCGGTAAACTTTACTTTCGAATCTAACATTTTATTTCTTGTACTTCAAAATACACCCTCCTAATATATTTTAAAATAGGACTCAGAAATTTTCTTCTACATTTTCTTTTTTTTGTTTTGGAGAGGTTTTTGCTATAAGGTGCGTGTGCTTACCAGAAAAAGAGAGAGAGAGACAGAGAGACAGAAAGAGAGAAATCACCCCCCCCTCCAGGAGGGATGGCCATGCCTCAGTCCCTTCTCCATTCTCCTCTTGTGATCTTGGGCACACACATGCACACATGCCCAGTGTGAGTTTAAGCCGCCGGATCCAGGGTTCGAACTGCGGTCGACCACATAGGAGTCCAGGGACATAGCCATTACGCCAACTGCTGGTCCCATTTTTCTTCTACATTTTCAAAGTCTAATACGACAGGAAATTAGAAATTTGATGAAGATTATTCTAATGAATTAAATGAATTAAATGAATTTTGTACATGGTATTAACCTACTCGATATAATATGATTTGAACAGGTACACCATGACATGATACATTTCATTCTTGCTTCGTGTATACAAAATGATGACCCATTTTAAAAATCAATGTTCTTTTTTTGTAAAAGAATTATTTAATATTATTATTAAATTTGCTCTAGGGCATGTGTGCTTACCAGAGAGAGACAGAGAGCAAGAGAAAGCAATAGGACTCAAACCATGGTCGTCCACGTGAGAGTCCAGCACCTTAACCACCATGACACCTGCTGGTCCCATAAAATCAATATTCTTTTATTTATTTATTTATTTATTGAGAGGTTTTCGCTATAGGGTGCGTGCGCTCGCCAGACAGACAGAGACATAGAGACAGAAAGTGAGAAATCACTCCCCAGGGGGATGGTCACGCCGCAATCCCTTCTCCTCCATTCTCCTCTCGGGATCTTGGGCACGCATACACACGTGCCCGGCATGAGTTTTAAGCCACCGAGTCCGGGACGTGAACTGCGGTTGACTACGTGGGAGTCCAGCAACAGTCATTACACTAACTGCTGGTTCCCCAAATCAATATTCTTTACACATTAATTTTAGGAAGAAATACCTACTTACATGGTAACAAAAGACTGTACATAACTGTGGGTACTGTACATATACACCAGTCCACATACTTACATTTCTTACAGGAAAGTCAGAGAGCTTCGACACCAAAATAAAGACAGAACTGACTTTAAAAATTGTTTTCAACAAAATAACTGCTTGACCTGAAGTTTTACTTATTAAAAAAAAAAAAGAAAGAAATTTAAAAGGCCCAAATCAAAATACCAACCTAAGTACCCACTATTACAACTGAAAAATAATTTTTATATATAGAGATTTTTGCTATAGGGCACACTTGCATGATGGAGAGACAGAAACAGAGCAAAGACAAAGTGAGAAGTCAATCCCTCCTGGGGGCAGGAATGGCCACACCACAATCTCTTCTCTTCTGTTCTCCTCTCAGGATTTTGCACACACACACACACATGCACACACACACGCACACACACACACACACTCAGCCCGAGTTTCAAGCTGCCAGGTCCAGGATTCAAACTGAGGCTGGCCATGTAGGAATCCAGTGCATTAATCACTACGCCACCTGCTGGCCCAAGACTAAAAATGTAAAAGTACTTTCACACATTTCACTTACCCACATTATAATGAAGATGCTGAGAGTGTCCCCAACCCCGACTAAACATTAGAGTCATGACGTGCCATCACTGAGATTACTCACGGGTATAGAGGATCGCAGAGGGCAGCCCCTGAGCCAACAGGGGGAACTACAGAGGCTCCCCCTCCTCATCTGTAAAAGCAAATAACAGCCAGCAGATGGCATGGTGGTTGGGATGCTAGACTCCCACATGGCTGACCATGGTTTGATTACTGGACCTGGAGGCTTGCTTTCTCTCCCCGCCCCCCCGCATCTCTCCCTGTATCTCTGGTCAAATTAAAAATAAATCATAATAATGATAATAAATAAAATTAAATGATTCTTTTAAAAAAGGCAAATAATAGCAGCACCGACAACACGGGGATGGGAGCGATGCTTTGCACAGAGTAAGCGCTCGGTGAATATCACTGGTATTACAGTTATCATATGTCATATAATATTCCACAACAAAATATGAACACACGAAATCCAGGAAGGATTACACTCCAGGACCAGATGGGATTTACCCCCATAATGTCAGGTTGGTTCTATCTATCAAAAAAGTATCAATCAATATAATTCAACTAATTCTAATAACAATCATTTTAATAGATGGGGAAAAGTAGCATTTGACAAAAATCAAACACCCTTTTTTAAAAATTTATTTATACATTCATTTTTTTTAAATTTGACCAGAGAGAGAGAGAAACAGAGGGAGAGAAGAAGAGAGAGAGAGGGAGAAAGTGAGAAAGCAAGCTACCAGGTCCAGGACTTGAACCAAGGTCGGCCATGTGGGCATGTCCAGCACCTTAACCACCATGCCACCTGCTGGTCCCCAAACATCCTTTTAATGCTAAAAATACTCAACAAAAGCAAAGTCATGACCTTTCTGAATAATACACAGGGTGCTATGAAAAATCCACAGCTAACATTACATTTAATGGCAAAGATTGAAAGTTTCCTCCTAAACATTATCTAGAAAAACATGAAAATGTCTATTTTGATCATTTATATTCAGTTCTTTATGTTCTAGCGATGGAACTAAATCCAGAAAAAGAAATGAAAAGAATATAGGGTGGAAAATAAGAAGTAAAACTGTCTACTGACAGATGACATGATCTCATATACTTTTTTTTAGTTGTAAGGAACACACACACACACAAAATTAAACCTAAGACTTGAGTTCAGCAGGGTGGGAATATTCAAGAACAATATATAAGAATCAGTTGCATTTTTACAAGATCAGTCTATGAACAGTTCTAAAGCGAAATCATGAAGAATTCCATTACAATAGGTTCACAAATAATAAATATCTAAGATTAAAGGTAACAAAATAGGGACCAGCAGATGGAGTAATGGTTAAGTCAGCAGACTCCCATGTAGTTGACCACAGTTTAAGTCCCGGACCCAGCAGTTTGAAACTCACGCCAGGCACATGTGGCTGTGTGCATGCCAAAAATCTCAAGAGGAGACTGGAGGAAAAGGGACTGCAGTGTGACCATCTCCCCTGGGGGGAGTGATTTCTCACTTTCTGTCTCTCTGTCTCTCCAGCAAGTGCACATGCCCTATAGCAAAAAAGAAAGAGAGAAAGAAAGAAAGAAAGAAAGACTCTCTTAAAAAAGGTTAGCAAAATAATTTCAAGAATTTTATACTAAGAAATATAAAATATTATAAAAAAACTGGGAACCAGCAGTGAGCGTAATGGCTGTGTCGCTGGACTCCCACGTAGTCGACTGCAGTTCGCGTCCCGGACCCGGTGGCTTAAAATTCACGCCGGGCGCGTGTGCATGTGTGCCCAAGATCCCAAGAGGAGAATGAAGGAGAAGGGATTGCGGCGTGACCTTCCCCCCTGGGGGGTGATTTCTCGCTTTCTGTCTCTATGTCTCTCTCTGTCTGTCTGGCGAGCGCACGCGCCCTATAGCGAAAAACCTCTCCAAAAAAAAAATAATAAATAAAAAATAAAAAAAGTTGTATATCTTAACAGGTGTCTTCAACAGAGTAGACAGAGAGCCACTAAAGGAGCTCAATTATTAGTTCTATTGCAAGATGCACTAAGATCTGAGGAAATAAAGACCAGGAAAGGAGTAAAGGAGGGAGTGGAGAATGAGAAAGGCGATTATGATTCCATGATTATGGAAAAGATGAAAGTGTGCTTGACAGGCACTAAGAGAAGAACGCCACGTGAGCAGGGATCCAGAGACTGGGTGACCGCGCTGTGAACCAAGGGGCCCCAATGTTTGCTGGCAGACCCCAAAAGCTGGGAGAAAGGCATGAACACATTCTCCCCCAAAACCCTGAGAAGGAACCAACCCTGACTGCAAGTTGATTTGGGACTTCTATCCTCCAGACCTGCAACAGAATTTCTGTCCCTTCCAGTCACCCAGTTGGCTGTCATTTGTTACAACAGCCCTAAGAAATGAATGCATGCCCAAACTCCCAAATGGTGTTCCTTCCAAGAAATAAGGGAGATTCCCAGAGCCCCCAGCTACTAAGACCTAACTAAGCTCAGAATGAACAGAGCAACCCGAGCTTGTGTAGTCCAAGGGAGTATGGAACCTGGCCGGAGTTCCTGAGATCAGAGACGGTGTGATGTGTCAGGGACAGGAAACTGTCACTGGGAGGAAGGAGGATGGAGTTGAATCTAGGTCCCTTAGGCCATCTGGCCTTGCCATGAAAAGAATCCTAAAACCATCCCATTCAGTAGGAGAAATTCTCCTGTAAATACCTGAAAACCAATGTGTGTGTCTGTGTGTGTGTGTGTACGGATACATATATACACACACATGCATGCACATACATATCACATCCACACACATGCACACACACACAGAACTCCAATGTACACACTCACAAAGATATAAATCACTAAGATTGAGGGAGTACACTGTGTCTGGAGTAATTGTTTTTTCATTCTATTTATTCATCCAAGCATACTCTATGTAAGTTAGAGGTCAATAATGAAACAGCAGGAAGTTAGATCTGGGGGTCAGGAGGTGGCGTGATGGTTGAGGTGCTGAACTCACACATGGCTGAAGGCAGTTCGAGTCCCAGACCTGCCAGCTTGCTTTCTCTCTCTCTCTCCGGCGAGAGCATGTGCCCTACAGCAATTTAAAAAATTATTTCTATTATAATAAATAAAATTAAATAAATAATTCTTAAAAAATAAAAAAAGAAGTTAAATCTGACAAGTTCTTTTTTTTTGAGAGACAGTTTTGCTATCTGGTGCATGTGCTCACCAGAAAGACAGAGAGATAGAGAGACAGACAGGGAGAAATCACCCCCCAGGGGGGATGGCCACACCGCAATCCCTTCTCCTCCATTCTCCTCTCAGGATCTTGGGCACGCACGCACACGCACCTGGAGTGAGTTTAAGCCATCGGGTCCGGAATTCAAACTGCAGCCGACTACAAGGAGTTCAGCAACATAGCCATTACGCTAACTGCTGGTCACAATGACATTATTAATTTCACATTTGCATACTGCTGTAATTAACACATATGTAGGCTAGCTGCTTGCCCTTTTTGATAACCAAATATCACTGGACATGAATATTATTATAAAGTCCACAAAGCTCTTTGTGACTTCCCACTCTTGATAGAACCATTTGTTTTTTGTTTTTGTTTTTTTTGTTTGTTTTTTGGTTTTTTTTTTTTTTTTTTTTTTTTTTTTTTTTTTTTGCTACAGGGCATATGTAGACAGAGACAGAAAGAGAGAAAGAGAGAGAGAGAGGTGGAAAATGAGAAAGCATTGTGAGCACACCCCAATCCCTTCTCCAATCTCCTCTTGGGGGTTTGGCATGTACAGTGTTTTTCAAGTCACCAGGTCCAGGACTCTATTCATGCAGTCAGCCATGTTGGGATCCAGCGCCTTAACCTCCACACCACCCACTGATCTACTAGGATGTGTTTTTACTACTATCAAACACACTGATTTTGAGAAGATTACCTTTCAAAACAACCACACTAATGAAACACTTCTCATATATAGAGAAGTGTTAGATAGATGCTCAAAAAGCCCGGCAAAAAAGCAGACCATTGTGTGAGCTGTGGTGACACCTACTGGTGTTCTACAGAACTCTCTGTTCCCTAGTAGACATTGTTAGAACTAAGTCCACAGTGTGATTTAAAAATGGGCATAGAGGACCCGCACATGGTGTAACGGTTACGTTGCTGGACAACCATGTAGTCAACCGTGGTTCAAGTCCCGATCCTGGCGGCTTAAACCTCATGCTGGGTGTGTGTGCCCAAAATTCCCAGAGAATGGAGAAGAAGGGACTACGGCTTGGCCATCCCCTCTGTGGGGGTGACCTCTCACTTTCTCTGTCTCTATCTCTCTGGTGAGCACATGGCAAGGATCTAAAAAATAAATAAATAATACAATTTTCTTTTTTTAGAAAGATTTTTGCTATAGGGCACATGTGTTCACCAAAGAGACAGAGAAAGACAGAAAGCGAGAAATCATGGGGGGGTTGGTGACACTGCAATCCCTTATCTTCCATTCTCCTCTTGGGATTATATGTACCCAGAGCAGGTTTCAAGTCACTAGGTCTGGGACTTGAACCATGGTCGACTACACAGGAGTCCAGCAACATAACCCTTATGCTATCTGCTGACCCTGATAATTAAAAAAAAAAAAAATTAACTAAGTTACATCAATACCTTTTTCCTTTTTGTTGTTGTTGTTCAAGACAGAATTTGCATTTGCACGAGCGGGAGGGAGACAGACAGACAGACAGAGAGAGGGAGAGAGGTGCCCTCTACAGGCCTGGTCAGGCTGTGAGCCCCCTCTTCCAGTCTTCTAGCGCTCCGGAGTCCTGCACCCATGCCTGATCCGTTTCAGGCCAATCAGCTCAGGGACTCAAGCCAAAACCACCAGTGGCTTCCAGGTCTGTGTTCTACCACAGAGGCTGGCCAAAAGTTACATAAACAGCTTTAAGCAAAGGTTGAAGATTAGAGAACCACTTGCCCTTATTCATCTCTGTTATTTTTTCATTGCTAGGTGGTGTGTGCACTCAGCCAGAAAAAGACAGGGAGAGAAAACAAGAGGGAATCCCTGACAGTCATGCCACAATCCCTTCTCTGTTTCTCCATCTGCTCAGGATTTGGGGTATGGACACACACACACCTGGTATGTTTTCCAAGTGCCAAAGGCAGGATTCGAACCACATTAGGCATGTGAGATCAGGTTTCTTTAACCGCTATGCCACGGGGCGGACCTATCTTCTATCAGGTCTTCAGAAAATTCAGGACATATTTTCCTTTGTTTTTCTATGCAAAAAAGCTTCATGACTCTCCCAATGACATAATTTTTATTTTTTATTTTTATTTTTTTTAAGAATTATATTATTGGGACCAGCAGTTAGCGTAATGGCTATGTCGCTGGACTCCCATGTAGCCGACTGCGGTTCGAGTCCTGAACCAGGTGGCTTAAAACTCACGTCAGGCACGTGTGCATTCATGCCCAAGATCCCGAGAGGAGAACGGAGGAGAAGGGATTGTGGTGTGGCCATCCCCCCTGGGGGGTGATTTCTCACTTTCCCTCTCATTGTCTCTCTCTCTCTGGCAAATGCATGCACCCTAAAGCAAAAACCTAAAAAAAAAAAAAAAAAAAAAAAAAAAAAAAAAAAAAAAAATCTAAATCTGAAAATTCAACAGAAAAAGCAGCTGGGAACTGTCATAAAAGTCCTCATTTTTAGACATATCCATACTGAGGCAGGCTACACAGAAACGATCATTTTCTAGGTCTATACCACATATTACATACAAGCAACACACAAACAGACCTTTGGAATATTTCACTGTATGACATACTCACCTCTTTCCACATATTTAACCTATAAGATAATTAAGAGGGACCAGCAGGTGGTGTGGTAGTTAAGATGCAGGACTCCCACATGTCCAATCATGGTTCGAGTCCACGACCCGACAGTTTGAAAATCATGTTGCGCACTTGTGCATGCATTCTGGAAGTACTGAGGGACAATGGAAGGAGAGAGGATTGTGGCATGACCTTCCTTCTGGGGGGTGATTTCTCACTTTCCCTCTCTTTCTCTCTCTCTGTCTCTCTCCAGCAAGCCCATATGCTCTATGGCAAAAGCCTTAAAATAATAATTAAGATACTTCTCAGGCAAGCAGATGGTGATTAAGGTGCTAGACTTCCCCCAGGGTGACCATGGTTCAAATCTCAGGCCAGGTGGCTTACTTTCTCACTTTTCCACTCTCTCTCTCTAGTGAGCACCTGTGCCCTATAGCAAATTTAAAAATAATAACACTTAACCAGGGCTGGCAGGTGGCTTGGTGGTTAAGGGAGCTGGACTCCCACATGGCCAACTACAGTTCGAGTCCTGGACCAGGCAGCTATTTTCTCATTTTCTCTCTCTCTCTCTCTCTCCCTTTCTGGTCAGATTAAAATAAATAAATACATAAATAAATAAAGCTAAATAATTCTTTAAAAATAATAACAATGACTAGGGACCAGCAGTTGGCATAATGGCTATGTCGCTGGACTCCCACGTAGTCGACCGCGGTTCGCGTCCCAGACCAGGTGGCTAAAACTCATGCCGGGCACGTGTGCGTGCGTGCTCAAGATCCCAAGAGGAGAATGGAGGAGAAGGGATTGTGGCATGGCCATCTCCCCTGGGGGGTGATTTCTTGCTTTCTGTCTCTCTGTCTCTGTCTTTCTGGTGAGTGCACATGCCCTATAGCAAAAAACCTCTCCAAAAAAAAATAATAATAATGACTAATAAAATTAAATAAAAATTTTTTTAAGATATCTTTATATAGAGCTGGCTCAGGAACAGAGCAGGCAGTGATGAGAAGGCTCTGCACTCCACAAGTAGTTGAAGCTGTGAGTCCAACAGATTGGGGAAAAAAACATCCCTTCGTGCTGGAGTTCAAAATGAACCTCTCAGGAACCAGCAGTTAGTGTAATGGCTATGTCGCTGGACTCCCATGTAGTCGACCGCAGTTCGTGTCTCGGACCCGGTGGCTTAAAACTCATGCTGGGGCGCGTGTGCGTGCGTGCCCAAGATCCCGAGAGGAGAATGGAGGAGAAGGGATTGCAGTGTGGCCATCCCCCCGGGGGGCGATTTCTCACTTTCTGTCTCTATGTCTCTCTCTGTCTGTCTGGCGAGTGCATGCGCCCTATAGCAAAAAATCCTCTCCAAAAAAACAAAAAGAACCTCTCGCCTCCTTCTCTTATCACACCTGTCTACACCGGGCTCTTTCACACCACCACCTGACTCGGGCCCTCAAGGTAATCCCTTGTTTATTTGACCCAGATCTCGCCACCTCTCTCACCCTCCACCACGCCACCAGCCACAAGGGAGTTATTAAACATGGCACCAGGGCCAGCGGGTGGCATAGTGGTTAGGGTGCTGGACAATCACGGGGCTGACTATGGGCAGAGTCCCAGATCAAGAGGCTTGAAAGTCATGCCGAGTGCATGTCCAAGATCCCGAGAGGAGAAGGGATTGTGGCATGGCCTCCCCCCTGGGGGTGACTTCTCGCTTACTGTCTCTCTGTCTCTCTGTCTTTCTGGTGAGCGCATGCACCCCATAGCAAAAACCTTTCAAAAAAAAAAAAAAAAAACAGTTACTTGATAGCAGACTAGAAATAAGGTTGCATTTTTTATATATACAGAAATTAGGAGGACCAGCAGTTGGTGTAATGGCTATGTCGCTGGACTCCCATGTAGTCAACCACGGTTCGAGTCCCAAACCCGGTGGCTTAAACTCACGCTGGGCGCGTGTGCATGTGTGTCCAAGATCCCGAGAGGAGAATGGAGGAGAAGAGATTGCATCCCCCCAAGGAGTGATTTTTCATTTTCTCTCTCTCTCTTTCTCTCTCTCTCCAGTGAGTGCTTGCATCCTATAACAAAAATCTCTCAAAAAAATCTTTAAATAAAATAAAATAAACACAAATACCACCACAATTGTATATCAAAAGATTGAGACCCACTGATTAGCATAACTTGAGAAGTGGATAGACTCTTAGTGGTACTATATTTGTATTCTAAATATCTTTTTTCATTAAAAAAGTGTTTTGGGGGAGGCCAGCAGGTGGCGTGGTGGTTAAGGTGCTGGACTCACACATGACAGACCTCGGTTAGAGTCCTGAACCTGGTGATTTTCTTTCTTACTTTCCTTTTCTCTCTTTCTGTCTCCCTCTAGTGAACCCAGGCGCCTTTTAACAAATTAACAAATAAAATTAAATAAATAATTGTTTAAACAATTTTGTTTTTGTTTTTGTTTTGTTTTAGTTTGCCACAGAGCATGTGTGCTTGCCAGAGACAGTGTGTGCAAGAGAGAGGGTAAAATAAGAAACTATCCATTACGGGGAACTGGCACGCTACAAACCCTTCTCCTCCAACCTCCTCTCAGGATTTTAGGCACACACACATGCACCCAGCATGATTTTCAAGTCACCGGGTCCAGGACTCAAACCGTGGAGTTGGCCATGTAGGATCCAGCTGCCTTAACCTCCATGCCACCTGTTGGCCCTCAACCATCTTAGTTTAATTGGCTCTTAATTATAAAAATAATAAGTATTGGGACCAGCAGCTAGCGTTATGGCTATGTCACTGAACTCTCATGTAATGGATCGCAGTTCGAGTCCCGGACCCGGTGGCTTATACTCACACTGGGGAGTGTGTGCATACGTGCCCAAGACCCCAAGAGGAGAATGGAGGAGAAGGGATGGCAGTGTGGCCATCCCCTCGGGGGGTGATTTTTCGCTTTCTTTCTCTCTGTCTCTCTCTGTCTCTCTGGTGAGTGTACACGCAAAAACAAAAACAAAATAATAATAACAAGTATTGAAAATATAAGGGGACCAGTAGGTGGCGTGGTGGTTAAGGCGCAGGACTCTCCCACATGGCCAACCATGGTTCACGACCTGGACCTGGTGGCTTGCTTTCTCACTTTCTCTTTCTCTCTCTCTCTCCTTTTCTCTGTCTCTCTCTGATCAAATTAAAACAAATGAATAAAATAATAAAGTTAAATAAATAATTCTTTTTTTAAAAAATGTATTGAGAATATAAACCAAACTTGATAGAAGAGCTTTTCCTTTTTACTATAAATATTCAGTATAAAGATCTGTATCTTTCAGCCCCCGCCCTCACACCCTTCACTCAGTTACAAAAAAATGGATGTACGCTTTTTTTTTTGTCTATTTCACTCTAAGACAGGAACATTAATAGTGCCTACCTCATTGAATTGTCTTGGGGATTAACCCATATATGTAATTTGCTTAAAACAATTCCCTGGTTAGGGCAGCAAGGGACGTGGTTTAGGGTGCTCCAGACCAAGTATTACCACATCAGTTTTTGAAAGCTTCGCAGTGCATTGGGTTATCGCTGATGTATTCGGGATGGGACAAATGTGGGGAGACCCACTGCTGCTATTTCTACCCTCCTCTGCTACCTACACAGCACTTCGTAGTCTACAAAGTTCTACAACACACGTGAATCAAATGTTCTAGCCCCCCAAAAAAGAAAAGGATAGAAAAAGACACATACAGGGACCAGCAGTTGGCGTAATGGCTATGTCGCTGGACTCCCATGGTAGTCGACTGAGGTTCGAGTCCCGGACCCAGTGGCTTAAACTCACGCCAGGCGCGTGTGTGTGTGCCCAAGATCCCGAGAGGAGAATGGAGGAGAAGGGATTGCGACGTGGCCATACCCCCTGGGGGGTGATTTCTTGCTTTCTGTCTCTCTCTCTCTTTCTGACAAGTGCACACGCCCTATAGCAAAAACCTCTCCAAAAAAATAAATGAATAAATAAAAGAATTATAAACACAAGCAACTTTTTTTCTAAGAGAGATTTTTTGCTATAGGGCGTGTAGCATGTAGTCGACCGTGACTTTTTGTATACTCACCAGAAAGACAGAGAGTGAGAAATCACCCCCTAGGGAGGATTGCCACACTGCAATTCTGTCTCTTCCAGTCTTGTCTCAGGATTTGGGGCACGTCCGCACACACACCTGGCTCGAGTTTTAAGCCGCCATGTCTGGGACTCAAACCGCGATCAACTACATGGGAGTCCAGTGATGTAACCATTATGTTATCTGCTAGTACTACACAAGCAACAATTTAATTTTTGATGATTAAAAAGGTGGCAGAGGGGCTAGCAGGGGTTAAGGCACTGGACTCCCTCATGGTCATGGTCAACCATGGTTTGAGTCCCGGAACTGGTGGCTTAAAAATCATGCCAGGCACATGTGTGTGTGCCCAAAATCCCAGGAGGAGAATAGAGGAGAAGGGACTATGGCATGGCATGGCCTTACTCCCTGGGGAGTAATATCTCACTTTCTCTCTCTCTGTCTCGGTCTCTCTGGTAAGCGTACCTGCCCTGCTGCCAAAAAAAACATAAACAAATTTTAAAAAGTTGGCAGAACATGACCTTCAAACCCAGTACACTTTACCCTGTACAGTATTGAGATATTTTCGTAACTGGAAAACCGCAGCTCCGATCCAACCACAAGACCAGCTATTTATTTTAACTTTTATCAGCAAAAGGTCAATGTCTTCGAACAAAGTCCACTCCCCTGAGCTCTGACAGATAGTTAAGAAGTAACCCACTCCCAAGTTTTTCTCTGTACCTGGAAAAACAAACATGGACCAGCCATGAAGACACAGACCGTAGGGTATGGCTGTATAATACTGAGCCCCATGGGGAGGCCCTGGGTTCAGATCCTGGGTAGACCCCCAGGAGCCACTGTGACCCTGACCGGCTTGAAGCCTGCGGGAGGACAGCAGCATGGCGAGATCTTCTCTCTCCATTCCCTCCTCTCTTACAAAAGGAATAAAAAGAACTTTAAATAAATAGGGCCAGCTCTGTGGCCTGGTGGCCAACACAGATGGATTCCACAGGGCTGACCGTGCAGCTCGCGTCTCAGACTCGGCAGTTTGAGAAACATACCAGGTGGATATTGCCTAACATCCCAACAGGTGGCAGACAGGAAGAAGGAATTACGGGGTGACCATTCCTTGGGGGAAGGCAGCCTCTCTTCTCCATTTCTCTACTCCTCCATTCTCCTCTCGGGATCTTGGACACGCACGCACACGCGCCCGGTATGAGTTTAAGCCACCGGGTCTGGGACTTGAACCACGGTCGACTACATGGGAGTCCAGTGACATAGCCATTTCGCCAACTAGCAAGTTCATGTGCCCATTAGGAAATAAATGAATAACACAGGAAAGTCTGGACAATCGGTCTTGACAAAATATTCCTTTCATTACTTCTTTCCAAAAGGGTTCAAGAGGAGACAGTAAGTGGCATAATAGTTAAGATGCTGGATTCCCACATGGCCAATCGCAGTTTGAGTCCTGGACCCGGCAACTTGAAACTCACGGCAGGTGCACGTGCGTGTATGACCAAAACCCTGAGAGGAGAATGGAGAAGGGACTGTGGCATGGCCATCCCCCCGCTGGGGAGGGTGATTTCTCGCTTTCACTCTCTCTGTCTGTCTCTTGAGCAAGCACACACACCCTTAAGCAAAAAATCTCTCTAAAAACAAAAAGGGTTAAAGAATAGGTAAATATGGTCATGCAATGATGATTCTTAAAAAGGATTCATATGCATTGTATACAGGCTTTTCAACTTTGCAAACTGAAAAATAAAATTTTTAAAAATGTAGGCACTTGGGGGCCAGCAGGTGGTGTAGTAGTTAAGGTACTGAACTCCCACGTGGCTGACCACGGTTCAAGTCCCGGACCTGGTGGTTTGCTGTCTCACTCTATCACTCTTTCTGATGAGCACACATGCCCTAGAGCAAATTTTTTAAATTAAATAAATAAATAAATAAATAAATGACATTAAAAATAAAGTAGGCACTCGACATAATATATATACTGATATGGCAAATGCTAAAAATGAAAAATGCTTATCTACTTACTTACAGATACAGCAAAGATAAACACATTTTCTAATACTTTCTACCCTCTATAGGGATTTTACACATATTTTTAAAAAAATTTTTTAAGTTAATTTTTTTTAAAGAATTATTTTATTTATTTTATTTTGACCAGAGAGGGACAGAGTGGAGGGGAAGGGGAGTGAGAAAGCAAGCCTCCAGGCCCAGGACTCGAACCGCAGTTGGCCATATAAGAGTCTAGCGCCTTTAACCACCACATCACCTGCAGGGTCCTTGTTTGGTTTCTAAGACACTCAAAGGCTGCATTCCGCATCCCGACTGTCTCAGTTAACATTTCGATCTGCAAATCATTCTCTTTTGAATACTTATAACTCACAGTTCTCCTTGCTGGTCATTCCCTCACTTTTTCTTTTTTTTATTTAAATTTTTTGCCACTGGGTGCATTCCCTCCCTAGAGAGAGAAAAGGAAAATGAGGTATCACCCCCTAGAGAGGTGGCTATGCCAAAATCCTTCTCCTCTGTTCTTCCCTCAGGATTTGGGCACACATGCACATGTGCCCGGCGTATTTTTCAAATTGCCAGATCCAGGACCAGAACCACAGAAGCGTGGAGTTGACCACGTGGGGTCCAGTGCCTCAATCACCATGCCACCTGGTGGTCCTTCTTTACTTTATTTACTATTTTTTTTTTTTTTTTTGAGAGAGAGATGTTTGCTATAGGGCATATGCATTCACTAGAGAGACAGAAAGTGAGAAATCACCCCCTGGGGGGATGGCCATGCCGCAATCCCTTCTCCTCCATTCTCCTCTCAGGATCTTGAGCACGCACGCACACGCACGCACATGCACCCGGCGTGAGTTTAAGCCACTGGGTCCGGGACTCGAACTGCGATCAGCTACATGGGAGTCCAGTGACATAGCCATTACGCCAACTGCTGGTCCCACCATCTTATCTATTGATACCACTGAAAAGCTGAAATAAAGTTCACCATCATTTCACAGAAGAAGAAACAAAATCAAGGCTTCCATCATTTGTCTGCCTGGTTCGACAGCTCATAAAGGATAAAAGCAACATTTGACCTCCGTCCAATGGATTTCAAAGGCTCGTTTCTTTTTTTTTTGGAGAGGTTTTTTTCGCTATAGGGGGCGTGCACTTGCCAGACAGACAGAGACATAGAGACAGAAAGTGAGAAATCACCCCCCCCCCAAGGGGATGGTCACGCCGCAATCCTTTCTCCTCCATTCTCCTCTCGGGATCTTGGGCATGCACTCACATGCGCCCGGCGTGAGCTTTAAGACCGGGTCCGTGACACGAACCGCGGTCGACTACGTGGGAGTCCAGCGACATAGCCATTACGCTAACTGCTGGTTCCCAAGGCTCGGTTCTTTACAGACATTCACTCACAGGATCCCACAGGGTATTAAGGAAATGCTAAAACAACTACAAAGAAGTTGAACTTTGCTCCAATATCCTACCCTGTTTTCCTAGGCACCTTTTCAAAACTTTTCATAGGGTAGTTCCTTTCAAACAAAAATTTTTTTCTGTAAGAAAAATGATTTTTCACAGGGAATATCAAGTTAGGACAAAATGCAACAGTGTCAGGTTTTTTTTTTTCATTTTTTTCTAGAAGTTAGGTTTTTTTTTAATAATTACTTTAACTTTATTTATTTATAGAGACAGAGTGAGAAAGAGAGAGAGAGAGAGAGAGAGAGAGGGAAGAGAGAGAGAGAGAATGAGAAAGCAGGCCAGCAGGTCTGGGACTCAAATCACAGTCAGCCATGTGGGAGTCCAGCGCCCTTAACCACCATGCCACCTGCCAGCCCTGACAGTATCAGTCTTAAATAAGCACAGTTTTGTAACTATTATTTCCAAAATCTAATTCCTAGCTAATACGACAGCATTTGCCATTTTACGTAGAACAGCATAAAATAGGGCCAACAGGTGTCATGGTTATTAAGGCCACTGGATTCCCACATGGCTGACCACAGTTCAAATCCTAGACCCGGTAGTTTGAAATCATGTATGAATGAGTATGCGTGCCTAAAATCCCGAGAGGAAAATGGAGGAGAAGGGACTGAGGCAAAGCCATCCTTGGGTGGGAGTCAGGGGGTCAGATTTCTTACTTTCCCTCTCTCTGTCTGTCTCTCTCTCTCTCCTCTATGGCAGGCACATGAGCACTATGGTAAAAACCTACAAAGAAAAAAATAAAGCAAAAAATATGAATTTTGAATAATATTACCAACACAAGAAATCAGCGCTTTCTGGTGTTTGTTCTTACCCATTTTTCTAAGAGATATCATGTGACTCTGTGTAAGATACCCAATCTTTTGACATCTTAATTCTAAATTCCCTGTGATGTAAGGGGAATTAGACTACAGAGAACATCAATGTCTCGTGTGGAAAGTGAAGCGTTCTGGGTAATTATTCACTGACATAGTAAACCCAGAGCAGATTAGATGTCTCGAGAGCATCTCAAACTTAACAGGTTCAAAGAAAGAGTTTGAAAGCCAGCAGGTGGCATGATGGTTAAGGGCACTGGTCTCCAATGGAGCTGACCATGGTTCGAGTCCCGGACCTGGTTTTTGCCATAGGGTGCTTGTGCTCGCTGGAGAGAAACAGAGAGACATTAAGAAACAGAGAGACGTGAGAAACCACCCCCCAGGGAAGATGCCACACCACAGTCCCTTTTCCTCCATTCTCCTCTTAGGATTTTGGGGCATGCATGCACACGCGCCTGAAGTGATTTTAAAGCTGATGGGTCCAGGACTCGAGCTTCGACTGACCCTGTGGGAGTCCAGCACAGTAGCTACTACACCACCTGTTGGCCCCCAGTTGCCATGTTTTGGGGACTCTGACATCACTGCCTGACACGATGGAGGAAACTCTGACTCACAGAAAGCAAACCAGACTGCTGCACACCACTCTCTTACATGAACACTTCACCTTTCATTTGTTATTAGGACAAAATTAGATTTTAGACAATGATAAGGACTCCCTCTCCTTTTTCTCCTTTTGGGCTTTTCTATTTTACAGAGGTATATGAAAATAACTTCTAAATAATCCAAGAAGGGGCCAGCAGATGGCATAGTGGTTCTGTTGGTGGACTCCCATGTGGCTGACTGTGGTTTGAGTCCTGGACCTGGTGGCTTGAAAATCATGCTTGGCATGTATATGTGTGTGCCCAAGTAACTGCTACACCACCTGCTGGGGGGAGAAGGGAGAAGGGATTGTGGCATGGCCATCCTCCCGGAAGAGTTGATTTCTCACGTTCCCTATCACTGTCTCTGTCTGTCTCTGGTGAGCGCACATACCCTGTGGCAAAAAGCCCTTATAAAGAAATACACTAAATAATACAGAAACTTGTAATTCATATGGAGAAAATACACTTACATGTATTCAGGCTATTTTTTTGAGAGATTTTTGCTATAGGGCACATGCCCTAGCTAGAGAGACAAAGAGAGACTAGGAGACAGAAAGCAAGAAATCACTCCCCCAGGTGGATGGCCACACCGCAGTGCCTTCTCCTCCAGTGTCCTGTCAGGATCGTGGGCACGCACGCAAACGTTCCTTGTACTTCCTATTAGTAATTGCCTCCCCATGCCTCAGTCAGTATTATTTCTGTTGTTTGTAGGGCTCCCCTTCTATTTCCTCTTTATAACAGTATCTACCCACTCCTGGCTTCTTTCCAATCAAAACCACCTCTGTATTGCCTGTCTTCTTTCATGTTTGGATCACATTTTCCCATAAACTTGCAAATAACCTTGTAACAAAGAAATCCAAATTTGGAATCTATTCCTAAAAAGAATCCTAGTTGATCAAAATATTGTAGATCTCTCTTTTTTTTTTTAGAAGTTTTTGCTATAGGGCATGTGCGCTCGTTAGAAAGACAGAGAGAGACAGAGAGACAGAAAGCGAGAAATCATCCCCAAGGGGGGATGGCCACGCCACAATCCCTTCTCCTCCATTCTCCTCCCGGGATCTTGGGCATGCACGCACACGTGCCCCGCGTGAGTTTAAACCACCGGGTCTGGGACTTGAACCGCAGTCGACTACATGGGAGTCCAGCGACATAGCCATTATGCTAACTGCTGCTCCCTATAGATCTGTTTTTCTAGGGGCCTTGAAAAATAAAGTCAAATGTCATCCTTCTAATTGTACATGCAGACAATATGGTTGTAATAGCCTTTGGAAGGACACATATAACAAGAAGTTTAGGAAACATCTAACCAAAGGGACACTAAATATGGGAAGGGTCTTTAAAGAATAGTGTCTCATTGTCTCTCCTGGGTCTCACGCCTGTTGAGAAGGCCTTGTTTATCTGGTTTTCTTTATTCCTGGGAGAAATATAAAAGGGGTTGGGAAGGAAGGCAAAAGAAATAAAGGAAACAAGAAACTGGAAAGGTAACACAACTCTTTAAGTTACTTCCAAGAACCATACCTCACATCTCCACCTACTGACTCTTTGGGGGGCTTACAACAACTCCTGAACTGCTAGACCTTTTAACTTTCAGTTTAACCTTGAACACATTAGTATTGTGCTGTCAGAAAAGTCATGCTGCATTTTTGCATAGAAAAACGCATCGTGACTTTTTCAAGGACCCACTGTTTAACTAATTCCTGGGAAGTGAAGAGGCACCAACATGAAAATGAAAAATGTGGAGAATCTTTTTCCATAGAAATAAGTAGCTGTAACTAATAATAATCAGTATAACAACTACTACCCTTGTAGGTCTTGAAGGAAAGAACGAATGATTTTTTTTAAAGCCCACCGGGTCTTGTAAGTCTAGGTTTTCTAGTTGTTTTGTTCTGAATGCACACTGCATGCATAAAATGAGATTGGTATTTATTGACTGAAAGGAGAGAGTTTAGGAGGAAGTACCGGTGGACTTCCCACTGTGCACCTCCTATTATGCCAAGTGTTCCACTTCTTCCCGCACACATTTTGGGAGAGGGTGGCACAGTGCTCACAAGTGCAGGTGTCATGGCTACACGGGGGCCACTTACTTGCCAAATGACCTCGGCAAACTACTTAAGGTTTCTGGGTCTCCATTTTCCCATCTTAAAGTGGGGCCAGTACCTTTGCCAAAGGAATTGAGAATTAAATGAACTAATACAGGAAAACCCGTTATGATGATTTCTGGCATACAAGTCCTCAGTATTTGCTAATGCTATTCATTATTATTATTTTTAATAATTATTTATTTTATTTATCCATTCATTTATTTATATTTTGTCTATTTATTTATTTATTTATTTATTTTTTGTTTCAATTTTTTTTTTCCTGAAAAGCAGGCAAGAGTTTACTTCAGCCAATTCTTTTTTTTTTTTATGATAAACATGATTTTTTTTTTCTAATTATCAGTCCATAAAGTTCCCAACAATAGGGAATGTAGACTCCACTCAGGGCTGGACCAAGGGTGGGTCTCGTGCAGCCCCGCAAATGTAGGTGAGTCTCCAGGGAACACAGTTTCAAGAACGCGGCTCAGGAAAGCAGAGACGGCCATCAGCTGATGCGGCACAGCAGCCATCCCGCGGTCACCAGGAATGGCGTTGTGGGGATCTGCAGCGTGAGTCATCCTCAGGTGCCTGGTTTCCTTAAGAATGGTAGAGTAGTTCTTGTTTTTCCCTGAGGTAATGCAGGGCTGGTAACCATCATCTTCTCACTGTCCATAGGCAGAGAAATTCCTCCCACACAATACACCTCTCAATTGGTCCAAGACAGCCAAAGTCCCCCTCTGCTGCCCACAGCTGCGAGCTCTTGATCCCTGTTCTCGGTCCCAGCCCGCCACCCGCCGCCCGCGGCCGGCGGCCACGCGGGGGTGCAGGCCCGGCGGCCATGCGCAAGCCCGGGGGCCACACACAGGCCCGGCAGCCACGCCCAGACCCGGCGGACAATTGCAGGCCCGGGGACCAAGCGCAGGCCCGGGAACACACGCAGGCCCGGCTGCCACACACTAGCCCTGAGCACACGAATATGCGCGGGACCCAGTGCCCCCTCCCGCTCGCTCGCACAGCCAGAGAAAGGAAGGACAGCGAACTCGGCTGGTCCGTGCCACCGGCCCGCCGCGGCGCCAAGCACGAGACACACCCAGTGTGGGAGGGGCAGTGGGGGCTGGGCGGTCCGGGCCATGGAACACGGGGCACAGCCTCGGCCACGGCGCGCGGGGCAGACCCCGGCCACGGCCCGCAGGGCAGAGCCCCGGCCACGGCTTGCGGGGCAGATCCCCGGCCGGGCCGGCCCTCCGGCCACGGCACGCGGGGCAGAGCCCTGGCCACGGCACGTGGGGCAGAGCCCTGGCCGGGCTGGCACTCCGGCCACGGCACGCGGAGTAGAGCCCCGGCCTCGGAAAAGCGGGGCAGACCCCAGCCAAGGCATGCGGGGCAGAGCCCCGGCCGGGCCGGCTCTCCGGCCACGGCACGCAGAGCAGAGCCCCGGCCACGGCACACGGGGCAGACCCCAGCCACGGCCCGCGGGGCAGATCCCCGGCCACGGCACGCGGGGCAGAGACCCGGCTGGGCTGGCTCTCTGGCCAAGGCACGTGGGGCAGAGCCCCGGGCACGGCACGCGGGGCAGAGCCCCGGCTGGGCTGGCTCTCTGGCCAAGGCATGCGGAGCAGAGCCCTGGCTGCAGGGCAGAGTCCCGGCCGGGCTGGCCCTCCGGCCAAGGCACGCGGAGCAGAGCCCCGGCCACGGCACACGGGGCAGAGCCCTGGCCGCGGCACGCGGGGCAGAGTCCCGGCCGCGGCACGTGGGGCAGAGCCCCAGCCGCAGGGCAGAGCCCCGGCCGGGCCGGCCCTCTGGCCAAGGCAGGCGGGGCAGAGCCCCGGCCACAACCCGCGGGGCAGAGCCCCGGCCACAGCACGCGGGGCACAGCCCTGGTCGGGCCGGACCTCTGGACAGGGCACGCGGAGCGGAGCCCCCGTGCCCCGCCCCCACGCCTCAGCACGCGGAGCGGAGCCCCCGCACCCGGCGCCCGCCCCCATGCCCTGGCTCGCAGAGCGGAGCCCCCGTGCCCGGCGCCCCGCCCCCATGCCCCGGCACGCGGAGCGGAGCCCCCCGCTCGCCGCCCCTGGACGTTTAATTGTATCTAGTACTTCTCGCATATTATTCTCAAATTTTTGGGGCCATTTTCTCAGTCTTTATGGTGGATTTTCCTAGGCCAGCCATTTTCTCTTCTACATTAGAGATTCTATTTTCTGAATGATCTAGTCTGCTTTTAATACTTTCAAGGGAGATTTTGACTTCTTGTATTATAGCCTTCATCTCTAACAGTTCCATCGATTCTTTTGTAAAGTGTGAAACTCCTCTTTTAGATCTTGCATGAATTTCCTCACCTCCTAGAACTCTTCAAGTCCTTTCTCCTTCCCCTTCAGCAGTTCCTTGTCTCTCTTCTCTTCCATCTCTGTTAGCTTTGCCATTATGAATGTTCTGAATTCTTTATCAGACATTTCCATGAATTCCCTTGAACTGTGTGTGGATGAAGAGGGGCTATCCGTTTCAATTGGAGGAGAGGCATTTTCCTGCTTCTCCATATTTCTTGTGGTCCTGCAGCGATTTCTAGTCATCTGGTGGATGGTCAGTTTCTTCCCAAACTTTTGAAGTTTAATATGAGGGTCGGGAAGTGTGCAGAAAAGGAAGCAGAGAGAGGGAAACAATACCAACAACAGCAAGAAAACAGACAAGAAACAGAGAAAAAGAAGAGAAAAACTTTTGAATAAATCTTAAAAAGAAAAATTAATATTCAAAAAATTTCAATAAAAATAAAAAATTAGAAAACCGCGTGGCGCACTTGCGTGCCGCGCGAAATGCCTAGATCTCAGGAGCCATGGAGCAGACTGTCTCTTGAAGAAGGGCTGTTCTGGGAGGAGCAGAGGGGATTATTAACAAAATAAAGGCCTAGGAGGGAGGGGCCAAAGGGCCCTGTAAAACGCCTCACCTTAAAAAATTCTAAAAGTAAAAATTAAAAAAAAGACAGAGAGAGAGAGAGAGAGAGAGAGAGAGAGAGGTAGAGAGAGACAAAGATTGATTCAGAGACAGAAGATATGAAAGGGATTTTCCTACCACGTGGGTTTTGTATGCTGGAGGCCCAGTTAGGAGTGGGACATCTTCCTTCCTCCCAGAATGCCTAGATCTCAGGATCCATGGAGCAGACTGTCCATTCATTTATTTTTTAATTTGACCAGAGAGAGACAGAGGGTGAGAGTGAGAAAGAGAGGAAGTGAGAAAGCAAGCCACCAGATTCAGGACTCGAACCCTGGGTCAGCCATGTGGGAGTGTCCAGTGCCTTAACCACCACGCCACCTGCTGGTCCCCACTGTTATTTATTATTTAATATTCACAAATCTCATTTTAAATGGGTGCTCAGAGAAAATAAGTCAAAATCACAAAATAGTAATAAATGGATTTGAGCCCAGGTCTGCCTGGCTCCAAAGTCCTTGATAATTCCTCTAATTTCTCACTGTTGGAATATGTAACAACAAATAAATAAATACAATTTTTGTTTGTTAACAAAAAAATAAATTGGTAGGCATTAACGAGTGACTTGACTATGTGGACAAAATAAACTGAAATCAGGAGTTAATATGGAGGAAGGAACCTGAGGTTTGGAACAGGGAACATGCGCTACTCTTAACCTAGTCGGTTATTCTGGGTGTCTAGCTCTTCATTTGCTAAAGGAGAAGCTAAGTAATCTAAATTCTTTCGAGTTCTAATCTACCGCTAATATTACCAACAGGAATATTAGAATTGGTTCCTAACCGCATTTGTTTTTTGTCATTGAATCCCAAGATCTGTCTTCAAAAGAAGACAAATTCAGGGTGTGTGGCAGTATAGCAAACCACCATATCCATGAAAGCTGGGATTGCACACGCAGAGGGCCTGGTTCAGCGGTTCGGTTCCTGCCAGCTCTCCTCCTACACTGGCTGGCGGTAGTAAGGACTATTACTAAGACTCCTAGTTCACCCTATTCTCTTAGACGTTTAAACCACTTAACCTTTACTGTCTTTCTAGTCCTATTTGCAAATTCACCTTTTACATCTATAAACCACTAGGCACTGCCCCAGCAACCCCTCCAGCCCTATTTAAAAGGCCCACAGTTAGAACACAGTATAGGGACCAGCAGTTAGCGTAATGGCTATGTCGCTGGACTCCCACGTAGTCGACCGCGGTTCGAGTCCCGGACCCGGCGGCTTAAACTCACGCCGGGTGCGTGTGCGTGCGTGCCCAAGATCCCGAGAGGAGAATGGAGGAGAAGGGATTGCGGCGTGGCCATCCCCCCTGGGGGGCGATTTCCTGCTTTCTATCTCTCTGTCTCTCTCTGTCTGTCTGGCGAGCGCACGCGCCCTATAGCAAAAAAAACCTCTCCAAAAAAAAAAAAAAAGAACACAGTATAGGGCTGTTTGTTTCAAACTTACAGATGAAGACTTGAAAACCATCAAACAGGAAAGACTCTTTATGATGCACCTATATTTCCCCTCAGGAAAGTTCAGAGGTTCAAATTATAGCTCTTGTTTTTAAAAGCCCTAAAGCACGCAGGACTCTCAGTATTAGTTTAGCCTGGCAGTGCCCTCTGAGCCACAGTGCAGAGGCCTGGTCCAGCTGGGGTCCCTGAGGCTCTCTCGGACTCCGCCCTCGCCCCGCCCACTCCCTTGGCCCTTGCCCCGCCCACTCCCTCGCCCCGCCCCAGCGCTGGCCACCGATTGGTCCGGCCGCGCTCCGCGTGGGGCTGCCTGGGCCACCCGCGCGGCTCCAGAGGAGAGTCCAGTGAGGCGGGAGGACACGCGCGAGCTCCTGGTGGGCGTCCCTCCCCCACGGCGACCCTGCTCGACCGACTGGTTCCCGAAATGGTGGCGGCGGTTTGTGGTCATTGTGGTCCTTGACCCCAGGGATTTAGGACCAACCTCCGGAGACCAGAAGAGGTGAGGAGGGGCAGGGGGCGTAGGGGTCACTGTCAAAACGCTTGCAACCGCCCGGCCGGAATCTGCCCCGGCCACAGGCGACCGCGCCGGGCGGTGCCGTCGGGCGCGAGGGAGAGAGTCGCGTCGCGGTCTCCGCCGGGCGCCTTCCGACGGCGGCGGCGCCGCGCAGTCATGTCCCGCCCAGTCCCTGGCACCACGCGGCCCCGCCATGGGGTCCGACTGCCGCCTCGTCCTCCCAGCTCCGCCTCGCCGGCCCCACCGGCCCCTTCCCCGCAGGGTCCCGCCGCTCGCCGCGCCGCCCTCGGCCGCTGTCTACCTGCTGCCGTCCAAGTTCCTGCCCTGACCCTGCTCCTCCTCCGCCGGGAGGCTTCGGGTGCCGCCGGGCCATCCTGTCTTCACTGCTGGGTTAGATTAAGCGGTCGCGGCGCGCCGTAGTTTGAGGTCTTGTGAGGATGAGTCTTGAATTCCCTTCTGTCTTGGGCTGCCCCCTGCTCTTGCCCGGCTCGCTGTGTAGGGTTTGGATCCGGCAGGCGCGGGTGTAGAGGAGAAGGGTCCGTTCACGCCTGGCCGGGACTGGAGGCGGTGAGCGCCAGTGTGGAAATATCCCGCATTCCTGACGCCCGCGCTTTTCTAGGGGCCTGGGAAGGACCCCCGCGCTGGGCGTCGGCGCCTGTACCCGCGGCTATGGCATGTTGCGAGTTGGAAGTGGTGAGATGTCTTCATGTGGAGAATCCACAATGTGCAGTTGGAGAGTTTGGGAGACTTCTATTTGGAGACATTCAGATTTAAATCATCTCTGGGCTCCAATGATGGACTCATTTAAAATTAGTTGTTTTGCCTTGTGTGGTATTATGGACATAAAGATGACTATTAATGGTGCAGTTTCTAAATGTTAACGATGACTTCCTGCTTAAGGCATGCTTTTGTTGATTTTTACTTGAGGGTTACTGAATTTGAATATTGTCAAAGATTATATAGCAACACTTAAAATATGAGTGTATTATTACTGTAAATATCACGAGGTATGGCTCTTAATAAGGAGAATATACCCAACTTACAGACTGAAACGAAACTTTGTGTTCAATGGAGTCATTGTTAGGAAACTTAGTTTAAGGAGGATTTTTGGGTAAAATTTAAAAAATTGCCCAGATTTGTATTTCAGTGCTGGGTGTTGTTTCTCATTTTATTTTACAACCTGATGGTTAGTGAAGCAAGATCAGGGAAGGAAATCTGATCTCTCTGTTCATATTGATAACATTTCAAATAATAGATTATGGAAGTCCTTATGAAAGAAATAACAGTTTCAAAAAGTAGATTATGGAAGTCCTTATGTAAGAAATAACAGTATGCTTAATTTGGAGAAGAATACGTAAAATCCTAAATTCAAAGAGTAAAGTAATATTTTAAAAAATATAATTACAAATTTTTTTCTAGATAGTTTTTGAGTCATTCTAAATTTAAACCTACTCTTGACTGTAATAGGAGGTGTATGAAACATATAGTAATAAAACTTCACTTAAGCATTATATATCTTCTAGCAATAAAATGTGCTCTCAGTCTTTGAGAAAAGTAATTTTAAATGGGATCGTACTGACCCATGTGTATACTTTAATTGTAATGATCTAAGACTTATATATCCGCACACTTGCTTAATCCTTGTCATTTCAGTGTTGGTATAGTACAGTCTCATGAAAATGCATTGCTGCTTAAAAACTCCTGTTGACCTGGCAACCATGATCTCAGTGTACCATACTCAATAACAGCTACACTAACAACTAGGAATTTAATACCATCCTAAATGCTGCAAAGCTCTAATGTGCTTTCTATAGAAGTATTTTGATTTTTTTAAAGATTATTTTCCATTAGCATGAGAGAAAGAGACATTGCGTTTGGACAGATCTCATGATGTTAGACTTTTCCTGCCCCAGCTTCCCAGCCAGCTGTGCCTCTTGAGTTGGGCCAGGAAGGGATCACCAGTCTCCCCTGTGCCCTCTGTCACTCTCAGGGGTATCAGCAGTATGTGCCCTCTTAGCTGGGCCAGTAATTTGATACCTTCTTATTTTTTTACCAGGCTCTGTATTTTGCTATCCTAAAAGTTGTGTTTTTATTATCACATTTCGTTTTTAAAACACATAGTAAAGCTTATGTAATGTATACTTATACAACTTTACTAATTTTTACAGTAATTTTGAAGATGAAGTTTTAAGTGGTTTGAACACAACTGAAATGCCTCTAGATAGAATTACTTTTCATTTATATTTTGCTAAATTGTGCTTATAAATTTTTCATAAATTTTAGATTTTTAAAAGCCAGTGGAAATTTATATTTTCTGTAACTACTAAGATGCTTAAAATGAGAGATTTCTTAATAGCACTAAAAACTAAAGTCTTGGTTCAAATTGCTACTCAAATATCTAAACCTGTGATTGGCTGTGCTCTCTGGAATTTTTAACTTGATAGGCATTTTTTTCTTTCTTTTTCTTATAAATTGGAGGAATCTTTGGGGGCATGTGTGTGCATACCCAGAATCACTCAGGAGGGAGGGCTGAGGACTGCCTTGTGACCCCGCCAGTGTGGGGAAGTGCTCTCTCTCTCTCTCTCCCTGCCCTCCCCTCACTCTGATGAGTACACATATCCTCTGGTAAATTTTTTTTTTTTTTTTGAGAGTTTTTTGCTATAGGGCGAGGGCGCTCAACAGAAAGCAAGAAATCACTCCCCAGGGGGGATGGCCACACCCCAATCCCTTCTCCTCCATTCTCCACTCGGGCTCTTAGACATGCACGCACACGTGCCCAGTGTGAGTTTAAGCCACCAGTCCGGGACTCGAATTGTGGTCGACTATGTGGGAGTCCAGCAACGTAGCCATTACACCGACTGCTGGTCCCAACCTCTGGTAACTATTACACGTCTAAATCTGAATTTTGATCTTACCTCTAAAATCTTGTTCTACTCAGCATTTCTCATTACTCACTTTTCGTTTCTCTAGTCAAAAGTCTGGTGTCATCCTTCACTTTTCTGCTTATCTCACACTCCATATACAACATGTTGGCAAATTGGATGTCTCCTCAAACTGCATCTCAGAAGACTACTGCTTATCTTTTCCATTGCCCCCCTTGGGCCATGCCCCCAGCGGCTCTCCCCTGGCTTGTAGTTGTGGTCTTCCCACAGCTAGCACCTTGCCCCCTGCCGACTTCCAGCACCACAGCCAAAGGGTCCTCTTAAACTGAAATGTCCTATTGCTCCAATGCTCCCTCATTTAATTAAGAATGCATGCTAGGGGTCAGCAGGTAGTGTAGTGTTTAAGGCGCTGGACTCCTACGTGGTCAACCATGGTTCGAATCCTGGACCCAGCGGCTTGAAACTCGTGCTGGGAGCATGTGTGTGCGTGCTGAAGATCCCAAGAGGAGAATGGAGGAGAAGGGATTGTGGCATGACCATCCCCTTGGGGGTAATTTCTTGCTTCTGTCTCACTGGCTCTTTCAAAAAAAGAAAAAAATATAAAAAGGAAATGCTAATGTCCCTAACTGACCTCTTCCACAGGGCACCGTGATGTGGCTGCTCGTTACCTGTCTGGCTCTCCTCCCTGGCTTTGCAGTGCGGGCTCTTCTGCTGTGCCTTGTACCTGCAAAGCACAGTTCTTTCTGAAGGTCTTTGCCCTGGACTTGCCGTTTGTGTGCTATGCTCTTCCTAGGTAGCTGCATGAAGAGGTTCTTCTGAATTCCGCTCAGAGGTTACCTTCTCAGTGAGTCCTCACCAACTCCTCCTCTAAGTGGCACCCCAGCTCGCACCAGCCTCTCTTCACCCACGTGCCTTACTCTGCTCCTCTCCCTCCTATAGTACTGCTAGCTCCTTACATATTACTTACTTACTAGTTTGAGTTGTTGTTTTCCTCACCAGGGTATAAGTTACCCAAGAGAGGAATTTTAGTCTTTTATTACACCCTAGACATAAGGAATAGTGTCTGGGACATAGTGTTCAATAAATATTTGTTGAACAAATGAAAGAATTGAGTTTGTAGTTTCTGGCCTGCAATTTGTGTTTTTCTTAATGTTTCATTAGATACTAATAATAGTAAATGCATTTAAAGTGCTGATATGAAAAGGGCTATCTTAAACCTTTTCTTCTGAATCCTTTGACTCTTTCTATCCTGTGAGATAGAAACTGTAATTGTTTGCTCGTTATAGACAGATAAATGAAGGCATGGACAGGTTAAATAACTTGCCCCGAGTAACAGCTTAGTAAAGGGAAGTGGACTGAGATTTAGGCAGCCTGGACCCCAGTCTGCTCTTAATGACATCATGATGCTGTTTTTCTTTTTTTTTTTTTACTTTTAAAGAATTTAGCCCTTAATCCTTTGTGTTGCAGATAATTTTTCGCTGTTCATAATTGCTTTTTAATTTTTTTTTTGCTTATGAGAGTATTAATCTCTTAATATTTAACTTTGAGGCTTTGCTTATTTTTAGAAGGGCCTTCCTGATTTTAAGAGTTTTTTTTTTCCAAAGAATTTTCTCATTCTCACCTTAGTTTTGATTTTAAATTGAAGTTTTAGATAATCAGATACATATTTTATATCACCTTGACAGCGTGATGGGAAATTTGTTTGTGAGGAACAAGGCTAAAAGTTGGAACAACACTTGGAACCTAACACTAATTCAAGTAAGAAGCTGTTGATAACAGGCTATTGGGATAGACAGAAAAAGTCTGATTTCAGGAAACATTTAGGAGATAAAATCTGTAGAATGCTGACTGATTAGCTGTGACTCAAAGAAAGGACTCTGGGAGAATTCCAGGTTTATGGTTAGGGTAATTTGGAGGCAAGAGAGTATGTTTATGTGGTAGCCTTTGTGGGCTGACTGGGTGAATCCATAGAGATGAGATGGAGCAGGAGGGCACAGGTCCGGGCCGTGAAGTGGCATTCCGTTCATTCAGTCTGGGAGATGCTGAATTCACATTGCCCAGTGAACTTGTCCTTTCCCACACGTCAGTCCACTAGGGAGTTGATAGATGAATCTTAGCTTAGGAAAGAAAACGAGCCTGCACTACTAAGTTGAGGGAAATGATGTGGATGGCAGGTAGTGCATTAGCTACTTTCCTGTCTTTTTTGTTTTGTTTTCAGAATTACTCCTTTGGATGCAATGTAGTAATAGCTTGGAAGCAGCTTAAAGACTGTAAAAAGATTGTGTGTGCGAGTGTGTTTCAGGGGGGGCTCTATGATATGGATGTGTTTGTAGCTATATTCATCGTCACAAAAATTCAAATATTTTAAAACTAGAACTTAGAGGTTACCTAATTTAACTGTATCAATATATATTTTCTGAGTATCTCATTTGCATAGAAGAACTTGATGGCCTTCCATGGTATTTAGGGGACTTTCAGGAAAAGTCATGGCAGAAGGTATGTGAAAATACTTTTCTTGACAGGAGGCAATGTTTGAGATCAATCAGATCTTGGGTTTGACTTCTGTGTGCCTCTTTTTGGCTCTGTGATGTTGGTAGTATAGTTTGTTTTTCTAAGCCTCAGTTTTCTTTTTTTTCTTCTTTTTTAAAGAATTTATTTATTTATTATTATTATTATCATTATTATTATTATTATTATTATTATTATTATTATTATTAAATTTGACCAGAAAGACAGAGAGATAGAAGGTAAAAAAGCAAGCTGTCATATCTGGGACTCGAATTGCCGTCAGCCATGTGGGAGTCCAGTGCCTTAACCACTGCACACCTGCTGGTTCCAAGCCTCAGTTTCTTTGTCTCTTAAGTGGAAATAATTTTCTTTTAGCAAGATTGATATGTCTTATAGTAGCAGAGATTAAAGACAATGTATAGAAAATTCCGGTATTTATTTATGAAGGAAGTTTCCTCAGAGTCCTTCCTTTGACTCACAGTTAATCAGTCAGATCCTCTAAGTAGACTGAATCTTTTCAGATCATTGTTCTCAGCCTGTTTCTGTCTGGTGTCAGTTTTGTTTTATTTTGTTTATCTGAAGATAAATTGAATAATTAAATTTTAAGCTATAGTTGTTTTCAGATGTTTAATAATTTGGAAAGTTCCAGAGTATGCGTAAAAAAGTAGTATGTTTCAGGGCTAAAGAATTAGCAGTAGATCTGGTCCTACCCTCACCCTCCATCTATCAGCTGGGTCATAAAAGCTCTAAGATAGTCAGGTGTTATCTGCATTTGCAGATGAAGAATTTGAGGTACAGAGGAGTTAAGTAACTTAAAATTATATAGCCAGTACGTGAAAAGAAAGGATGAATCCAGGCAGTTTGGCTGGAGAACCCCTGCTGTACTTAGTACTACTGAAGATATCTGCAATTCGACACTCCTCTCCTCTTGCCCTCACTGCAGAATCTCTGTGGAGATGCCAACACTGTCCCCCAGCATTGTTTGGTTGTGCCCCCTGTCCACTCTGTTGATTTCTAGTAGATAGAAGGGGGCTGATTGGAAGCAGATTACTCCCTCAAACCCTATGTCCATTTTCTGTAACTGGTGAAGCTCTTGCGGATTGCTGACACCATGAGCAGTGTTGGCATTAGGCTAAAAGTGTACGATGAGTACCTAATGGTTAAGGGAGCCATTTGACCAGTGAATCCTGGCCCCAGCATCTTGAAAAACATACTGGTACATTTGCACGTGTGCCCTAAATCCCAACAGGATGGAGAACAGAAAGGATTGCAGTGTGGCCACACCCCAGTAGAGGCTGTTCTCTCTCATGCTCTCACTGACAAGAACATGCACCCTCTTGAAACTGAAGAAAAAAATTCCATTTGTCTGGTCTGACACAGATTACTTTAACCTTGGCTGTGTTGATAGATCATTCATTGATGGTAGTGCTTTTTGTTATTCCCTTTGCTTTTTTTCTTCTCTTTCACTTTTGTTTTTTCATTGTCTTTTTTCTTTCCCTAGTCCCCCCCCCCTTTTTTTGTAACTTAGGCATGCTAATTGATCAGTGACATTAAAAGAAATTTCCATTTCCCCCACAGGGAAAAGTTTTGGGGTAGAATGTAATAAGGACAGTGAAGGGTGATTGCCAAAGGTGGCAGCCACAATTGTCCTTGGCTTCTTACAACCCAGTGCTTTATAGAGTCTTGGTACTTTATGTCGTAAACTTAAACACTGTTGCTAAATTTTGTCTTAGGAACTGCAACCATGAACGAAGAAAATATAGAAGGAACAAATGGATGCAGTAAAGTTCGAACTGGGACTCAGAATGAAGCAGCCTTACTTGCTTTGATGGAAAAGACTGGATACAACATGGTTCAAGAAAATGGGCAAAAGAAATTCGCTGGTCCTCCTCCAGGTGTGGATTTGTTTATGTTCTTTGAAATGAAGTCTTTTATGTAGTCTCTACATTACACATGTAGGTAGCCCCCAAAGTGTCCCAAACCATAATTCTTACCTTGTAACTGCATTAAGACGTCAGCAGTCGTTTTTACTGTTGTGAAGGGAAAGAGGTCGATTAAGGTGTTAATGCATCTCAGCTCTCTCAGTTTTTCACCTATGCTCTTGATTTAAGAAGCAGTTCAGTTGGGCTGGGTTGAGAAAGAAGGCAGCATTAGGACATTTGGGGGAAAGCACTCTGGGTGTAAAAGGGGAGTTCCTGTGGGGAGGAACTTGAGAAAGCAGTAAGTATCTAGTAAACGAGATGCAAACAGATAATCAGATCTGATGTTGTTACCTTTGTCCTAATAACCAGTGTGATTCCTTTGCTTAAAACCTTGGGATTTACTTCACCACACTGAGAATCAGACGGCGGCTTGTCGTTAGCTCAGTGGCCGAGTCACTTGCTGTTTTTCCTCCTTCCCCTAGAACACGTTAGTCACACAGGTGTCTCTGAACTCTGTGCCACTCTAACTTCCAAAGCTCTTGCTTTTCCTTCTTCTGAATGCTCGTCTGCAAGGTAATCTTCACGGCTTATATTTTCATTTCACTCAGGTCAGAGATTTACTTGACCACTCCATTAAAGCGTAAACCCTTCTGTGGCTTGATTTCTCTTCATAGCACTTACCCCCCATTTATAATCTCCCATCTCTATCAAATAGAAGCTTCGTGAGGGAAAGGGGTTTATTTTTTCACTGTTGTATCCCTAACACCTAGAATAGTGCGTGGCACGTAGATCTCGCAGGAGATTGAATGAAAAATTGGATAATTAATATTCATATCTTATTAAAATGTATTTGTTTTTTGTCTTTCAGGTTGGGAAGGCCCACCTCCACCTAGAGGCTGTGAAGTTTTCGTAGGAAAAATACCTCGTGATATGTATGAAGATGAGTTAGTCCCAGTATTTGAGAGAGCTGGGAAGATATATGAATTTCGACTTATGATGGAATTTAGTGGTGAAAATCAAAGTTATGCTTTTGTGATGTACAGTACAAAAGAAGAAGCCCAGTTAGCCATCAGAATTCTTAATAATTACGAGATCCGGCCAGGGAAGTTTATTGGTGTGTGTGTAAGCTTGGATAATTGCAGATTATTTATTGGAGCTATTCCCAAGGAAAAGAAGAAAGAAGAAATTTTAGATGAAATGAAAAAAGTTACAGAAGGAGTTGTAGATGTAACTGTTTATCCAAGTGCAACTGATAAGACCAAAAATCGTGGTTTTGCATTTGTTGAATATGGATCTCACAGAGCTGCTGCTATGGCTAGAAGAAAACTAATTCCAGGTAAGCTGATCCTTTTAAAGGTTATTTTTCCATAATAACCTCATTATAAATATGGAAACATGACAGCACATCATAAGCCAATAATAGAAAAGTTCTAATACCACTTAAAAGGTGTAAAGGTTTGAGTAAGGAAGTAATGCTAATCAAATGATTCTAAGAAATAAGATTGTTCCTAAAAGTGAGTCGCATTTATGGCCATTTACTGATAACTTACTTAAAAATGGAAAGGATGGGACCAGCAGTTAGCGTAATGGCTATGTCGCTGGACTCCCACGTAGTCGACCGCGGTTCGAGTCCCGGACCCGGCGGCTTAAACTCACGCCGGGCGCGTGTGCTTGCGTGCCCAAGATCCCGAGAGGAGAATGGAGGAGAAGGGATTGCGGCGTGGCCATCCCCCCTGGGGGGTGATTTCCTGCTTTCTATCTCTCTGTCTCTCTCTGTCTGTCTGGCGAGCGCACGCGCCCTATAGCAAAAACCTCTCCAAAAAAAAAAAAAAAAAATGGAAAGGATAACACTCCATTCTTGTAATAAAGGTCAATCTTTGAAGTGAATTTTTTCCTGTTGTCTCTTAAATTCCACCGTAAGTTCAGGTTACGTTTGTTTTAGTGAAAATTTCCATGGGCCTAGGAAACAGAACTTAATATATTGATAGGTATTCAGGTTTCTGCTTCTTTAGAGAAACAATTTTGTTTAAAAATTTTAACTTTTTTCTGTATTTTAATTGTTTAAATTAGTTTATTCCCTTTTACAGGCACATTCCAGCTGTGGGGGTCACACCATTCAGGTAGATTGGGCTGACCCAGAGAAAGAGGTCGATGAGGAAACCATGCAGAGGGTTAAAGTTCTGTATGTCAGAAACTTAATGATCTCAACTACAGAGGAAGCGATTAAAGCGGAGTTCAATAAATTCAAGCCTGGTGCAGTTGAACGAGTAAAGAAACTCAGAGATTATGCTTTTGTTCATTTTTTCAACCGAGAAGACGCAGTGGCTGCTATGTCTGTAATGAATGGGAAGTGCATTGATGGAGCAAGTAACGCTGATCGAGGTAACGCTGGCAAAACCAGTAAATAAAGAGAACACGTGGAGACAGCATCTTAATGGTCAGATTAGCCCCAATTCTGAGAACCTGATTGTGTTTGCTAACAAAGAAGAGAGCCACCCCAAAACTCTAGGCAAGCCTCCAACTCTTGCCACTCGTCTCGATGGTCAGCATAGCCCAAGCCCCCCTGAGATTGAAAGATGCACTTACCCATTTTTTCCTGGAACAAAGCTTACTCCAATTAGTATGTATTGTCCAAAATCCAGTCATTTTAATTCTGCAGTAATGCATTTGGATTATTACTGCAACAAGAATAATTGGGCACCACCAGAATACTATTTGTATTCAACAACAAGTCAAGATGGGAAAGTACTCTTGGTATACAAAATAGTTATTCCTACTATTGCCAATGGATCCCAGAGTTACTTCATGCCAGACAAACTTTGTACTACATTAGAAGATGCAAAGGAACTGGCAGCCCAGTTTACATTACTTCACTTGGGTGAGTTTAAAAATACTTTAATAAAAGTGTAGGATGGGAAATTAGGGAATATTATTATAAGTTGTTTATAAATTGACTTATTTTGAACTCAACATTAGTGGTTGAGTATTTAATACAAGCTTTATCTCAATTTTATGAATACATTTTGAAACTTGGCCCCCTATAAAATCTTTCCATGTTTAACATTTCAGGTACTACTTACCCAGGGGAAAATTTGGTTTTGATTTATGGAAGAATTCATGTTTTATTAATTTGTTGTTTTTGTGGTAGCCAATCCTCATTGGAAGTAAAAATGTCTATGTTAAGTTATAGGATTTGTACTTAAGCCAGTTTATGAGCATCCCTCGGTTCTGGTGAAGTCTACACAATAATCTTTTGGGTGGGAGTGATTATAGGGAAGGAGTTGGTAAAATCAGAGGCATTTTAGATGGTTCACGTGTGGGTACAGCCTTATGCTTACCAATCTGAAAATTTGCCATCATTACTCACAAAGAAAAAGCACCATTAAGAGATGTTTATGACCCCCCCTTTTTTAATTTCATTCTTTTACAAAAGCAAGTTTTCTTTATAACATTTGGAGATAATTAAGAAAGGCTTTGGGCATACAAAGATATGTTAACTAAACGTTTGACATTGTAAAGGAAATGGCATACTCTTACTCTGGGGCTGTCCTACTTGCTGTTTTTTAAATTTTGTTATTATGCTAGCCCCTCCACCACCAGTTTCTCCTTTTTCAAAGCAGCGGTAGATTTTAGTTGGCTACTTCATGCCCCGATAGTATTTATTAGAAGAGTAGCAATTTCTCATTAGTCAATAATAGAAGGGAAAGGTCTCCTACTGAGGATTAGAATTGTTTTATTATAATTGTCAAACTCTTAGCTTCAAATTGATTTTTTATATGGTTGCAGAACCATACTACTGAAGTTCATATCTATTTGAAATTGATGTTCTCAAATTTAAGACAAGGCAGTCAAAAGGAAAAATATTGTCAAACGGTAGAGTAGTTTTTGTATATTGTACAGACTTCTTGTCTGTCACAGCTGCTTCCATGATACTATGAATATTTTTAGGCTGTTCTGATTTGGAGAGCTCAGGGCCAAAGGTAGGATCCCCTCCAGAGAAACTTTTCTAAAAAAAAGTTTATTTTTACTCGTGTTAGAGAACACATGCACGTACAGGAAAGCGGGAGAAAGACGGCAAAGGAGAGAGAGAAGCACCCCCAACAAGGTCTTCTCATGTGTAGACCCCTTGCCCATCTCTCCTCTCCTCAGGAGCCTGGGGATGTGCACACCGTCGGTGAACTGCCATTTCCCCACTGAGGGTGTGAATGGCAGTGGGCACGCGGCTTCCAGCACTGCAGTGTAATAGGCTATCAACCGTACCCCACCCCCAGCCCAAGGAGACATTGTAGTAGAGTCCCAGTGATTAGCTTGGGTGTATTTGGGAACTTAACAGTCATCTAGTTGAATAAATTCTTAGGTGTGATTTCTATTGATGTACAAAATAGAAGCCTTTAATTGTTTTTCTTTAAATATTAAGACCATCTAAGTTAAAGATAAAATTAGGCAGATATCAAATAATTCAACTTACAGTTCTTAAAGAAAAATAGATCAAATATTCTTTTGGAGTACAATATAGTTTCTGAGCAAGGTTTTCTCAGGATACCTTGTGTCTGATCTGCCATGATAATGCTGAAACATTTTAAAATTTGTATTCCCATTAATTCCCTTACACAGTCAACTTATCTCTAAGGTTCTTTAAACATAGTTGTTTTAATCCGTTTTGTAAAAGATTTTTATGTAGATGTGGTTTGTCCATCAGGTTATCCCATAATGATCAAATTCTAGGGGCCAGCAGATGGCATGGTGGTTAAGGTGCTGGATTCCCACATGGCTGACTGTGGTTCAAGGCCTGGACCTGGCAGCTTGAAAATCACATCAGGTGCATGTGCATGTGTGCCCAAAATCCCAAGAAAAGATTGGAGGAGAAATTAAGGTGTGGCCATCTGTCTGGGAGATTATTTCTCTTTTCCTTCTCACTATCTCTGTCTGTCTCTCTGGCAAGTACATGCGTCCTATGGCAAAAACCTTAAAAAAGTATCAAATTCTATATATAACCAGAGGTTTTTCATCAGCTTTTACTTCCTTTATTAGATGCTTTGTAGATGAATCCTAGGGCCATAGTTATCTTGTGGTGACTTAAGGTTCCCTAAGACAACCTCCTGACCTGGTATGGTATTTCCCCAAGTGGATTATGGTTAATTAGGGATAAAATTAGCTTTACTAATTGAAATACTTAAAGGGCACCTACAGTTTGCTTATTTTTTAAACATTTGACCAGAGAGGGACAAAGCAAGGGAGAGAGAGAGAGAGAGAGAGAGAGAGAGAGAGAAAAACGAGCAAACTGCCAGGTCCAGGACTCATACCATGGTCAGCCATGTGGGAGTCAGCTCTCTTAACCACCATGCTGCCTGCCGGCCCCACCAATGCTGTTTTTAATAAAAAGTTGGGCAATTTGTGTTTTAGTTGTTTCCTTACTCTTTCTTCAACTATCAGAGTTAATAAGATACAAACAAGATCAAATATAAACAAGAAAATTAGACTGAACTCTAGTGCCAACTCAGGTGCCATACACAAGACCTGAAGCTTTGAAACTGGATGGTAACACAGAAATCCTTGTTGTGCTTTACTAGTAATATAAGTGAAGGTTGTTGCATTAGAGGTGAGAAATAAGGTCAGGCAATTGAGGAGAAAGAATTCAGGTGAGCAAAAAAGGGAGTGATCAGAGGTCCCGGAAACTTAGATCAAAAGCAAACGACATCTAGTATAAACTGCATAGTGGCTTAATCATGCATGTTATCATCCATAATATTCCATTTCTACTTTCATATATATATATATGTGTGTGTGTGTGTGTGTGTGTGTGTGTGTGTGTTTTACCCCATGTCTGACCCTCTGCCCTATTCCACTCTCTTATTACACTATCTCTGCTGTCTACAGTTGTCTTCAATTCCTTTTCCCCCAACATTTTGTTGATCACACAATATCATAAGTAACCTAACTACTTTCAGTAGCAAGTTCAGCTGATGGTTTCAAGAAAAGCAGTTTTGAACTGGTAAGGATATTTCCTTGAAACTTAAAGCCTAGAAACAGGTTAGTATTCTGTTCAAATAGTAGGGACATGAATCTATTGACAGCTGAAGACAGGACAAATATCCTTAAAACCAGACAACAAAGCTTAGAAGAAAAGCAGCACTAGATGGGAAACCACGTTTAGTATGTTGTGATGATGCTCAGGGAATGAATGTAAATTAATTTAAAAAAATTTCAGAAGAAAAAAAAAAGAAAAAGAAAAAGCATTAAAAATACCTATTTGATGACTGCAGTAAGCTATATAGCCCTAGCTAGGTGCTACTTAATATTATGTTCATTCTATTCACTGAGGTTTATGCCTAAAGTCAGACTTGTGTTCGTGGATATGTATATATCAGCTGTGCTTGCTATTGAAAATATTTAGATTTATTAAGATATTTAGTGAAACAATAAAATGGGGGAGGCATAGAAAACAACAATAGATACCAGACACAATGTGGGAGGAGGGTGGGAGATGGCAGAGGGTGAGATAGGGAATCAAGGATGGGAAAAAAGGCAAAATATACAGGAAACAAGAAATGGAAAATTATTTGTTCACAATAACACGTATGTTGATGTGCTTGATTGAGCCAGTATACGGTGTATTCTGAATGGAAAAATCTCATTTTGTATGCTATAATGATGTACAGTGAATGAATGTAAATAAATAAAAAAAAAGAAAAAAAAAAGAATGAATAAAAAAAAAAAAAAAGCAAACGACAGCTTTCAGAGCTCACTGAGTGGGATAGGAGCTGTATCCCAGGTTACGTGTAAGAATATTACTGTTCTGGCTCCCTCTTTCCCCTGGTTAACTTTGGAGCCTCAGGCTTTAAAGGGTGTTCCTTTTTAGGTGTTCCATATTTTGGGTAAAGATTGTAGAGTTTCATTGGATAGCTGGTGGTAGTGGTGTGTTCTTACAGGGGCAAGGATGGTATGCTGTTGATGTCTAAATATTTACATGTTGTGAGGATTGAGTTTTTCAGAGATCTTGAGAGGTTATTGGTTTCTGGAGTCTCTCCTTTTGCTCTCCTTATATATTAAATCATCTTTTGTCTTTATATTCTTAAAGAATTTGGGAAGTCTATTTTTCTAGATAATGCATTTAAACACTTTCATCAACGATTTTTTGAAGGGTTACAGAATTTTTTTAAACAAAATTTGCCTTGATGCCCTAATGTTAACTCTTTGAGTTGGGCATTATTATCAAATCTTACCTGGATGATCTTTAACCGTTGTATGTGATACAAAGTGTGGGTACTTCTTTATTTTTTGATATTACCATTTCCATTTCTTTCAAATTTGAAAAAAAGAGGAAAAAAGTGAGGCTTTAGTTAAATGACCATCTTTGGTGTTACAAAGAAAATGTCTTTACAGGCATTTGAATGAGCACGAGAAATCAAGTTTACTTCGGTAACTGTTCAGTGCTCTTACTAAGATCCCCAAAGTTCTCAGCTTATAGTACCTTATAATAAAGTTTTAAGGTTTTTAAAATACTTAAATTTTTTTTAATTCAAAAATATTTTTTGTCCTATCTAAAGTGAGCTCTACTTCAAGCAAAATACCTTTCTTTGAAAAAAAAGCTGAGAGCTGAGGTTAGTGCTAACATTGAATCCCCCTCATTTTATCCTTTTAAACTTCAAAATTAGGCACTGTCTCCATCTTCATGTCAGAGATTCATCTCCCTTATCTCATTGGAAACTGATCACTAAACCAATAGGATAAAAAGTCATGTACATCCCTGGCTGTTTCTAGGGACATATAGTAAGTAGTGTATTTAGTGAGTTTAATGGTTAGATTATGGACTTGGGGGTTAAGATGAATAGATTCCATACTAATGGTTTGATATATGGAAACATCTTGAATCATTCAGTATTTTTACATTTAAATAAGTCTTTTCTGTTTCATCATTTTATCTCTGTTTAGTAATGGAGAAGATTATCAATGTGAATAATTCTGCTTTTGGTAAGTTTCACTCTGTTTTCAATGTGGGTGTTTTGTTACTGCCACTGCTTTTCTCTCGAGGATTCTTCACATACAGGTCTGGAATAAGCAAAACCAGAGATACCACCTTGCTAACAATTTATTAACAAGTAATTGTAGACGAGGCATCTCGTTTGTATGTTTGTGTAATACACACTGATGCAAGAGGCGGTTTTTTCTTCTTGTGTGACCACCTAAAACTTTTAAATAGGGGCAAAGAACCTCTGTGTTACAAACTAGCTCATGCAGTTGATTTGATTTCATCTGATTTATGTGGTGGTATTCTGGTCATGACTTTTAAAGAACAGGTCTTTTTGAATGTCTCCTGTGATAAGTGTACATTCCTAAGCAATTAGGAGCTGAAGTTAAATAAAGCCTTTTTTTTTTTTCTCACTTTCTTTTTAAATTTGCTAGAGGGTATGTATGTGTGTGGGGGTGGGTAGGGAGAGAGAGAAGTATTCCCCCATGGGGGCTGGTCCTGCACAATCTTTTCTCCATTTCTCCTCTCAGGATTTTGGACACATGTGCCCATGTGTTTTTCAAGGCTCCAGATCTGGGAGTCCAGCTGCACAGTGGTCTATGTGGGATCCAGCCTCCTTAACCACCACACTAAGGGCTGGGCCCGTTTTTTCTCATAAGGCATCACAATTTAGTGAAGAAGGCAGATACACAAATTCGGTATGGAGGGTCATTTGAGAATAGTGCCAAGGAAATGGTACACCTCCCAGCAGATCTGAGTTATAAACCGGAGGAGAGTTTGTGGGCAGAGGGGCATCACTTGAGTAAATGCTTGTTAGAATGAAAGCGTGGTGGTGGGTTAGCATGTTGTGCAGTTTGCTTAGTGATTTCAGTCAGATTTTAAGAAGAATTAGTGAAGTGAGAAGACATGAATGCTAGTGAATTGAAGTTCCATTAGTCCTGCTTTTAACACCTACACATATTTATTTAGTATAACTGTTAATAGTACGTGTGTTCCCTGTAATCAAATGATTTTTTTTCTAAGTGAATCCATCCTGATGGGTGTGGACCACTTTAAGTGTGAATAGTCATGTCTTTAAGTCTGTACTTTTCTTTTTCTTGATGTTCAGTTTGTGGCTGATCTGTATATTGTGTCTCATTTTACTTTGAAATGACAATACATCCTTAGAATCTTTCACTTTTTCTGTTCATTGGATGATAAAGTATCATGTGTGTATACGTGTAGTCTAAACTTGCTCTCCCCTTAATATGGTTTAAGTTAAGTTTTGATTTCTGTTATCACCTGTAATTTTGTTGAAAGTTAGGAAATGGGCAGTAGTGTAATGATGCACTATTATGAGAAGTTTTAATTTGAAAAATAATTGGTACTTTTTTATGAGCTATCATTATTTCCAGATTGCTGGGCAGAAATGCAAAAGTAAAAAAGGTTTCAGATTTGAAAATTTTACTAATAAATTGCTTTGAAACAAAGAGAAACTTTTTCTAAGTTTTTTTCCTTAATTTAAAAAATAATTTTAGTAGATAAGTTAAATATAAAGTAATGGTTATAATGGATTTTTAAATTATAAATAAAGTACTGCTATCAGAAAGGTATCATTTCTAGTTTTAATTACAGATCTAATTTTGGTGGTATTATTTCAAACCTAGATTTTAAAGGATAAAAATACTTCACTAAGTTTCTCTCAGAATTACCTGGTTAAATGAGAAGTAGGCATTGGCATCAACATTTTTACGCTTTTATTCATTTCCATATGACCAAATGGTGAGACCAAAATTCCATTAATTCAACTGTGCATCTTTGACCCTCTGAGGGACAATAGTTCCCTTGAAATGCCTCTCAAAATTGACAAGTTTTTTTCTGGAAAGACCCTTTGAATGACCCTCTAATACTATTCATAGTTATCTTACTAACTCCTATATTGAGGGACCAGAAATATTCTTATGGAGTTAGTACTGTGAGAGAAATAGCTTAATAATGAGTGTATACTAGAATAAAAGTGCAAGAGTCCTGTAATGTCAGCCACAACAACCGGGATGACTTTAGAATGGTGAAGGAGTCATTTAATTTTTTTGTGACCCTCAATGCTGTCAGGGTTTTATTTGGTGAACTCTAAGGAGTCTGTTATCTCAAAAATGTATGGTTTTGCTTAAAATGTAGCCAGAGTCTGATATAGGACCAAAAATAATGTTTTAAAATATTTTGTTGACCAATATATATATTTGGTTCAAATTGTATAAAACTAAGAACTGCAAGAATTAACACTTCACCATTTAATATCCCTTCCTTTATAAAATTCAGAGCTTGCGTCTGTCTACTTCACAACATAGCAACTGGATAAAAAAAAAATTAGAGGCTGTCAGTCAGCTGTTTTATTTGCATAATGGCAAGTATTTGCCTTTTGGTTATTTTCTTTTCTGAATTTGCCAACTAATTATAGTCAAGCCCAAGAATTAATGAAACAAGTTACTGGGGTCGGCAGGTGGTGTGGTGGTTAGGGATGCTGGTCTCCCACATGGCCTACTGTGGCTTGAGTCCTGGACCTTGCAGATTGCTTTTTCACTTTCCCTCTCTCTCTTTCTCTCTGGTCAAATTAAAATAAATAAATAAATAAATAAATAAATAAATAAATAAATAAATAAATAAACAAATAAAGTTAGTTAAATAAAATATTTTAAAAATTCTTTAAAAAAATAAAACAAGTTGCTTAATAGTTGGCAAGCTAGGCTTTTTGTGACAGGATTTATGAAAATAATATTGTGTATTAAAACATGTGTGGGGGCAGCAGGTGGCATGGTGTTTGAGATGCTGGACTCCCACATGGCCAACTGTGGTTCAAATTCCAGACTTGGTGGCTTGTAACTCACGCTGGACATGTGTGTGTGTGCATGCCCAAAATTGTAAGAGAAGAATGAAGGAGGAGGGATTTTGGTGTGGCCATAGTGTTTGGGGGGATAATTTCTTGCTTTCTGTCTCAGTCTCTCTGATGAGCGCATGCACCCTATAGCAAAAAAAAAAAAAAAAAAAAAAAAAAAAGAAAAAAAAAGAAAAAAAAAAACTCAAAAAACCCAGAAAAACAACAAAATTGTGTGGCCAGTATTTGTTCCGTAGTTACATTTAGTAACTAGTTAAAGTGATCACCATAACTTTATTTATATATTTATTAATGCTTGATATTTTGCTCTGTAATTTCTTTGTACTTTTGGCTAATACTTTCCTAAAATATTCTAATATGTTTAACAGTAGCTACTTTATTTAATAAATTTAATGTCCAGTTAAAACTTAATTTTATTTTGGGATGAGCAAATGGCATAATGGTTACATCACTGGCATGCCACGTGGTTGATGGCAGTTTGAATCCTGGATCTGGAGACTCAGACCTCACTTTGGGTGTGTGTGCGAGCATGCCCAAGATTCTGAGAGGAGAATGGAGGAGAAGGGGTTGTGGTGTGACTATCCTCCCAGGGAGTGATTTGTCATTTTCTTCCTGTCCCTCTGTCTCTCTAGTAAGAGCACAAGCACAATAGAAAAATCTCTCTGGAAAAAAAAATTACTTTTTAAAGAATCATTTTTTTCTTATTATTATTTTTAATTTGTTATAGGGCACATATACTCACCAGAGAGAGGGAAAGTGAGAAAACAAGCTGCCAGGTCTGAGAGTTGAACTGCGATCGGCCATGTGGTAGTCCAGTGCCCTTACCAACATGCTGCCTGCTGGCCCCAATTTAATTCAAATTTTTAAGAAATAATGTTTTAGTAACACCTTGTAGCCTATTGGTTGAGGTAGTCAGGTTCTACATGACTGACTACTGTTAGAATCCCAGCCCTGGTGGCTTGAAAAACACCAGGTGTGTGCATGCATGGCCTAAATCCCAACAGGAAGGAGAAGCGGAGGAGAACTGATTGTGGCAGAACCATGCCCCACTGGGGGATACTTTTTTCCTTCTTTCTCTCCTCCCACCAGTCTCTCCGTTTGTCTCTGGCGAGCATATATGCCCTCTGGCACTTAAAAAAGAAAAGAAAGGGAGACCATCAGATGGCATAATGGTTTACATGGCTTAACTCTCATGTAGTTGACCTTCAGTTCACGTACCCAAAATCCTGAGACTTAACTGCCATGCCAGCTATTGGCCCCAGTATCTATCCTTTGTTTGTTCTTTAAATTTTATTCATTTATTTTTATAATTTGACTAGGGAGAGACTGAGAATGAGAGGGAAAGTAAGAAAGCAAGCTGCCAGTTTTTTGACTTGAACTGTGGTCAGCCATGTGAGAGTCCAGTGCCTTAACTGCTATGCTACGGGCTGGCCCAGTATCTACTTGTGATATCTGGTATATCATCTGGTATATCATAGAACTACTCATCCTCTACCTAGAGCAATACATTCTGTTTTTTTTTTTCTTTTTTTAAGTATTATTCCATAGGGCACGTGCATTTACCAGAGACAGAGGCAGAGAGAGGGAAAGTGAAAAATCACCCCCAGCAGTGATGGCCACACTACAGTCTGTTCTCCATTCTCCTCTTGGGATTTTGGGTATGCACACACACATACCTGGTGTGTTTTAAGCCACGAGATCTAAAGCGTGAACCTTGGTTGGCTATGTGGCTATCCAGTGCCTTAAACTAGTATATCACCTGCTATTCCTGAGCAGTACGTTCTTTTTTTTTTTTTTTTTTTTTTTTTTTTTTTGGAGAGGTTTGTGCTGTTGGGCATGTGTGCTTGCCAGAAATACAGATAGAGACAGAGAGACAGAAAGTGAGAAATCACCCCCACCAGGGGGGATGGCCACGCCGCAGTCCCTTCTCCTCCATTCTCCTCTTGGGATCTTGGGTACACATGCACACGCGCCCAGCATGATTTTAAGCCACCGGGTCCGGGACTCGAACCATGGTTGACTACATGGGCATCCAGTGACATATCCATTATGTCAACTGCTGGTCCCACAATACATTCTTTATCCAAGATCTGGTAGTACATTAACTCCAGGAGTGGCACACTTCCATTGTGGGGATTCAAAACCAAAGAAAAAATTAAAAACCTTTGTATCTCCCAACTAATTAGAATCTTTAAATTATCAGAATACTAATAACCATTTAAATTTTCTTCTTAACATGATTGTATTTGGTTAATGATGTTTTCATTACATGTACACCATTATTTATTTCATAGAAAGTGATATTTGAAGTGTAAAAGTGATCTGTATATGGATTTCTGTATATACTAGTTGATACTTTAAAGTAAATAAATTGAGTGTGAATGAGCTTATTTCTGCTTTGCTTTGATTTAATAAATATGAGGACTTCAAAAAGTTCATAGAAAAATGGAGTTAAAATGAGTTTATTTTGATGCAAATTTTTTTTAAATATTCACTTTCCATGAACTTTTTAAAGACCGCTCATGATCTTTATATCACATGTGATAGTGTAATGGTTTCTACTACAGTTCTACCTATAAATTAGGTTAAAAAGTGCATAGAAGTGCAGCCATTGGAAGCATCAATCTGTTTTGATGATCTTGCCTGATAAAGTGGTGAGTGTAATCTGAAATTATTATTCTGTTGTGTGTTGAATAACTTGATTTTTGTATACAACTTAATTGAAGGGATTGACACTTAAATATGTAAGCTTGATTAAATAAAAACGTAAACCAGGTCATAAAGCTCTTCTTTATAGAATAGGTACCTAAGTTGACTTTTGCTACTTTTTTCCTTTCAGATATTTTGACTGTCCTTCATTATATTTTCTAAGGCTGTTACTACTAGAAATACCTCTGTTCTTTTGACTTGTTTTTGGTAACCCTGCTCTGTATATGGATTGTTGTCAGACTGCAAGCCGATTAACTTAAGGTTTTTCTTGTTAACTTTGTTTCAGCAATACACGTTCCAGTCTGCTTGTTTACTGGCCAGATTATGGGGTAAAGAAACATCTATAAAATTTGCAGCATAAATACCATATATGTTGCTTATTATTTTTTTCTTTTGCTACTCCATTAATTTGTGATTCAAGGGTGACCAGCTCTACTTAAAGATTGATGAAAGTATTAGATTATTTTGGGCACAGAATTCATGAGGTTCTAGGTTAGCCGTAATGAGTCTTTGGAAGACAAGGATGTAACGTTATATGGTTATAATTCTTACCAAAAGCAAAACATAATTTTTTTTCTTTTTTTGGAGAGGTTTTTGCTATAGGGTGCATGCGCTTGCCAGAAAGACAGAGAGAGAGAGACAGAGAGACAGAAAGCAAGAAATCACCTCCCGGGGGGGATGGCCATGCTGCAATACCTTCTCCTCCATTCTCTCGGGATCTTGGGCATGCACGCACACGCGCCTGGCGTGAGTTTAAGCCACCGGGTCCGGGACTCGAACTGCAGTCAACTACATGGGAATCCAGTGACATAGCCATTACACCAACTGCTGGTCCCTAAAACTTAAATATTCAAGCAGGGAAATGTTCATTAACTTAAAGGAATCTTACTGTTTACGTGATGTGTCACAAATTCAGAATCTCTCAAGAGATCCCTGGTGTGAAATTTAGGTATCTCAAGTAATAGAAGTAGCAATGGTAACAGAACTTTGGAATTTTTTTCATAAGTATTAGAGGAAAGGACACTGACCAAAAATAGGATTACTTACACTATGCAAAGCATTCCATTAGATAGATACTGAGGGCCATTTACACATATGATGAAGCAGTCATCATATGAGTGACTTTCCCTCTTTATTTCTTAGTTTTCCTTCCTATTATCTACTTTGTAGACTTTAATAGTTTTAGTTTCTGATATTGAAATATAGGTAGGTATCTTTGACTCTTCTACTTGTCCTTTATGTCCCAACTTTTTTTTTTTTAAAGCCTCACTTTTCTTGATTTAAAAACAAATCTTGGGGCCAGCAGATGGTGTGATAGTTCACATCACTGGACTCCCACATGGCCAACTGCAGTTCGAGTCCCACACCTGGTAGCTCAGAACTCAGTGCTGAGCATGTGTGTGTATGCCCAAGATCCCTGGAGGAGGATGGAGGAGGAGGGATTGTGACACGGCCATCTCCCCTGGGCTTGATTTCTTGCTTTCCTTCTCTCTCTCTCTCTCTCTCTCTCTCTCTCTCTCTCTCTCTTCTTGGCAAGTACATTCATCCTCAAGCAAAGACCTCTTAAAAATTATTATTTTTTTCTTAATTTGTATTTTACCATGACATGTGCTTTGAACAGTTGCTATAGTAGCTACTACGGCTTCAGGAGGAGGGGTTTCTACAGGTTTTCCCTAGTCCTCGGAGGCCTTGGAAGTAGCTTGGTAACATTGGATTCTCTTTCACTTGAGTTGATGAACTGGGAAATGGTTTCATTGTCTTAATATTTTATCTGATGGGGTTGGCAGGTGGCATGGTGGTTAAGGGTGCTGGACTCCTACATGGCTGACTGTGGTTCGAGTCCTGGACCTGGCGGTTTGCTTTCTCACGTTCCTCCCCTCTCTCTCTCTCTCTCTCCTCTCTCTCTCTCTCTCTCTCTCTCTCTCTCTCTCTCACACACACACACACACACACACAAACACACATACACACATACTCAATCACTCACTCATACCTCTCTCTTTCACTCACTCACTCACTCACTTACTCATTTACTCACTCTGTTCCTCTCTGGTCAAATAAATAAAGTTAAATAAAATAAGTCTTTAAAAAATTTTATCTGACTTTATATGTAATGATTTTTATTTTGAATTCTTTCAATCTGAAATTCTGTGTTATGAATTTCCTATGGCAAAAATGGCTGTAGTCAACTCCCAAATAATTATATTTAGACATGAGGCATGAGAAAATTGAAATGAAATAATCCAAATGTATTAGGTTGTCGGGAAAGTCATGACATAGTTTTCTATGCAAAAATGTGTCATGACGTTCCTGATGACCCAGTAATTGCCCTAGTATTTAATGGTATTTTTGTTTATCTTAGGATGCTCTTTAAATATTATGGTATCAATTCAGGAATTACACACATGTAAAAGCCCTTTTATAAAGTCCAAGTTAGGAAAATACAGGAAGATGTTAAACTTTTCCTTAGCCCAATTTTTTATTGGGAAGAGAGGTTATCATCTTATCTTCACACATTGTTCTGGCCTGAGTAGAATTTCAGTCTGCCCTCTTGTCTATGCTTTTTATTGTGATGGATCAGTTATTTACATACCTGCACAAAACATTTGAGGGAGCTTATTAAAAACATGTTAAATACATGGGACCAGCAGACGGCATAAGGGTTAAATCACTTGACTCCCATATGGTCGACTGCGGTACGAGTCCTGGACTTTGCAACTTAAACTCAGGCTAGGAACATGTGCGTGCATGCCCATAATCCCAAGAGGAGAATGGAGAAGAGGGGATTGCAGCGTGACCACTTTTTTGTCTTTCTTTCTCTCTAGCGAGTACATGTGCCCTATAGCAAAACTCTCTTTAAAAAAAAAATGTTAAATACAAAAGGATGCAGTTTTTTTTTTTTTTTCTTTTTTTGGAGAGGTTTTTGCTATAGGGCGCGTACCCTCACCAGACAGAGAGAGAGAGAGAGACAAAAAGGAGGAAATCACCCCCCAGGAGTGATGGCCACGCCACAATCCCTTCTCCTCCATTCTCCTCTCAGGATCTTGGGCACACACGCACATGCGCCCGGCGTGAGTTTAAGCCACCGGGTCCGGGACACAAACCGCAGTCGACTACGTGGGAGTCCAGCGACATAGCCATTACGCTAACTGCTGGTCCCAAAAGGATGCAGTTTTTAAATTTAAGGAATTGGACAATGGGGAATTGGGGGCAAAAAGCCAGACAAAAGTAAATAATAGATTGTTCAGGAATAAACAGTAGTAAAACCATAAAAGTAAGGAACAATGAGCACATTGTTAAGATTTAGATTGTGGGTTTTAAAGGTTAGAAGGAAGAATTTTAAAAGATGCAAAAGAGACTTTTAAGACATTGGCATTTTCCTGTTGCTAAACATGGATGGTAAGTACATGTTTTTCGTTTTTCAGTTAGGCAAGCTATAATATATACATTCCTGCTTGTATGTATTTTATTTCTTTTTTTTTTTTTTTGGAGAGGTTTTTGCTATAGGGCACGTGTGTTCACCAGAAAGAGAGACAGAAAGCGAGAAATCACCCCCCCCCCAGGGCGATGGCCACACCACAGTCCCTTCTCCATTCTCCTCTCGGGATCTTGGGCACGCATGTACTCACTCGGCGTGAGTTTTAAGCCACCGGGTCCAGGATGCTAACCGCGGTCGACTACGTGGGAGTCCAGCGACACAGCCATTATGCCAACTGCTGGCCCCTGTTTGCATATTTTTATTACTAACTAAATAAGGTGGCAAAGAATGAAAGCCAGCCAACTGAGGGTAAGAACTTACACTATTTTGTCAAAACCAGTATCCCTATACCACAGATATTCTCGTGTCAATATAAATCATAATGAAATAGGAAAGGTACATAGTGTGCAGACCTGTATGTATGGAATGTTCTGTTTGCTTTTGGGAACCACAGTTTAATAAAACCATAGCAATAAGGAGGGCCTGGAAATGAAAATGAAGTAGGACAGTGGACAGCTGAAATATCTGGGGCTGTTTATCCTGTAAATACTGTTCTGATATCTACTGGGGTATCTGATTGCCATCTTCAAATGTTTGAAGCGCTGGCGCATGGAGGAAACACTTTAATTTTATCTTTGAAGCTCTACGAAAAGGAATTAATTCCTCTATTAGAGGAAAATTTTAGCAAGGTAGATTATGGCTTACAATAAACCCTGAACCATCTAAGCCTTTAAACTGTCTTGTACCCTTGGTTAAAACACAAAACAAACAAACAAAACATATCCCTGAATTTTTACCATTTATTTGAACTAGGTTTATATTTGTTAAATAATGTATTAGGAAAGAAAGAATCTTCGCCATACCATTGTTACTCAGCATTTTGTTTCCCAACACCACTTGATGGTTTGAAGCCCCAGGGAATACTTGTTCTTTTTAAACTGATTTAGCCATGTTTGATTTGGCATTCTATTCTTCTCATAGGACTACTGCTCTTGCTTATGATTCGTTCACTTACGTTTTCCATTGTCATCAGTTTATTCGCTTGTGGCTGGCAAATTGTTAATACTTGATAAATATGTTACTCCAGCAAATGCCGAACACCATGCTCGTGGGAGGTCCCAGGGTGACCATAGGACTCAGACACAGTTGCTGCAGTCAGGGAGCTTGTGTGGGGGAGGGAGACGCCCTTCAGTGACAGTCCTGACGAACACCCCGAAGGAGATAGGGTGTTTGGAGAATAAATGACCGCGTGGTGTGACCTGACCTGGGATGAGGGAGGGTGTCAGGAAGTGGCTCATTACGTTTGAGAAAGTATTTCAGGAAAAGTAATTTCAGTACTTTAAGTTCAGTATTGCACATAGGCAACATACAGAATGAAAGAGCCTGGCCTTTGGAGCCAGACTTCTGAGTTTATGTTTCAACTTCCATACTTCCTCGGGAAAATTACTTCTCGGTACTTCACTTTTCTTATCTATAAAATGGGAATGATAACAGTATTTATCTCTCTTTTTAAAAATGCCACATGGCTTATGTGTACACATGAGAGAGATTGAGAAAGATACCAGAGGGGCCCAGTCATGCCACAGTGCCATAGTCCTTTCCTCCTCCATTTCTCCATCCTGTCAGGATCCTGGAGAGACATACACACACACACACACACACACACACACACACACACACTCGTGGACAGTATGTTTTTTATGCCGCCAGGGATGGGATTTGAACTTCAGTCAACTGAGTGGGGTCCAGTCCCTCAGGACAGTGCTTAACCTCTGCACTATAGGGCCAGCCTTGTATTTATCTCATTAACTCATGTATTAAATGAATGAAAACTTAAAGGGCCCAAACAGTGCCTTTTATATATTAAGTGCCATGTAGGTATTGAAGAATAACGATTGTTCAGAAAACAAATCCAAGACATGAGTTTCCAGACATGTTAATGACATATGAATGTTAGTAGTCATAGTAGTTAAGATGCTTTGAGCACTTACTCTGTATGAGGTGTTGGGCTGAATGATATAGTTACATGATGAATAATGGATATTGCAGTCAGCGATGAACTGCAAGTATGATAGCTGTTTGCATAAGATTATCTCATACGGCCTAGTAGGTAGGCTATACCATCTGGGTTTGTGTAAGTACATTCTTAATGTAAACAAAATAGTAAAGCTGCCTGATGCATTTGAATCTTCGCAACTTAGGAATACTTTACTCTCATAATTCTGTGAGGTAGATACTATTTTAATGTTGATACTTTTTCACTTTTGTTCTAAACAGATGAAGAAACTGAAGCTTCAGTAGGTGAAAATAATTTGCCCACGATCCCAGTTAGCTAAAGGACTGCTAACTGCTCTTCTTTGTAACGTCCCCTGATTCCAGGAAAATTTTGTCAAATGCTAAACATCTTATAACAGACTATTAACTTGTGGAATATTATCGGCAAGTTCATTCTCTAAAAACTAAAATATAGGGCCAGCCAGAGTTGTGGCTAAGGTGGCTGGATCTCACATGGCTGACTGAGCTGTTAGGTTCCTAGACCTGGTGGCTTGAAAAATACACTGCATGCTTGTGCTTGCATGCTCAAAATCCTGAAGGGAGAATGGAACTGAGAGGGGATTGTGATGTGGCTTTTGTTTTCTGGTTTTGAGTTTTAATTCATACAGAGCATTTCTCCTGTGTTTTCTTCCTGTAGTTCCGTATTTCCAGGTCTTATATTTAGATCTTTAATCCATTTTGAATTGATTTTTTGCATGTGGTAAGATACAAAGATACATTTTTATTCTCTTGCATGTGTATATCTAGTTTTCTCAGAACTATTTATTGAAAAGACTGACCTTTTCCCAGTGTATATTCTTTGTGCCTAAGTTGAAAATCAGTTGGCTGTATATATGTGGATTTATTTCTGGGTTTTCTATTTTGGTCCATTGGTCTGTTTTTATACCACTAACCTGCTGTTTTGGTTACTATAACTTTGTAGTATGTTTTAAAGTTGTAGTGTGGTGCCTTCAGCTTTGTTCTTTTTTGGTCAGGATTGCTTTGGCTCTTTGGAGTTTTCTGTGATTCTGTATAAATTTCAGAATATTAAAAGCTTCTCTGAAAACGGTCATTGGTAATTAAAAAAAGAAGTTTACTATAGGATGCTTGTTGGAGAAAGAGAGGGAGAAGAGAGGGAAAGTAAGAAAGCACCTTGCAGAGGGGATGGCCACACTAAAAGCCTTTCTCCATTGTCCTCTCAGGATTTTGGGCAGACATTCACATGCACTAGCATTTTTCAACCTGCCAGATCTGGGAAGTGAACTGTGCAGTTGTACATGTGAGATCCGGCTGCTTTAACCACCATGCCACCAGCTGGTTTATCACTGGAAATTGTATAGGGGTTACACTGATCTGTAGGTTGCTTTAGCTAGTGTGGCCTTTTAACATCATTTACTCTCTAATCCATGAGCATGGGGTGTCTTGTCATTTTTAAAATATTCTCTAATTTCGATAACAGTGTTTTAAAGTTTTTGTCATAGAAATCTCTCATCTTCTTGGTTTATAATGTATTCCTGGATATTTTCATTTCTGTGACTACCTTGATTTCTTTTTCAGCTAGTTCATTATTGGTGTATAGAAATGCTAGTGAATTTTGTATGTTGATTTTCTGTCCTGCAACTTTACCTAATTTATTTATCATGTCTAAAAGATGTTTGGCGGATTTTTAGATTTTTCTGTATATAAGATCATATCATCTGTAGATTGGGACAGTTTGATCTTCTTTCTAATTTGGTTGCCCATTACTTTTTTCTTTCGCTAATTGCTATGACTAGAACTTCCAGTACTACAACAAGCCTTTTCAAAGTTCATGGAAAATGCATGTAATGCATTTTATTTTGCACCAAAATCAATTTGTACTAGTTAAAATATGTCTGAATAGAAATTAGTTTTAGGTACTAAGAAGGATAAGACATCAGTTTGAAAAGATCCCCTAACAGGGCCAGTAGGCAGTGTGGTGGTTAAGGCACTGGATTCCATATAGTAGACTCCATGGCTCAAGTCTCAGACCTAGGGGCTTGGAAAACACACTGGTCATGTGTGCATGTGTACCCAAAATCCCAAGAGGAGACTGGAAGAAAAGGTATTGTGGCATGGCCATCATCCTGGGGGGTGGTGACTTCTCACATTCACTCTCTTTCTGTCTCTCTCTGGCAAAGTGTGTGCACCTTATGGCCAAAATCTAAAATAAATGAATGAATGAATGAGGGAAAGAGAAGAGCCCCTTCAAAGCAGCATCGATTCTGCTTTATGTGGAGTAAGAAGTATCAACCTTATAGTGAAGTGTGGGTGAAATAATGATAAAATCACATTTCCTTTACAAAAACTTAGGGAAATTATTCCATAAGTTACAGAGAAATCAGCAGTTTACTAATAGATAACTTGTCTTAAGAAGGGAGAAGATGATGTTGAAGATGATGCTTGCAGTGACAGATCATCCACGTGAACTTGTGAGTGGGAAAAAAATCTTGTTTTTGCTGGGATCAAACAAGATTGATGAATAATACTGGGTTGTCAGAAAAGTCATGATGTGTTTTTGCAGCAGATGGCACTAGTTCATTTTTGGAAGTACTAGAGTCATTTGCATCTATGTTTCTGCTATGTCATTTGACAGCTGACAGTTCTAGTTTAATTCTAAAAAAATTTTACTGATTTGGATGAGTTTTGGAGATTTTACAACAAGTTAAAGATGGAAAACCAAACTGCATTTTTGCCATATTTTACTGTTTACTTCTGTAAAGGGAAGAACGCGCATCAAGCTTGTGAAAAATTGGGTACAGTTTCTGGTGAAAATGCTCTGCAAGAATGTCATTGCCAGTGATGGTTTATGAAGTTGCATGCTGGTGATTTTGATCTCCACAACGCTCCTTGGTCAGGGAGGCCCACCGAGGTTGACGACAATAAAATAAGGGGATTGACCAAGTCAAACCCATATTGCATGACACGAGAGATTGCAGAAACTGGACACCCATCATTTCAGCAGTCACGTTCACCTGAGGAAGCTGGGATACATAAGCAAGCTCGATATTTGGGTTCCTCATGGGACCAGCAGTTAGCGTAATGGCTATGTCGCTGGACTCCCACGTAGTCGACCGCAGTTCGAGTCCCAGACCCAGTGGCTTAAACTCACGCCGGGAGCGTGTGCGTGCGTGCCCAAGATCCCGAGAAGAGAATGGAGGAGAAGGGATTGCGGCGTGGCCATCCCCTCTGGGGGATGATTTCTTGCTTTCTGTCTCTCTGTCTGTCACTGTCTGTCTAGCGAGCGCACGTGTCCTATAGCAAAAACCTCTCCAAAACAAAACAAAACAAAACAATATGGTGTGCAGTCTTGGTCCTTGCTGAAGATTTGCCTCAAATGACACTGAAAGCTGACATTCATCAAGGAAGGTTACGCTCTCAGTGTGGTGGGATTTTAAAGGTATTGTTTTTGAGCTCCTACCAAGGAATGGAACAGTGGATAATCAAAGCAATACTGAATGTGTACGGTCGGCAGTTGGACTGTTTGAACAAATCCATTATCCAGAAGTATCCAGAGCTCACTCAGTGTAAAGGAATTATGTTTCATTATGACTTTGCAAGACCACACACCAATTTGATCACCAATCAAAAATTCTTGGAGCTGGGTCGGGATGTATGGCCACACCCACCATACTCGCCTGACCTTGGCCATCAGACTTCCACTTGTTTTGCTCTATTCAAAACTTTTTGCAGGATACAATGTTTAGTTTAAACGAGGTCATAAATCAGCACCTTGTTCAGTTTGTCTCCAATAAAGACAGGTTCTTCTATGAACAGGGAATTATGAAGCTCACTGAAAGATGGCAAAAGGTTAATGAGCAAAATGGGCAATATATCATTGATTTTTTTGGTATAAATAAATTATCTTTGAAAAACATAGAAAGAAGTATCATGAATTTTCTGACAACCCAGTAGAAGAAACAATAACCAACAGCATGGACATCGCGATTCAACTTACACAGTTCTGACTGAAATGAAGGTTGAGCACACTTCTTGATAGGGGCCAGAACTGTTGTAAGCTGAGCAGTTGCAGACAAGAACAGAGGTTTTTTTTTTTTTTTTTTGGAGAGGTTTTTTCGCTATAGGGTGCGTGCGCTCGCCAGACAGACAGAGAGAGACATAGAGACACAAAGTGAGAAATCACCCCCCAGGGGAGATGGCCACGCCACAATCCCTTCTCCTCCATTCTCCTCTCGGGATCTTGGGCACGCACGCACACATGCCCGGCGTGAGTTTTAAGCCACCGGGTTTGGGACGCGAACCGCGGTCGACTACATGGGAGTCCAGCAACATAGCCATTACGCTAACTGCCGGTTCCCAAGAACAGAACTTTTAATGGAATTTTAAACAAGAAGAATAAAGATGCTAAAGCATTTCTTCATAAGAGTTTTATCAAGTCTTTACTGTTCTGAAGATAAAGGATAGTCAAAGCAATGGCTACCAGCAGGTGAGACTGGTTCAGTCAAAACAAGAGTGGACCGGTCGAGATCAGAGATCATGGCAACAGTTTTTCTAGGATGCTTGTTGACTTCCTGGAAGGACACAACGATAGCAATAATCTGCTTGTTATGATAATGATTTGGGAATAACCAGAAGTTTTAGCAGTAAAAGGTCCCAGAAAAGCTTCACTAGAGAGTCCTCCATCACAACAGCCCTTCTGTTCTTTCCTCTCACCAAACAAGGGCTGCTTTGTGAGCATTTTGGTGGCAAATCATTAGGCATCCACATTACAGTCCTATTTGGCTGTGTTTTTTCTGTTTTGTTGTTTCCTAATTCTTAAAAAAAAATCTTTAAAGAACACCCACTTTTCTCCAGTTAATAATTTAACAAAGGGGGACTGGCAGATGGTGTGGTGGTTGAGGCACTGAACTCCCACATGACTGACTGTGGTTCGAGTCCTGGACCTGGTGGCATACCTTCTCACTTTTCCTGTCTCTCTGGTCAAATTAAAAAATAGTAATAAATAAAATGAAATAAATTATTTAAAAAATAATGTAACAAATATGGCATTGTCATAGTTAATCTTGAAGGACTCTCAGTTCTTTAGGAATGGACTAAATGGCTTACAAAAGTGTCTTGAATTGATGGAACTTTTGTTGAGAATTAAAGCTTGCTTGTTTGTTCGTTTTTTTTTTTTACTTTTTTTTTTTTTTTGGAGAGATTTTTGCTATAGGGTGTGTGCGCTTGCCAGACAGACAGAGACAGACAGAGAGAAAGAAAGTGAGAAATCACCCCCCGGGGGGATGGCCACACTGCAATCCCTTCTCCTCCATTCTCCTCTCGGGATCTTGGGCACGCATGCACATGCACCCTGCCTGATTTTTAAGCCATCGGGTCCGGGACATGAACCACGGTCAACTACATGGGAGTCCAGCGACACAGCCATTATGCTAACTGCTGGTCTCAAGCTTATTTGTTTTTTAATGAGAGTTTTGCTATAGGGCACATGCACTCACCAGAGAGAAAGAGAGAAAGGGAGAGGGAGGGAGGAAGAGGGAGAGAGAGACAGAGAAAGAGAAAGTGAGAAATCACCCCTAAATGGGGTAGCCACATCGCAATCCCTTCTCCTCCATTCTCCTCTCAAGATTCTGGGTGTGCACACACAATCCCCTCAGTGTCCAGAACTTGAACCAGGGCCAGCCATATGGAAGTCCAGCACCTTGACCACAAATGGCACCTGGGGCTCTAAAGCTTACATTTTAAATTTTATATTTTTTTCCATTTTTTAATTGAGTTTTATTTGTTGCATGATGAACTACCTTACAACTTTCAGCTAGAAAAACACTAAATTTGAACACATACTATAAAATGAATTTGAGCCCAATTAAAATTTGCTTTGGGGGAGGGGACACCACAATTGTACTCAGTTCAGACAATTTGTTCATAGTCCACAGTATGTATATAGGTATGTACATTTATTTTAGAGAGATTTTTGCCATAGGGAGTGTGCGCTCTTCAGAGACAGACAGAAAACAAGAAAGGACACCCCCACCCCACCCCCACCCCCAGGATGATGGCCATCCCGCAATCCCCTCTCTTCTCTCCTCTCAGGATTTTGGGCACACACTCACATGCGCCTGACATGAGTTTTAAGTCACCAGGTCTGGGATTTGAACCATGGTTGATTACATGGGAGTCCAGTGATGTAGCCATTACACCATCTTCTAGTCCCTAGAGTATTTATTGTTAACCCATCATGCCATGGATTTTTAGGGAATAGATTCCAGAAGCTCAGGCTCCTTTCCTTTGGTTCTCACAAAGTGTGCTTTTCAAGGTGAAGCAGACTGACACTTCAGTTGAACCCAGGTACCTTTCCCTGTGGCTTCCTTTTTCTGGTTATTTTCCTTCACACATTTTAGGATGCTATCTCTGCTCTTAGAAAGCTTAATATGCTTAATACTCACATTAATTCTCTTGGCAAGAATCTTGCCCTTAACTTGGTTGTTTATAACAGTGCCCACAGTATGCTAGGAAGCACTGCAGACTCTTCCAGTATTGCCATGGTAACATTTGTGGTCCCTTCCTTTTTGAAGGGTACCCATTCCCTTGGCATCCACAATGTCACCTTTCTTGTATATGTGCATGTATGTTGCCAAAGGAACCGGAGAACATGTATCGAGAGAGACTCCTTTTTTCCCTTGCATTCATTATTTCAGTGAATTACTGGAAGATGGACCAGAAGGCTTAATTGTCTTGTTCTTGTTCCAGCTTTGTTTTGTTTTAATTTGCTACAGGGCATGTGCACTTGAGAGAGAGAGAGAGAGAGAGAGAGAGAGAGAGAGAGAACGAACAGAAGCTCCCTTTCCCACCTCCAGCAGAGATGGTCACATTGCAGTCCCTTCTCCATTCTCCTTTCAGGATTTTTCTGGGCATGAAAACATACACCTGGAATGTTTTCCGGGCTGTCCAGTCTGGGCCTTGAACTGTGCAGTCAATGTGTGGTATCCAGCTATCTTTTTTTTTTTTTAATAATTTTATTTATTCTTTTTTTTTTTCTTTTTGGAGAGGTTTTCGCCATAGGGCGTGTGCACTCGCCAGACAGACAGAGAGAGACAGAAAGTGAGAAATCACCCCCCCCGGGGGGGTAGCCACACCGCAATCCTTTCTCCATTCTCCTCTCGGGATCTTGGGCACGCACGCACATGCGTCCGGCGTGAGTTTTAAGCCACCGGGTCTGGGACGCGAGCCATGGTCGACTACATGGGAGTCCAGCGACATAGCCATTACGCTAACTGCTAGTCCCTGTTTATTCATTTATTTTAATTTGACCAGAGAGAGATACAGAAAGAGAGGGAAAGTGAGAAAGGAAGCCACCAGGTCCAGGACTCGAACCTTGGTTGGCCATGTGGGAGTGTCCAGTGTTGTAGCCATCATGCTGCCTGCTGGCCCCGGTATCCAGCTGTCTTAATCATTACACCACCCAGCTGGTCCTTGTTCCAGTTTTCTAAGGAAAAACTTCCAGCATTTCTGTTTGGTGTGATGTGTGTTATTATTTGTAGCCTTTGTTTTTGTGAAGTGTGTTCTTTCCATTCCTCATATGTGAACATCAGGGGATGTTCAGTTTTGTCAAATACTTTCTCTTTGCCTGTTGAGATGATCATATGGTTTTTGTCTTTCATTCTGTTGATATGATGTGTCACATTTATTGATTCATGTTTATTAGAATACCCTTGCCTCTATGGGGTAAGCCCAACTTGGTCATGGTATATGATCCTGTTAATAAGCTATTGGATTTAGTTTGCTAGTGTTTTGTTAGAAATGTTTGCCTTGGGCCGGCAGGTGGCATGGTGGTTAATGCGTTGAATTCCACATGGCCAGCTCTGCAGTTTGAGTCCTGGACTCGGTTGCCTGAAAAGCCCAGGTGGGTGTGCGTGCGTGCCCAAAATCTCAGAGAAGAAGGGATTGCAGCATGCCCATCCATCCTGGTGTGTGTGGGGTGTGATTCACACACACCCCTCCCCCCCCACCATGGCTCTTCAATGAGTGCACACATGCTATTGCAAAAAATTCCAAAATCCACATTTTTGAATTTGTGTTTATCAAAGGTACTGGCCCAGAGGTTTCATTTTTTTGTTGTGTTCTTATCTGGTTTTGCTATAAGAGTAATGCTGGCCTCATAGAATGGGTATGGGAGAATTCCCTCATCAATTTTCTGGAAAAATTTGAGAGCTGGTGTTAATTCTTCATTAAAAGTATTGAAATATTGGGGGACCAGGAGTTAGCGTAATGGCTATGTCTCTGGACTCCCACGTAGTCAACCGCGGTTCGTGTCCCAGACCCGGTGGCTTAAAACTCACGCCGGGCGCATGTGCGTGCGTGCCCAAGATCCCGAGAGGAGAATGTAGGAGAACGAATTGCGGCGTGGCCATCCCCTCTAGGGGGTGATTTCTCGCTTTCTGTCTCTATGTCTCTGTCTGTCTGGCGAGCGCATTCGCCCTATAGCGAAAAACCTCTCCAAGAAAAAAAAAAATACACTGGGCTCATGTACATGCATGCCCAGGATGCTGAGAGGAGAGTGGAGGAGAAGGGATTGCATTGTAGCCATCCCCCCAGTGGGTGATTTCTTGCTTTTTGTCTCTCTGGAGAGCACAGGGACCCTATAGCAAAAATCTCAGGGGGTGGGGGGAGAAGAAAAGACCAATGCGCTAAGAGAAATGCGCTAAGAGAAACTATTTGACTAGGCAGATGACAAATGCTCCTTAACTTGATAAAAAAAAAAAGATGCTTTATCTCATAGGCAATAATAGAAATGAAAATTAAAAGTTAAGACTGACAGAAATTTGAAAGCTGAATAAACTCCATGTGCCTTTAAGGAAATGAGGGTTCTCATGCATTGCCAGTGGGACTGTGAATTGGTATGATTCATATCAAGAGCAATTTGGTAGCTCTTCTCCAAAATCACAAATACTTCAACTTTTAGTCCAGCAGTTTTCCTTCTGGAACTGTACTTGTGTTTGTGTGTGTGTATGCACATGTGTGCATGCAAAATTATATATGTAAAAGGCTACTAATCAGGGGACTGGTTCAGTACAGGTACTGATATATGAACATGTATGAATATATCAGTACGTACTAAGGAGCTGTACAAAGGAGAATGGGGATCATTACCTGAAACTACAGAGAGAAATGAACAAGGTTCAGAAATATATGTCAGTATGCTGCTTTTTGCTGAGGAGGAAAAGCATACTTGTCTGTGTTTGTGTATATATATATAAAATATATATATATATATATAATATATATATACATATATATTATATATATATAAAATATATATATATATAATATATATACATATATATATATATATATATATATATATATATATATAATTAGAAGGGTACATAGAAAATCAAGTGTTTTTGAGAGAAATAGATGAGATCACACCATGGAAGTCCCTTTGATGCCCAGACTCAGTGCAATAATAATTTTATGTAAAAGAACATGATGACCTCTGGAAAGAAATGATCTTTAATGAATCGGCAATCTGAGTAGAAGCATATTAGGGAAAGCTACACTGATGTCATTACTGAGTGGCCACAAGTTAATGGTGTTGAGTAGAGACCCAGGGGAAAATGAAGTGCTCCAGGTGGGCCTCTGCCCTGCAACTACTGTTGGACTACCTTCCACTCAGGTTCAATTTTATTGAAATGCCTGTCACTAGTCATGTGTGGGTGGCTGTGAAGCACGTTCAGTTTCTGGTAGTGAAGATCTCTGGGATTTGGAGCAAAGTCATATTCTCGTAGGCAAAGAATTAGTCTCCTTTTGAGAAATAGCTCTTCACTAGTGATTAGGCCATATTAAAGACGGGATTCTAAGCTGCTCACTGTGAACTGCTACTTGGTCACCATAACTGAAGCTGAGCATGGTGAACAGTACAGTTACCACGCGGAAGTGCTGTGTGGTCATAGTCTAGCCTTCCTGCTGTACTGCTCTCCGTTACGCCGTCTGTTACATCATGGAGGTAGCTCAGTGGGAAATTTTGGAACTTACTATCTTAATGGAAGCCACCAAAAACAATGTGTAAAAACACATTCTATAGAGAAGAAAGGCAAATGAAACCATACATGATTCACACCTTCTGCATAACTAGAAGAGAGCACAAATTTTATATTCTATGTATGCAGGTATGGGCTTTAAATTCCAGCAGTGTTTTTGATTCTTGCTGTAAGTCTTTGTGGAAAAGAAGGGATGTTTTGAGGGGACTGAAAAGCTGCAGAAAAGGAAGTAGAGGGTTTAATGATGAACTAGTGACCACCCCAAGTGTAAAAATACTGTAAATTAATCCTGGCACTATCTAAAGCACTAATAATGGAAAAAGGACTTTAAATTTGGACTTAAATGGAAGTCTAAGAAAGGCATTACTTCTGGGAGGAAGGAGTCAAACAGAACTAGGGTCAAAGGCGATGGTGGGACCAGCAGATGGCATGATGGTTACATTGCTGGACTCCCATGTAGTTGACCACGGTTCGAATCCTGGACTGGGCAGCTTAAATTGATGCTGGGTGCATATGCATGTGTGCCTAATGTCCCGAAAGGAGAATGAAAGAGGAGGAATTGCAGCATGGCCATCCCTCTGGGGGTGATTTCTCCCTTTCTGTTTCTGTCTCTGTCTCTGTCTGTCTGGCAAGCATAGGTGCCCTATGGAAAAACCTCTCTTAAAAAAAAAAAAAAAAAAAAAGAACTGGGATGTGACATTTGGATTTGGGTGGTGAAGGGGGAAGAAGCCCCAGAAATGGGAAATTCAGTTCTGTTCAACAAATGAGAACCATCACCCTGAAAGGAAAAAAAAAAAAAGTAACAACAAGATAGTGGAATAGAAATCCCTAGACCCTCCTTCCCCCACAGAGACATGGATTTAATAATATGTGAACCAAATTGAGTGAGGTCCGGTAGGAAAATTAATGGCACTATCTCCAGAGTCCCTATTCAGCAGCATGCTGTGACTAGATCGAAAGGAAATCCTTTACTTCAGTCTTCTCGCTAGGGAGGGGAAGAAATAGCGTGTAGGTACAACATTCTCACTTTTGTAGGGAATTACCTTGGGAACCAGTTCCTATTTTCCTTGAACAGGAAGGCTGAAAGCAGTGGAGACTCAGGTTTTGAGGTCTTTGATAACAAAGCCCATCATCATGCCCCAGAGTCTGCAGTACCAGAGGTGCACACTAGGTGGCACAGGTGCTCTAGTACTGTGGCTTATACACTGAACAGGTTCTGAATGGCAGACAGCTTGTACTCCTGAGTAAAAATGGATAAACCTCTTTAACTAGGACATCACACAAGACTGAAGAGGACAAGCCACCAAAAAAAGGCTTATGAGATCTCTAGATTCTAGCTGGGCTGAATGGAGAACGTCCTCTCCGTAGGAAACCAGATTGCAAGGTCTGGGAGAGGTGGCTGATTGTTCAAATGGCAAAACCTTAACCAAAAATAGCAAGACAGATAGAAAAATGGCATATTTGAAAGGACAAATAAAATCAGAAACCACCCTCAAGAAATGGAAAAATATGAATTACCAAAGAATTTAAAATGACAATGAAATGCTCAATTAAAAATGAGTCAGATGACAACATGAAATCAGGAAAACTATACACGAGCAAAGTAGAATTATTACTTTTAACATTTAACGCCTTTGCTCATGAAAACAGTGAACTGGGTTTTCACTAAATTTGGAAAATACTGATCTGCCTTCATTTGAGTAACACTGCGTGGCGGCGAGGACAGCATCTCTAACAGAAGTGAGCCAGATCTCAGAGCAAATCAACCCAGGGACAGGAGGCTGCTTTCACTGCTGACTGAGGAACACAGGCCTTGCGTATTAAGATATGGTCCTCAGATGGGACCAGCAGATGGCATAGTGGTTAAGTGGCTGGACTCCCCTATGGCTGACTGCAGTTTGAGTCTTGGACCTAGAGACCTTAAACTCATGCCAGGCACACGTGTGTGTATGCCCAAAATCCTGAGAGGAGACTGGGGAAGAAGGGACTGCAGCATGGCAATCATCCCTTGGTGATTTCTCGCTGTCTCTCTGTCTCTGCTTTTTTCTCTCCTGTGAGCACATGCACCCTTTATCTCTTAAAAAAAATGATATGGTACCCAGAAAAGCCAGGCAGGACTTGAAATATGGATGCAAATTGAAAAATCACAAGAACAAACACTCCAAATCGCAGGCATTGGTCTGTAATGAAGTTCTTTGCAAACTGCTTTGCGTGTGGGCAGCTCAATCTGGCACACTTCAGGGAGAGTTCAGTGAGCTCAGTTATGTTTAATTTTCCCTGGAGGTGGCTGGTAAGATAATATATGTAGAAGTACTTCATGAACTATAAAGCGCTATAAAGCATGATGCTGCTTAATTATTCTGTTTTGAATTCAGTACTCATATGCTTATGCTGGTTAGCTGCTGAATGCTGTAGACATTTTTACTATCTCACATACATATATAAACAAGAGATCCTCACTACAAAGATTGATCTTGTAAACTTCTTTACCTGGCTGTAGGGATATAGGAAAATTATGCTACACTACAATTCTGTAAATTTATGGCTAACATATAAAGTGGGAAAAAAGCATAAGACAAGAAAGTGCTTGAGAGCAGCAGATGGCGTAATGGTTACATCACTGGACTCCCATGTAGTTGCCCAGTTCGAATCTCAGACCTGGAGGTGTAGTACTCAAGCTAGGCATGTGTGTGTGTGTGTGTGCCCAAAATCTTCACAAGAGAATGTTGGAGAAGGGATTGTGGTGTGGCCATTTCTCCTGGGGTGGGGGGAGATTTCTCACTTTCTGTCTCTCTGGTGATCACATGCTCCCTAAAGCAAAAAAAATCTTAAAAAAAATAATAGAACGTGCCCAACAGGCATAAACAGCAGCAGGAGGGGTTCTGATCAGAGTCTGCCTGTAGGACCCTGAGATGACGTTACTAAGCCAGGAGCAGGGTTAGGTGAGGCTGATTCTATCCAGACACACGGGAAAGGACGAGATTCCCTGGAAGGCATTTCTCCCGAATTTCTCAATTATAATTCTAATTATTACCTGCTGAAAATGTTTTAGACAGTCTTAATGTCTCATATAAATAAGTAAATAAGTTTTATTACTAAGATACTAATTGATCTTCCAAGAAAGTGGACAAGGCTGCTGTCTTTGAAAATGGTACACAAGCACCAGTGAGTACCAGGCGGTCCTGTGTCCATGAGTTAGAGCTGAGCTATTAGTCTCACTGGCTGCCATGTGCTCTGACAATCTCTATGACACAGTGTAGTAGTTATGGACAAGGACTCTGGGGTTAAGACTGGCTCGGTTCAAATCCTGGTTCTGCCACATGCTGGGTAAGCAATGTTAGGCGTTTTCTTAATTAAGCTACACCCCATTCCCTCCTTCCCCAATGAGGTCATTATGAGGAACAAGTGAGTTAATGGTGTGCCGTTTCTAGAGCAGTGCCTGGCCCTGTTGGTGCAGTACCACCTGCCTGCTAGTGTTCTCCTGTTTTTCCCAGGCCCTACAGGGGCCTGTAAGAAGGGGTAACCTTTCCATTGCCTATCATATTATATATATACATATAATGTATATATATAATTTTTTTAAGGAAAAAAGAAAGAGGTTCCACCTTCTGCCAAGAAGCAATGAAACTGTCCACTCAAAGACTGTGGTTTCCATTAGCTCTAAGTAGAAACAGAACCCCTGCCATGCCCTCGAGGTCACCCCCACACAACTTCCCACCTCCACACCCAGGACTGCCAGCCTCCTGCTGTGGGAACTATCTAGGGCCCACCCTAGACCCCTGTTCTTCCATATCCCCCCTTCTCAGAATGCCAACCTTTTATGAAATCCAAGGCCGTGTTCCGGCGCTGGGTCAGGCTGCTCTCTGCAGGGCTGTTCCAGGTCTCCAGGGCCGGCTGGGTGGCCTCCACCAATTCATCTCTCTTATCCTTCCACACCGGCTTCTCCTTGGGGTGGCGGGTCAGCCTGGTCTCAAGCTGGTACACCTTCCACAGGGTGAACTGTTGAAGGGCACCCCAGCGTACTTGGTGGCCAGATCAGTGCCGGCGTGCACCTCGGCCCTGAGCACCTGGGAGTGCAGGAAGACAAGTAGGTCAGCCTGTGTCCTCTCTGGGGGACCCCAGGCCTGCTGCCCCTCCACCAGCTGCTGGCTGCACTCCTGCAGCTCAGCCTTCAGCTGCCAGATCTGCCTCTTCAAGCTGCCCACTTGGTCGTGGTGCTGCTCCTCCCACTCCTGAAGGGCAGTCTTTACATAGGCCAGGTGCTCTGGGCAGCCCCAGTCACTCCTGGTGACCCTTGGGCACCAAGGCCAGCACAGACAGGATGGAGTCAGCACAGCAGCAGTCACACCGAGCTTCCCATGCCACGAGCCCCCAGCGACCACGGACACTCATGTGTCCAGGCCGGGCATTCCAGGAAGCCATGGCCCAGGAAGGGCCCCCTTTGACTACACCCCAGCGAGCACGCGGTTGGGGCCTCCTGAGCGGCCCTCGTGCATTTCCCACTATACCCAGGTCAGCTTCTTGGAGTCAACCGCCAGGCTGCACAGCTTCCCAATGTCTGAAAGGTGATCCACAGAGGCAATGAGTGATATGAAACCTCGTGGCCACACCCATTCCCTTCACAGCCTTCCTGATGTGCGGTGACACTGGGGGGACCTGGAAGTATAAGAAAAGGTGAGGACGGAACTGTGCCATTCCTACACTGGGCACAAATTTCCTTGGCTTCTCTCCTGGCAATGGAAAGAAATCTTCTCTCCCCTCCAGGCTGCAAGCCCATGGGCTAGCGAGCTCAATGGTGGTTTGGCAAATGAAGCGGAGTCTACTGGTGAGATGTCTGAGGTCAGGGATGCAGAGAACTCACTACTCCATGCACGTCACTGGCCAGGCCCACAGCGAATGTCAATCCAGTTTGCTGAAAATCTCCTTGGTTTATTGTGAAACAAAAGTGCCAAACCACAAGCCACGCCCTGCTATTCTCAAAGCTCTCCTCTTCCTTTTGACTTTATATGGGCCTCTGAACCCCTCTTCCCTGGCTTGGCTACTCCTAGTTTGCCCTCAAGGAAATGCAGGCATCCCAGGCATCCTGTGGCTGTGCCCAGAGTCCACAGGCTGGCAAAATAAAAGTATTAATAAAGAGAAACTATAAAGATTAATTAGAAATTTGGGGACTGGAAAATACATGAACTAATTTAAAAACAAAACAAAACATGAGAATCAGCAGATATGGCATCAGAAGAAAGAGTCCGTGAACTCGGGGGACAGGACTTTGGGTACTACCAAGGTAGCGCAGCAAGAAGGAAAAGAAGAAAATGAAGACACGCTCAGGGACTTGGCCAACGTCCTCAAGGAAGCAGCATACACATGATGGAGCCTCAGAGAGAAAAAGAGAAGGTCAGAGAACCTAACTGTCTTTGAAGGCTGAAACATCCCAAATTTGAAATGAGAAATGGACATGTAAATGCAAGAAGCTCAAAAAACTTCATTTGGAATAGAGACACACACTGAGATGCGTCATAATCAAACTGTGGAAAGTCACAAATAGAAAATCTTGAAAGCAGCAAGAGGTGAGTGAAACGTCCTGTACAAGGCTGTGCTCCTTGGAATAGCCCAGAGTTCTCGGTAGACACCTTGCAGGACAGAAGGGAGTGGAAGCTTAGATTTAAAGGAATGAAAGGAAAAACTGCCAGCCAAGAAGACTATTCCAGCAAAAGTGTGCTTCAAAACTGTAAGAGGAATTGAGACTTTCCTAGGTAAACAAAACCAGAGTGAGTTTATCACTCTGGACTTCTCTTACAAGAAATACCAAAGAAAGATCTTCAAGTGAAGTGAAAGGATGAGAAACTGCAACACAGAGCCACGTGAAAATAGAAAACTCCCTGGTAAAGGAAGACATTTCTATACAAGTATTGTTGCATTGTAAAATAGGTAGGTAAATCACTGCTGTATCTGGTATAGAATTAAAATAAAAGCGTAAAGAATAATGATAAATGTATGTTAATGGATACGTAGGATAAAAAAGTAATTTGTGTCATGAATAACAAAGGGGGCAGTGATATAAAAGAGTAGTTTTATATATAATTAAAAAGTTTTTTTATCCGTTTAAAATAGATTATGACTTTAAAATGTTTTATGTAGTTGTAACAGTAATCACAAAGAAAATATTTATAGACTATATACAAAGGGAAATAAGGGAACTGGACGATATCAAAACCAAAAACAATCAATGAAACATAAGACAGTAAAGGAAGAAAGGAGGGAGACAAAGCTATAAGATATGTTGAAAGTGGGGCCAGCAGGTGGCATGGTGCTTAAGGGTGCTGGATTCCCATATGGCTGACTGTGTTTCGAGTCCCAGACCTGACAGCTTGCCTTCTCACTTTCTCCTTCTCTCTTGTTTTGTACATCTCTGGTCAAATTAGAATAAATAAATAAATACAGTAAACTTAAAATAATTCTTAAAAAAGTTAATAATAGAATTACCATTATGATCCGATAATTCTATGTCTGGGTACATGCTGTGTATATATTAAAAAAGGTCTTAGAGCAGCATCTCGAAGAGAGATGTGCATATTCATGTTTATCACAGCATTACTTACAATAACCAAAAGTGGAAGCAAACAAGATGTCCAGGAACAGATGAATGGATCAAGAAAATGTGGAATACACACACACACACACACACACACACACACACACACACTGTAAAATATTCTGCAATCTTTAAAAAGGAAATTTTGTCACATGCTACAACATAGATGAATCTCAAGGTCATTATGCTAAGAGAGATAAGCCAGTCATGGAAGGACACATATTCTATGATTTTACTCATAAGAACAATCTTTGACCAGAGTCAAAGTTAAAATCAAAATAGAAAGGGCTAGAGAAGGAGGAGGAGGAACTGGTGTTTAGTAAGTACAGAGTTTCAGTGTTGCAAAAGGAAAAAGTTCTAGAGATCTATTGTACAGGACTGTAAATACACTTAATACTGATGACCTGTACATTTGAAAGTGGTTAAGATGGTAAATTTAATGTCATTTTTTTTCTTACCACATTAAAAATTAGAAGAGGGACATACAAGCCCTTCTCCATATCAAAAAAAAAAAAAAAAAAAAAAAAAAAAACCAAACAAACAAAAGATAAAACAAACAAAAAACACAACTGTTTAAAAATGTTCACTTTACTACAATGAGAAATAGGTCATTCTTTTTTTTTAATCATCATATTCTTCTTTATATTACATTGAATTACATATAACTTTACAGTGTATTACATTGCTTTTTCAAAAGGGAATGCCATGCATGTCAGTCAGTACAGAGACATTAATCTCCCCGCTTCAACATTCAATATCTTTTCTATGTTTTCCCCAATCATTATTATTATTATTCTAATTATTTTTTAAAACAGTCAATCGCTATTTCTCATTTTGCTTGTACAAATACTTTGCCCATCATGAAATACTTCTCAGACGAATCCAGTTGAGAATATTATACATGTCAACATCACAGTTAATAAGCCATATCTGTTTCTCACTAACGTCTTGCCTCTCTATTGTTCACTTGCTATCTTTCTCTATCCTCTTCTCTTTACTTCCTCCATTCCACTCTGTCCTATTCTCATCAATTACCTTCACTGCTTTTATGTCGTCCAATTTTTTGCTCTCTATCATAGAGTGCTGATAGTCGGTATATATTGAGTGGATACATACAATATCTTTCTTTCATAGCCTGGCTTGTGTCTATTAAGTGTGTTGTTTGTTCCCTGAATCCCTCCCTTCCGCCCTCAATTACTCATTCCCATTACCTCTCCCATACTGTCTCTAGTGTCTGCAGTTGCCATCCCTACTATTATACCTTCCAGTTCTTTCAGTTTTTTTTTTTTTTTTTTTTTTACATTTAATCATTGCACCTCTTAACAGTGTACAACATGGTTTTTCCCAGCATGAATACAGTGCACATTAGTCAAGACAATGATTATACCATATACATTACCATCAACAGACAACTTTTCATTTTTGTGTCTATTAAGTGTGTTGTTTGTTCCCTGAATCCCTCCCTTCCACCCTCAATTACTCATTCCCATTACCTCTCCCATACTGTCTCTAGTATCTGCAGTTGCCATCTCTGCTATTGTACCTTCCAGTTCTTTCAGTTTCTTTTTTTTTTTTTCCAATTATCATCTCATATAGTTTTTAACAATAGGGAGCATAGATTCTATTCAGGGTTGGATTAAGAGTGGGTCTCGTGCAGTTCCACAATTGTAGGTGAGTCTCCATGGAACATAGTTTCAGGAAAATGGTTCTGGAAAGCAGAGGTGATTATCAGTTGATGCGGCACATCATCCATCTTGTGATTACTGGGAATGGTGTTGTGGGGATCTGCAGCGTGAGTCATCCTCGGGTATCTGACTTCCTTAAGAATCGTAGAGTAGTTCTTGTTTTTCCCTGAGGTAATGCAGGGCTGGTAACCATCATCTTCTCACTGTCCATAGGCAGGGAAAATCCTCCTACACAATATATTTCTCACTTGGTTTAAGACAGCTAAAGTTTCTTTCTGTTGCTTATAGTTGCAAGTTCTTAATCCTAGTTTTCAGCTTCAGTTTGCCACCTGTGGCCGGCGGCCACGGGCAGGCGCAGGCCCGGGGGCCACATGCAGTCCCGGGGCCACACGCAGGCCCGGCGGCCACGTGCAGGCCCAGGCCCGACGGCCACGCACAGGCCCGGTGGCCACACTCTGGCCCGGCGGCCGCCTCCAAGCCCAGTGACCGCGTTCAGGCCCGGCGGCCGCTCTCAGGCCCAGCGGCCGCGCGCTGGCCTGGTGGCCGTGCGCAGGCCTGCCGCGCAGGGGCACGCGGGGCACTGTGCCCCGGTCCACCGCGCCGGCCCGGCCCGCCGCCGCGCAGGGGCATGCGGGGCGCAGAGCCCTGGCCCGCCGTGCCGGCCAGGCCCGCCGCGTGGTGACACGCAGGGCACAGAGCCCTGGCCCGCCACACCGGCCCGGCCCGCCGCCGCACAGGGGCATGCGGGGCGCTGAGCCCCAGCCCCAGAAATAGGTCATTCTTGAAAATGAAATTGTAAGAACACCAATTTTAGGGTCCAAAGATCTATCTTTCTAGTTGCGATGCAGACAAGACAACAACAATGCAACTGCATAAGATGCATTTATTTTTCCAGCTAGCTGGGGTCTGAGTTTCTGCCCAATGCAGCGGGTTGCAACAAGGACCCTGAACCTAGGATAGAGGGGCCTTTTATAGCTCAGGAGGCAATACAGGATATCTTGTCAGTAACTTTCCATAGTATGCAGCACACAAGGGAGGGAGTATGTGCAGTTGGGTCCAGTTGTTATTGCCTGCTTGAATTTAGATAAGAACTCTCAGTTAAAGTTATGTAAACCTTGTCTTGGTGCCCCCTGGCCCGCCAGTTCTCTGTTTATTTATGAGTTCCTGTCTTCTGTTTGTTCAGGGATTCCTGTCCTTCTGTTCATGAACTCCGGGGGGCGGGGGGGAGGGCTCCATCCTTGAAGCCCTGTCATGGTTGTGAATATGCTACGTGGGCCTATCCTAACAGCCTTGGCATGGATGATTATACTAAATTGGCCGATACTAACTCAGCCTAACATGTGCTAACTCGGCCTAACACCACAACAATACGAATATTATTCATGGAATGAATAATTAAAATCACTCTTACAAAGCCACAAAACTAAAAGATAACACAAATAAGACATTTGAGCAGCTAAAATTTTCTTCTAAAAAGCAAACATTAAACAGGAGAAAACATTTTTACAGCAGTTATAACTGAAATATCCTTAAATAAACATTTGACAATATGAAAATGGGGAAACAAACAACTGCTGGGACAATACCAGCAGATGGCATAATGGCTATGTTGCTGGACTCCCATGTAGTCAACTGCGGTTCGAGTCTTGGACCCAGTAGCTTAAACTCATGCCGGGCACATGTGCATGCATGCCCAAAATCCCAAGAGGAGGATGGAGGAGAAGGGATTGTGGTGTGGCCATCCACCCTGGGGGGTGCTTTCTCGCTTTCTGTCTCTCTGTCTTTCTCTGTCTTTCTGGCGAGCGCACGTGCCCTATAGCAAAAACTGCTCAAACAACAAAAAAAGAAAATGAACAGCAACAACAAAAATACTCTGGGACTATTATCTGTTTGCTGCCTCTTATAAGTCTCTATAGATGATGAGCTTCTAACCATGAGATCACTAGGGAAACCGTAACAAAAGAAATTATGGTGGGCATTTAATATTTCTGATTGTTGATCTAAGGCTAAAAAAGAAGGCTGGGGCCAACCTATGCTGGGGTAGTTCAGGCAGTTGCATCTCACCACTGTAGTTGAGTTCCAGACCTGCTAGCTTGAGAAACACACTGAGCTCCTGTGTATGCATGCCCCCAATCCTAAGAGGAGTGACTTCTCACTTTCCCTCCCTCTCTCTTTCCAGTGAGTGCACATGTTCTCTGGCAATTAAAAAAAATGAAATAAAAAAGAACTAAGTATAAGAATATGATACATAAAGGGGCTGGCAGGTGGTGTGTTGGTTAAGGGTGCTGGACTCCCATATGGCCCACTGTGGTTCGAGTCTCGGACTTGGAGGCTTGCTTTCTTACATTCTCTCTCATCTGACCCTCTCTGATCAAATTAAATAACTATTAAAAATGTAATACATAAATAATTTATGTTGTGACAAAGTAAAAATAAAGCAACTAAAAATGAAAGGGAAAAGAGTAAGGTAGAATAAACAGGTTATTTGTTTTCTAATGAATAGCAATTAGTTGATGTCACTAAAAACTTACAAACTAGAGTATAAAATGTCAAGAAAACAGGGACCACAAGCCTTATAAAAGGTATAAGTTATAAAGGCAACAGCTAGAGCAAAAATACAAACCTTTTAATTATTAAGAGAGAACAAAAGGAACAAAGAAAACGTTGTAGAGAAAAATGCAATAAATAAAACAGTACTCACAAAACATATAACTATATATATTAATTATATTTTTAAATAATGTGACAGTTGTGAATGGGTTTAGCCCTAATTGACTAACAAAACAAGATGCAGCTCTATAGTATTCAAGAATCAAATCTGAAACATGACTAATAAAGGCAAAATATAAAAGGGTGGCAAATGTATACAAATATACTAAAAGTTAAAGTATACATGTACAATTTTATCAATTGCAACATAATTTGTAGCTCCAAATTAAGGCTAAAAATCAGCAATATTTATACATGGGAAATGGGTTGGAAAAATCGGCACATCCACGTCATGGAATGTTAAGCAACTACAAAGAATGGGGAAACTCGGGACCGCAGATGGCATGAGGGTTACGCGGCTGGACTCCCACCAAGCGGACCACGGTGTGCACCGTGCACCGAATCCGGAGACGAAAAGGAGGAGAAGGACTTGCAGCCTGGCTGTCCCCCGGGGGTAATTCTCGCGTTCTGTCTCTGTCTCTCCAGTGAGCACTTGTGCCCTGTAGCAAAATATGAAAAAAAAAAAAAAAGGGAAAAACTATGAACTGACATGGAGTGATTTTAAGGATATATAAGTGGAAAGCCAAAGCAGAAAAGAATATGACAATTATTTTAGGAAAAGAAAGAAACTGTTCAGAAATGACTGAGGTTGGAAAGCCTCCAGGAGGTGAGAATGATGTGGAAGGGCCAGGGAGGGGACAGTGAAGAATCTCTGTGGATCCTTATTCTTTTTGTATCGCTTTGAATTTCAGAACCATTTAAATCAAACAACCCTACAATGGCGGGTGTGCTGCAGAGACCCTCTGACCCCCTCCGAACCCCGCCTCAGTGCTTGAGTCGCCCCTTGGCACCGGGCCCTCTGCCCGGGACAGCAGGGCTGGGGTCTCCTCAGTTTCTACATGCGCTCGGGGTCCCTTTAGGCTCAGGACCAGGGCCAGAGAAAAGTGACCATCCCAAAACCGGACCTGACACATCCTTGGTGCCCCAGCAATGTTGTGGCCTTAGAGACTGGGAGCCCCCCTCGCCCCCCTCCTGCAACCAGGTCCCCAGCCCGGGGGTGGACGCATGCTTCTCTCCCTTTCCTCCCATTTAAGAATAAGTTTCTTTTCCCTCTCATTGGAAATCCTGCCCTGGAGATTCCAAACTCACCTGTCCTGTTTGTCCTTCCCCAGCTCCTGCAGCCCTTGCAGCTGTTGCCTGCTTAGAGCTGAGAATCTCCCATTCTTGACTCTTTTCCCCCCTTTGGGGGATGAGAAAGTTGCTCCCTTCCTACCCTCTTAAGGACACTACGCCCTGGACCACCTCTCTGTGGCTTCCCCCACCCTGGTGGGTTCCAGCTCCTTCTGGGCTCCAGTCTCCAGCCCCCAGCGGATCTGGCCAGCCCCACTCCAGGGTGCAGGAGGCCAGGGGTCTCTGGCCCAGGATCCCGCACCCTGGAAGGCGTGCAAGAGAGCCTGGCGTCAGGTGGGAACCTGGCAGCTCTGAAGTGGTTGCTTCTCTCACAGGAACGAGAAGAATAGGTACTAAGTGTTCGATACATTGATGGGCTTTGCTGGAGACAGCTAGAGAAGCAGCCCTACTAAGGCTCCTGCAGCCATCCTGATCCTCAGTGATCCTCCTGACTCAGATCCCGAGTCCTCTGAGAAGAGGAATTTGATGCAGTTGGAAATGGAACCCACTTTGTCAAAGGAGACTATTTACCTGACTGTGAGATGTTACAACTTGGGCTTTTGTCCTCCTCATCTGTGTTGTGGCTTGCTTGGGCCTGGTGTGGATGCAAGTTACTCTCAAGGAGGATCTGGAAGCCCTCAAGGAAAAACTACAGGAAAATGGAATCTAATTAAGCAAGCTCATTCCAAGAAACCCTCAAACTTTTTTTTTTTTTTTTTAAGAGAGATTTTAGCTGTAGGTCGAGTGTGCTAGCCAGAGAGACAGAGGCAGATGGAGAGACAGAAAGCGAGAAATCACCCACTGGGGTGATGGGCACACTGCAATCCCTTCTCCTTCAGTATCCTCTCGGAATATGGGGCATGCAGGCATATGTGCCCAGTAAGTTTCAAGCCTCCGAATGGGGACTTGAAACATGGCAGCCATATGGGAGTCCAGCAACCTAACCATTATGGTTGCTGCATCCTCCCCAGCAGTAGTTGAGAGTAGTAACTGCCTTAAACTCCCTGAGCATCCCCACTGAGCAGCCTGCACCCCTGTACTCTGATCTAATGTCCTTATCCCCACCTGCCTCCTGCCCTCTGCCCCTGGACTGTCACTAGTGATCAGGAGCCAAGGTGGCTCCGCAGCCTCCTGCCCAGCCCAGAGGTCTGGACACCAGAGCCCAAGCTTAAGACCCAATCAGAGCCAGCCCAGCTGCGCCCTAGGCGTCTAGGGTCTGGAATGCATGCCACCAGGGGGCTTGCCTTCAGGCAGTGCAGGAAACTGGTGGAGCTCACATTGGCAGTGGGGACAGCGATGCTGCCTGCCCAATACCCTGTGTGGGCTTTTATTGGGCCCGTGGGTGGCTTATCGGATTGGGTGCCCTGAGCATCAGGTAGGTCCTTGGTGTGCCCCAGAGGCAAGCTTGAATGAGGTGAGAGGGGGTGCTTGGCCGTGACAGGGGGTGGGAGGGCCCTGGGATGGTCTGGGATGCCAGGAGGAAGGGGGTTAACTTGCAAGGAACCCAAGGCCCTGGCCTGGCCCCATGGGTGCCTTGTCTGAGGAGCTCAGGGGTGGCTGCCAGTCTCGCGGGCACCTGGGAAAATGTGGTCCTGGAGGTGAGAAGTCTGGGTCCACAGGATGCATCATGAATAAGTGCTTTTTTTTTTTTTTTTTTTTTTTTTTTTTTTCCAGTGAAGTCACAGACTTTATGAGAAAGAGAAAAGATATCACATCTCTTCTGTAATTACACTGCCACGATGAGGCTAGAATAAATTAGTGTGATATTAGATTGATATTAGATTGGATATTAGTCACCAATGATCTCCTGACCCAGGATAGCCATCTCAGAAACCTGTGAAACCAAAGTGGAGCTCAGATTCCTGAAATCCATGCAAATAGAAGCCTGCCCATTTCTCCAAAAGAAATCTTAGTTGAAAAATCATTCCCTACTCACCAGTGGATGCATTGTCCATAACTTCCTGCTGTCTTTCTCCAGGCTGTCACTCACACATTATTCAAGAACCAAACAGGCAAAGCTGTGATTGGAGAATGACACCACGAGACTCCAATCTCATGCAGTGTCCAGACTTATCTGTCCTGAAGCCCCCACCCTTATTTGAATTTGAACTGTCAACCCAGAAACAGAAAAATGCAGTACACTGTCAGAAATCAGCCCAGGACTCTCCTAAATTTCCCATGGTAAATGTCACACAGGAAGTGGCTGCGGTGGCTAATAAAGACAATAAAAGTACAGGTATCTTACAGATAAGGACAGGAAAAGTGTTGGGCTATTATGCTAATTAGCTTGTGGTTTCCAGAGTTCTTCAGTTCCCTCCCAGGTCCCAAAGAATAGAGACCCATGACTCATTCCACATGTGGATTTTGGGTTCCACCCATAGAAAAATACTGTGGAATCTCTAGATTTCATTATTATTGCTTTATCTGCTAGTGATGGTTCTCCAGAATCCATCAGAGCTGTGTAGAGTTGCACTTCCTTTGTACTCTCACTCAATTCTAACTAGCAGATTTTTCCTAAATAGAACTGGAGGTAAACAAAATAAGGATCTATTTTTTTTTTTTAATTTACTATGGGCCAGCAGGTGGTGTGGTGGTTGGGGCATTGGACTCCCACAATGGCCAATGGCAGTTCAGTCTAGACCTGGTGGCTTAGCTTTCTCACTTTCTCTCTGTCTCTTGTGAGTGCCTGTATCAACTTAAAAAGTAATAATAATGATAAATAAAATTAAATAATTATTTAATAAATTTAAATAATTCTTATATGTAATAATTGTACTTGTTTATGGGGCTGCAGTGTGAGTCTAGTACATCAATACGATGTGTATAGATTAAATCAGGGTGATTAATATATGCATTTGTTTGGGAAATACAAAATCCTCTTTTTTAGCCTCTCTCAGATACACATAAGTTGTCGTTAACCATATTCTCTTCACTGTGTATTGCAACACTAGAGCCTGTTCCTTCAATCTACTGCAATTTTGTTTTTGTTACTGAGCATCCCTCTTCTGCCTCATCCTTCCAACCCTCCAGTAATTCTGCACCTCTGTATTTCACGAAGCCTTTTTTCTCGGTTTCCATATTTGACAGAGAACATGTGGGAGCAGTGGTGCCCCCCTGCCTCAGTTTCCCTTGGTAGCCAGGAGCCTAAAGATGGAACTGGAGGTCTCCTGCAGAATAAGGGCCACCAAGGTGTCATTTTATTCTAATGATTAGAGATGGCTTGTGTCATCCAAATGAATAGCTACTTCAGAAAGTTCTTAGGGCTCGCTGATTCTGAGTGTTAAGGAGCCTGATCCCATAAAACTGACAGCACCAAATCCTGTCCTTTGTGGTTTGGGAAACAGGTCATGTGTCCCTATGTGCCCCAAACTCCCATAGGATGGAGAAATGTTGAAGGAATTACAGTATGACCATGCTTTATTGGGGGCAAGTTCTCTGTTCCTCTCTCTGATCCATATGGGATTATATAAAATAAATTACATTTAAAAAATTTAAAACATATCAAAAAGACTGCTTTCTTATAGCATTGTTTCCTTTTTGGGGGAGAGGTATTTGCTATAGGGCACTTGTGTACATTTTCTCGCCAGAGTGACAGTGAGACAGAGAGACAGAAAGTGAGAAATCACCCCCCAGAAGGGATGACTGCACTGCAATCCCTTCTCCTCTGTTTCCTTATACCATCTACTGGCCCCATCCATAGCAGTCTTTCTTAAAGGTGCAGAACACTCCACCAACTGCCACTGACATGAAGAGAATGCTCCAGAGCTGCCAGCCAATCACTGAGCTTCTAGGGCACAGAGCCCCGCCCCCCTTTATGAGCAGTTGCCCAGCAGCGCCCTTAGTTACAGGCAGGCTCTGTGGGTGACAGTTGGCTTTGGTTGAGAGGCTGATAACCACGGGTCTCCCGTGCTGGGTTCTGGTGACAATACCAGATTTACTTACCTACAGTGATCAGGTCAGGCCTGGGAGCCTGAGCCGAAGGGGAGCTGAGGCATCTTTGAAGCTGGAAGCTCCACCATGAGGAGGTTTTTTGGCAAACAGGGCTGGGGCTTGGGAGCTTCGCTTGAGGTCACGCAGTGCATCCATCCACTGTCCGAGTACAAAGACCAAGACCGGCATTTCCACAACATCCACGAGGCTGCCCTGGCAGGTGACGTGGCCCAAGTACAGCAGATTCTAAGCCAAAAAGAAGATGCTTTGAATTGCCTAGACAAGAACAAAAGGTAATCGGGCTGGGCTGGCACCAGGGATGCCCCTCAGCTTCACCAGGGACAGGAGCCTTGGGGCCTAGACCTTAGTCCCTTTGATGAGCAGCAGATCAAAACCAAGCTTCTGCTGGTTTCAGATTCACTCAGAATAAGCCCTACTAAACACTTCCTTCACAATTACAGAGTGGCCTAACTAATGCAGTGAAATACATGAACGTCTTGTTTTTATTTAGTTTCAGTTGTAGTTTTTGCTGTAGGGCAAGTGCATTCCCTGAGAGAAACAAGAGAGAAAAAGAGAGGGAAATCAGCCCTAGAGGAGAAATCACCCCCCAGCAGAGATGGCCACCTGCAATCTTCTCTCATCCATCCTCTTGAGATTTTGAGCACATTGGGCACACACACATGCACACACACACACACACACACACACACACACACACAGTGTATTTTTCAAGCTACTGGGTGGAGACGCAAACTGCCCAGTCGACCATGTGGGATCCGGCTGCCTTAACCTCTGCCACTGGTTGGCTGGTACCGATTTTATTGGTCATGTACACATTTCAAAAACAACAATGTTACAAACATTTTGGAACAATGGGTAATGAGAAAATAATAAGTATAATATGTCAGCTTCTAGGCTCAAAATCCTTCACATAAGATATCCAATATCCGTTTTATGTCCCTGTACATGTGTAGTTCTTGCTGAGTGTCCTTAAAGATTTTGAAGTGGGAAAATGATTCTTTGTTCTTGAATTGGAAGACTCATTTTTTTTTCTAAATATGAACCCTTTTAATGTTTATTGGTTTTAGACCAAAGCAAAATGTTGAGATCTTTAACTTTTGAGGTGCCACCTTTGTGATGATGTTAGGGAAAGTTTCTACATGTCAAAATGTGCTGTTGGGACTGGCAGGTGGTGTGCTGGTTAAGGGCACTGGACTCCCACGCGGCCAACTGCAGTTTGAGTCCTGGACCTAACAACTTTGTTTCTCAGTTGCCCCTGCCCCCACTCTGTTCCTCTCTGGTCTAATGAAAACAAATAGATAAATAAAGTTCAATAAAATAATTCTTTTTTAAAATGTGCTGTTAATTCTCAAAAATTATCATTCACTGGCACCTGAAAAGATATAAATTAATGGGAACACGATGGCAAAGCCATAAACAGTGAAATATATGTAGGAATTGAGTACTTCATCCTTGTGACATTTTGTGGCATTTAAAAAGAGATGAATTATTCATAAGTGAAGTGCCTGCTAAGTGTTTGGAGAAAACTGGTTAGTGTTTTAGGTTTTCAAACTAAGTGCTTGGTGGAGTATAGATTTAAGGTTTTAAATATATGATAATAAGAGTAGTATGAGACAAACAAAAATGCCAATTTATAGATTTTCATGTTGACAGATACATTTTAAAGAATGACCTCAAAGCAAGCACTCTGTAGGTTAATTTTAACAAAATAAAAATTCAGATGCATACATTGTCATTTAAGCATCATAATGCTGTCCTGTGAGATAACTACTATATTTATATCATTCATTGGTGATGTAATTGAGGCACAGAAGTATAGCAAAATGAAACCCTCCTGTGTATCAGAAAACAAGTAAAAAAATAAAAGACAACATATTTGCAAATTATATACCCACATGTGCCTGGCATGTGTTTTAAGCTGCCATATGTGGGACTTGAACCACAGTTGTTCATGTGGGAGTCCAGTGTCTTGACCACCATGCCACTTGCTTTCCCCAAGAAAATGCTCTCTCACTCTCTCTCTCTGTCTTTTACACTCATAGAAAAAAAATGAAAGAATGAATGGATAGATGGACATCTAGATAAAATTCAAACCCAGGTTGAGCTGAAACCAAAGGGCATGTTTTCCTATTCAGCTAGGTTGAAATTTCATTAATGTTGTGAGTAATAAGAGCTAGTAAATACTTTACTTTCTTCAGATGAAGTTAAACACTTGTTTTGAAGGCACAGGGATAACATGCTGTTTAATGCTCACGATTTCATGCATAATGATATGTTTGAAGTAGTACACCACAATCTCCTAAGAAGTGTTCTTACTTTCTAGGACTGCTCTGCATCTGGCCTGTGCCAGTGGCCATGAAGAAGTGGTGACTCTCTTAGCAGAGAGAAAATGTGAACTTGACCTTCGTGATGGTCAAGACAAGACAGCGTTGATAATGGTATATAGTAGAGAACTGTGGAGGGCACTGCATACGGAAGCCATCTTGAGCTATCCGCCATCTTGAGCTATCCACCATCTTGGAAACCATTAGGTTTCACTTCCTCACTGAGCAAACCATTTCTCAGAAATCATGTGACCAACCGTTCTCCCCGGAAGCAGTTGGGTTTCTAGGCAACGGGAGAGATCCACCCACACCAATGATTGGTTCATGCTGTTCTATCTCATTTGCATTTTGGGCAACCAATCAATGCCCACCACCAGCCTTTGTATAACTCGCCATTTTTCCTCAATAAACGGAAGACTGGAAGGCTTGATCAGCACCTCGTTTTGTCTCCACTCTGTGTGTGTGTGTGTGTGTGTGTGTGTGTGTGTGTGCACGTGTGCACGTGTGTTTGTCCCTTCTCTCACTTCCTCCCCCAGGAAACCTGTTCGACAGTCCTGTAGGTTGGGACATGTGGTGCTGCTCCTCCTGGCAGAACAGGGGGGGGTCTCTGTCTTGCTTTACAAGAACACTACTGCTTTTACGCCAACAAGTCCGGCATCGTTCATGACAGACCCTTATGGTCTGCCTGGAACGGTCTCCTCCCCTTTTTCCTCCCCATACTTGGTCCATATTCTGGGTTTACTGATTGTTTGCTCTTTGGGGCCTGTCCTTTTCAATAAGATCATGGCTTTCCTTAAACGCCAAATTGATGATTCCATAAAAATGCAGCCTATCCAAGTCCACTACCAAAACCTGGAGATGGAGTATCATGGAGCCTAGACATTGCTCTTGCCTGAGGCGCTGAATCGGTTAGCCAAAGACGGGTAAGAGAGTCTGGGCCTAACAGCTGTACAGTCCTCACACCTAAGACAGGAAACCCATCATTGCAATGGGATTCTCCAATGACGGGTAAGGATGGACGTGTGGCTCTATAAAATGACTCCAACCTAAGACAGGCACGATTCCCCCAGGCCTTTTCTCCTCTCTGTAATAAAATAAAAAAGGGGGACATGTGGAGGGCACTGCATATGGAAGCCATCTTGAGCTATCTGCCATCTTGAACTATCTGCCATCTTGAGCTATCCACCATCATGGAAACCATTAGGTTTCACTTCCTCACTGAGCAAACCATTTCTCAGAAATCATGTGACCAACTGTTCTCCCCAGAAGCAGTTGGGTTTCTAGGCAACGAGAGAGATCCACCCACACCAATGATTGGTTCATGCTGTTCTATCTCATTTGCATTTTGGGCAACCAATCAATGCCCACCAGCCTTTATATAACTCGCCATTTTTCCTCAATAAACGGAAGACTGGAAGGCTTGATCAGCACCTCGTTTTGTCTCCACTCTGTGTGTGTGTGTGTGTGTGTGTGTGTGTGTGTGTGTGTGTTTGTCCCTTCTCTTACTCCCTCCCCCAGGAAACCTGTTCGACAGTCCCGCGGGTCGGGACAGAGAACTGTTTCAGTGTGAGATGGCTTTGATTTAAACATTTAAAATAAAAATGAGTTGATCTCATGTAAGTGTAACTAACTGCTGAAACCTGTAGAATGCTTCTTTTGAATTCCGGGGATTTACAGTTTCTCTCGGTCTGATACTGACAGGCTCTACAATGCCAACAGGAGAAGTGTGCAAATATCCTGCTGGAACATGGTGCTAATCCAAATGCTGCAGATGCCAAGGGCCACACTGCTCTCCATTTCGCTGCTCATCACGGCATGATATCATTGGCAGAGAAGCTGCTTTCACTCCATGTGCATGTTGATGTCAGAAACAAGGTATTGATCAAAACTTATTTTCTAAATATAAAAGACTTTTGTTTAACTGTTGACATATGTTGGGTCAGTTTTCTGCATTTGGAAGCTTAAGCATTCCCTTAATGAAAAGATTTTGAAGTGACATAGTTGTATAAGATCTCACTTTAAATACTGATTTTCTTTTTTTTAATTTTTGCCATAGGGCTCATGCACTTACTGTAGAGAGAGGAAGGGAAACGGAGAGAGAGAATATGAGAAATAATCCCCTAGGGGAATAGCTAAGCCACAATCCCTTTTTGCCATTTTCCTCTAAGATTTCAGACACTCACACACACACACACACACACACACACACATACATACACACAGAGAGGCGTGCCCAACTTGTTTTGCAAGCCACCAAATGTCCAGGAATTGAACCATGCAGTTGGCTATGGGGAATCCAGAGCCTTAATATTCAGGGCAACCACACTATCTTCTAGCCCTACATATTGATACTTTAAAAAAAAATTCTATAGGATAGAGCTTTTTCTTTTTTATTGGTTTTAATTATTATTTATTTAATTTATCATTAATTTTTTTCCTGTAGAGCACTCACTAGAGAGAGACAGAGGAGAGGGAAAGTGAGAAAGCAAACCACCAGGTCCAGACCCAAATGGCAGGCTGCCATGTGAGAAGTCCAGCACATTAATTATAATACCACCTGTTGGCCCAAGGGTTTAGCTTTTTAAACTGCATTTGTGGCAAATTTTTGTGGAACTCTGTTAAAGGCAAAACTTTTTAATTCAAATATCTTTTTCTACCCTATTTTTATATTATTAGTGTAAGGCAATATAGGAAACCAACTTTTGCCGTGAAAATAGGCTTTCTCTTCAAACTCAAACAAAATAAAAACATTTTGCAACAAATGGACATCTTTATGCTATTGACAAATTGCTTTAAAACACTACATAAAAGTGATTTAACTCTTAGCTGCAAGGCATAAGAGGAAAAAATGGGGGCAAAAGGGAAATGAGAAATCAGAAATATCCAGGCCATTTTTTTTTTCTTTTTTTTGGAGAGGTTTTTGCTATAGGGCGCGTGCGCTCGCCAGAGAGACAGAGAGAGACAGAGAGATAGAAAGCAGGAAATCACCCCCCAGGGGGAATGGCCACGCCGCAATCCCTTCTCCTCCATTCTCCTCTCGGGATCTTGGGCACGCACGCACACGCGCCCGGTGTGAGTTTAAGCCGCCGGGTCCGGGACTCGAACCGCGGTCGACTACGTGGGAGTCCAGCGACATAGCCATTACGCTAACTGCTGGTCCCTCCAGGCCATTTTTGAAATTAGACAGTAGAGGGAAAATACCATGAAGATTTTGTTTTTATTGTGTATGTGTGGATGTGTGTGTGTTTTCCACTTTAAATATTTAGACAAATGAGGTCTTTAATTTCGGGAAGAATAATTCTCAGTATGGGAAACAGTGAATGAATTGTAAACCTGTCTGGAGATAAGTTTTAGAGAACTTGAGGATGCCAGATTGGTGTTCACCAGGTGCTGATTAAGTGGGAAATGAAGGAAGAACAACTAACTCATAGTATCCTATTCTGTCAGCAATAGCCCCTTCAATAGCAAATCTAATAGATCCTGCCCTAAAGAAGCTCTTCTTGGCTTAGATAGGGAACAATGCATTTACTGCAATGTACTATGGTAAATGCTGTCATAGAAGTAAAGATTCCTGGAACTGGTGAATGTGTGGAGTGAGTTATGGCCATGACTGGAGTTCACGTGGTGAGACAGAGGACGGGTGTTTCAAAGAGAAAGAGCACATGTGAAAATAGAGTGAGAGGAAGGGCCCACTTTTTATTTACTTTTTCTATTATTAATATATGTTTAAGTTCATTGGATCATTTTGTTTCTTTTATTAGTTTTTGCTATAGGGCATGTGCACTTTGTCAGAGGGAGACAGAGAAAGAGGGAAAGTGAGAAATCACCCCAGGGGCCATGATGGCCATGCCTCAGTCCCCCTTTCCCAGTCTCTTCTTGGGATTTTCATTGTTTATGCACATGTACATTGTGATTTTTCAAGCCACTGGGCCAAGACTCAAATTGCATAGTTGACCTTGTGGGATCGAGCAGCTTAATCTCCACACCACCTGTGGCCCTGATAGCATCTGTTACAGATACGTTTTTCAATTCATTTGAGAAATACATAACTTCATGAATTGTAACTTGTTTTTACTGTTTTACAGGCAAAAATGACACCACTTCTAACTGCCATACATGCAGACAAGCCACAAATGGTGGAATTTTTATTAAGTAAAAATGCAAATGTACATGCTGTTGATGAAATGCACAGGTACGTTACGCCTTTTTTAAAAGATTTTTGCCGTTTGGCATGTGTGTTTGCTAGAGAGAAAGAGAGAGAGAGCAGAGAGAGACAGACAGAAAGTGAGAAGTCATTCCCCAAGGGGGATATCATGTCACTATCATATTTCCATTCTCCTCTCGGGATTTTGGGCATGCATGCACATGGGTCCAGTGTGATTTTCAGGACACCCGAAATGGGACTTGAACTACAGATGGCATGTGGGAATCTAGCACCTTAACCACCATGCTACCTGCTGGCCCCCAACATGGAGGATATATTCTAATTCCCCCAGTGGATGGCTTAAACTGTGGATAGTACTGAAGCCTATATAAACTATACTTTGTCCTGTGCATATCTGCCTACAGTAAAGTTTAATTTATAAATTGGGCACAGTAAGAGAATTAAAACACTACTAATAGAATGGGACAGTCATAACAATATACTGTATTCGGGTTTGTATGTGAGAGGGGATTGGAAAATAGCTGACTAGGGACACCCATCCTAGCACTACTTAAGGAGAGCCCCCAAAATTTGATTAGATAAGTGCATCTCAAGTAGAAGAGTAAAATGAGACTGACAGAATGCAGGAATGGGACAGTGGGCAACTTTTAGGGTGCCAAATCTTGAGCAGGAGACACAAGGAGGTCAACTGTTTGAACTTGGGAAGGATCTGGAGGTGACCAGAAGCTTTCACTCTTGGAGAGAGATGAGTGGAACTCCCCTCTGAAGCTTAGAGCTCCCTGCTTCCTCTTTAAACCCTAGGGCTCCCCAACTGCCAGAGAGCACTGAGATGGACAAGAGCAATTAGGGCAGACCTAGTAGTCATCACCTCATCCACTTTCTAGTCTCCCCTCCGCCCTGTGGGCTGGCATGCCATTCTTGCCCTACAACCCAGCTGTGCAGAAGGGTACATGCAGTCTCCAGCCTCACTAATAACGATTCCTGCCCTGCCCACTTGCAATGGATTGCCCACGGAGTGTGCTGGATATGTGGAGAGAATCGAGCAATGGAGCAGTTTCCTCTATCTTCAGGGAGTGTACACAAATGCTGAGCTAAACAACTAGCCACCCTCTGAGCCACGACTCCTCAACTATCAGCTACATTCCACCTGTGTGTGAGCTATCCAAGACAGGTTATTAATGCTTACTTTCAGCTGATATCTTTACTTGATTACCTCCCCACAGGAGGATTTTATGACCTACACAGGGTGTTAGAATTCAGGCAACCACTCCACAGGGCAGCAGTTTCTGTCTGTCAAATGCACCCACTCCCTTTACAGATTGGATACAGTACACAACAGTAACCTCACCTAGAGCCTGAAAACACAGGCTCAGGGGCCCCCATCATCCCTACTGGTGTCTCTGATGATATACAAAGTCTTCTATACAAAGCACAACTAACCAACGTCAGCATGATCCAATCAATTAATTCAAAAAACACAACCATAGGAAAAAATAAGTAAATGACCAAATGAAAGAAAATATCACCAGGCCAGCAGATGTTGTGGAGTTTAAGGTGGCTAGATCCCACATGGCTGACTGCACATTTCAAGTCCTTTGTCTGGTGGCTCAAGAAACAAGTCAGGTGTGTGTGCATGCATGCCCAAAATCTTGAGAGTAGAATGAAGAAGGGATTGCAGCATGGCCATTCTTCTTGGAGGGTGATTTTAACTTCCCATCTCTTACTGTCTCTCTTCAGCGAATGCATGTGTCCTGTACCTTAAAAAAAAATACTACCACTATAAAAACCCAGGCTATTAAATACAAGAAATGAGTATTCCACTAGGTGCCAAAATATGAACTCAGGGACAAAACAAGAATTTTTTTTTTTAAAAAAAGGAAATATCTCTTCCCCCAAAGGACCACACCACCTCCTCACTAAGAATAGGCAAACTTCAGGTAGTCACATAAATGTTAGAAATGGATTTCAGAATATTAACTATAAATATCTGAATTAAATGCAAAATTATACATGAGCAATTCTAGGTGATGAGAAAACAATGCATGGCACAAATGAGAGATTCAGTAGCACCATAGGTAACTTAAGAGCAAACAGAAACCCTGGAGATAAAGAACACAATACAGAAAATAAAAATCCTGTAGAGATTAGGAAAATCTAGTTAGACCATACAGAAGAAGGAATCTCTGCACTTGACACCATTTTTTAACTGGTCCACACCATCAAAAAAAAAAAAAAAAAAAAAAAAGAAAGAAAAGAAAACTGTTGAAACAAAAGAAAGCATGGGAAGTTTCAGACACTATCACGTGACCAGATATCCATATAATAAATATCTCAGAAAGTGAAGAGATGGAAAGAGGTGTGGGCAAGTTATTTTACAAAATAGTAATGGAAAACCTCCCAAATCTAAACAGAAGTACAGATGACCAGATCTGGGAAATTCAAAAGATGCCAAATAGATGCAACATAAAATTTCTTCCATGGTACATTATAGTTCAGATGTTAAAGATTAACTCCCCAAAATATCTCAAGATAAGTGCCAAGTAACCTATAAAGTATATCATAGCAGATTATCCTCAGACCTCTCCGCAGAAACCTTACAGGCTAGGAAGGAATGAAATGCAGATGAAAGAGTAATACAAACGGTCTACAAACACAAAGCTGCTTTTCTGAGAGGACAAACGAAATTGACCAACATTTAAGCTAGACTAAGAAAAATGGATAATCCAAATATGTAAAATCAGAAATGAAAAAGAAAACATTACTCCATGTATCCCTAAATACAAAAGATCATTAGTGGTTAGTACATGTGACTACATGCTAACAAGGTGGGAAACTTAGAAGAGATGGACAACTTTCTGGACACATAGAGTATACCTTGATAGAACCAGGAAGATACAGAAAGTCTGGGTAAGGCAATGAAAAATAATTAGATTAAATCAGTAATAAATTGTCTTCCAACAAGTGAAGCCCATGTCCAGATGGCTGCACTTCTAAATTTTACAAATCCTTTAAAAGAGAATGAACATTTGGGACCAGCAGTTGGCGTAATTTCTGTGTCGCTGGACTCCCACGTAGTCGACCATGGTTCACGTCCTGGACCAGGTGGCTTAAACCCATGCCGGCCGTGTGTGCGTGCGTGCCCAAGATCCTGAGAGGAGGATGGAGGAGAAGGGATTGCAGCGTGGCCATCTCTCCGGGGGGTGATTTATTGCTTTCTGTCTCTCTGTCTCTCTCTGTTGGGTGAGCGCACACACCCTATAGCCAAAAACCTCTAAAAAAAAAAAAAAAGAAAGAAAGAAAGAAAAAAAAAAGAAAGAAAGAAAGAAAGAAAGAAAAGAAAGAGAATGAACATCAGTTTTCCTCAAACTATTCCAAACTGTGGAGTTGGCTATGTGAGATCCAGTACTTTAACCACCACACCACCTGCTGGCTCTATTTATTATTTTAATAAAGGTTTTATATTTCTTCCGACAAAGAGAGAAACAGGCAGGCAACCCCAACAGGGTCTTCCTGCTGCAGCTCCCCACCAGCCTCACCTACATTCATGAGCTCACACCCAACATGTATGAGAAGAGCCCCTGCGGCTTCAGCCATGTCAGAGCATCACATTACTGCTGTGACACCTCCCCGACCCAAAGTTTTGCTTTTGGTTTAACAAACTTTTCCTTTAGTGAAGGCAAGCCATAGATAGGCAATAAAGTGAAAAGAAGTAGTCTTTACATTCATACAAGACTGGGCTTAGTTCTCAGGTTTTCTACTTGCTAGGCACGTGGCCCTTGGAAGATTCCTTATGACCAGATAGGTTTCCTGATAGCAAAAGGAGAATAATCCAAGTTGAGTATCTCTGATCTGAAAATCTGAAATCTAAAAGGCTCCAAAATCTGACACTTTTTGAGTGTGTCATGATGTGAATGGAAAATTCCACGCTTGACCTCAAGTTGCAGTCAAAATGCTGAAGTACGAACGTAATGTGTAAATTAACTTCAGCCTGGGTGTTTACGGGTATTAAAAACTAAAAAAATAAAATAAAATAAAATTGTAATTTGGACTTGGGTCTTATCCCCAAATGGCTGTTAATAAGTTATACATTATGCAATATGTTTGAAATCTTTATATATATAATATCCAAAACACTTCTGGTCTTAGTCATTTCATATAAAGGATACTAAACCTATAATGTATCTTCAAAAGTATATAAATAAGATTACGTATGTAGTATTTAATTGTGCTTAGCACATGCTTAAAAGCTTTATTAAATGAATCTAATTTGACTACTATTATCATTTTATTAATATTATTGTTTTATGTCTGCAAATAGCTTTTTACTTATCTGACCTCTAACTGACTTTGAATTATAATACATTTTATAAGACTAGGGAAGACATGAATTCATCATTTAAATCTTTACCTACTTCAGCTAAATGAATCCAGTGTAGTTTCTTGTCCATCAAAGGGACTTCAAATTAACTTTAAATGTAACTTTACTATATAATACCACAGTGGGGCAAGAGGTTTCCTTTTCTGCCTTCCTTTTAACCTAGATAATTATTTACAAAGTTTAACAGTTCAGTGCTCAAAACGCTTATGTTTTTTAAGAGACTTTTGCTATAGGGAGCATGCACTCCTTGGAGAAACAGAGATAGAAAGTGAGAATCACCCTCTGGGGAGTTGGCCACGCCTCAATCCCTCAATCCCTCATTCTCCATTCTCCTTTCGGGATCTAGAGCACTCATGCACACATGCCTGGCATGAGTGTCAAACTGCTGGTTCCAGGACTCAAACTGTGGTCAGCCATGTGGGACTCCAGTGATGTAACCATTACACCCTCTGCTGGTCCCCAGAATGCTCATTTCTTTAGGTATGTGTATACAGTGGTCAATTTTATACAGACAAGCAAAATATTACATTGGTAAAAAGTATGTTAAATTAGTTTTTTAAAATAGCTTTATTAAAGTTCCTAAAGTAAAATGACTTTTCTCTTTACTATTTTAGGACAGCTCTCATGTTCGCTGCAAAACATAGATCAACATATCTGGTCAAGCTGCTTCTTCATCTTGGTGTTAATCCCTGTTCTAAAGATGACTTGGGAAATACTGCAGAAACTTATGCAAATTTTAGTGGATTTAATATGTAAGTGTTTATGTTAAAATGCTAATTAACACTACATTGAGGTTTAAATTAATTATAACTATTGCACCTTACGTATCAGCTGAGATTTCCTAGTTTGGTTGAGAGACTTTTGAATGGCAGTGTCAATCCAGTTCATCAGCCTGCCACGAAGAAAAACACTAGTTAGAAGTAGCAATGTGTGCAGGATTCTGTCTCTCAGGACTTTTAAGACCTTTATCCTCAGGGATCCTAACATTGTCCATCATACTCCAGGTATAACCTCTATGGATGGGGTACAGATTAGTGACACATCTTTGGTTTTTCTTATTATTTGGTTTTCGAAATGCCCCGTTTAGCAGGAAATCTTCCACTTCCCTCTGAGGCTATTTCTCATATGTTCCTCCTTGACTTTTCCAAGAACTTAAGGCGATTCCTAAGACCAAGACAGACAACAGTCTTTATATAGAAGTCAGTCGCAGGGGGAAAAGATCATTCTAATCATTGTATTGTTTCCATTGATTCTGTTGCTGCAGTGTTGCTATTGAAACCAAAGTTTGGTAGCAACTGACCTTTGCCTCCAGGATGCATTTACTGACCCAGATCCCTCAGTCTTCATGATGATCTACCCTTAGATTTCAAAGTCACCACTTTTCAGATTTCTGCCACAGGGACCATGAGCTTGCAGGAGAGAGACAGAGAGAAGGAAAGTGAGAAATAACCTCCCCGCCCAGGAGGATGGCCATGCTGCAATCTCTTCTCCATTCGGTCCTCCCTTTTTGGCCATGTCTACACACGTGCTGGTGTGATTTTCATCCTGCCAGGTTTGGAACTTGAACTGCAGAGTGGGTCTTGTGGGATTCAGCACGTAAACCACCATGCCACCTGCTGGTCCCTAACCTGAACTTTTAATGTTAGCCAAAGGCAGCAAACTGACCCTTCAGCCCATACTCAAAACCTTATGTGAAGTCCACATCTTAGCCTAGGCTTTCATGGTGAGCTATCCTTTGAAGCCCTTGTCTTTTCAGTTGCAAACATTAGTTGGGATCATTCTGAACTGTCAGGTTTCAGTAGTGTTACCGGAAGCAATTAGAGTTTTTTCTTTTCTTCTTTTGTTTTCTAGAGGGTGTGTGTGCTCACCAGAGATAGACAGAAAGAGAGAAGGGGAGGAGAAAGTACCCCCCATGGCAATGGTCACATTGTAATTCCTTTTCCATCCCTTCATCCTGTCAGGATTGTGGACATGCACGCACAGGTGCTCAGCATTTTTCTCAAGCTGTCTTGAGCATTCAGGATGTGGGATCCAGCAGCTCCACCACCATGCTACCTGCTGGCCTAGAGCTTCCTTTCTTTGGCACCAGACTTGTACTCCTAAGAGGCCCCTTTACATCCTGTGGAGTACCTATCCTCAGATTGTGGAAAGTCTCATATCATCTTTCCTCAGAGTAGTGGATGCCAACCTGTGATTGGACCACGTGACTTTTTTGGTGAAAATCTCCCAAACTATTTGCATTTCTACTTCACATTTTGAAAATATTTTCAAATTCTGCCTCACACAGAAGTCATTCAACAGAATTCTCTGAATCTAACTTAGGTTAGTTGGATTGAACAGAACCAAGTCCCATCTTTGACTAATCAGTATCCCTGTATATTGTAGAATTTTGTCATCCAAGTCAGTTGGAGATGAACATGGAATTTAAGAAATAATAGTAACACAAGCCAGGTGTAGACATCTCTTAGTTTTCTGTCCTTAATTAGCTCAGAAACAGGGGACAATGATCTTATTTCATGATCTACTTCAAAATAAATTTACTTACAAACCTAAATAGCTGAGATGCCCCGAATTGCAGGCCTCAAAGAAACATGATAATAACCATAATTAGGACTTCATAATGTGTTTTGAAAACTATAACATTTGAATATTGGAACTTATAAAAAAGCACACAGTGATATAGCTTGAATTCCAAAGTTTTAGTAATAAAGTTCAAGGACAAAATATTCTGTGCCTTTGCGATTTCTCTGAGCATATAAATAAAAAGATACCTTTTTAAATCTTCATTAATAGTCCAGTGAAAAAAGCAGTTAAAATCCTTAGTTTTAGAAGAGCTTGAATCTCAGAAAAGAGACTTGTCCAAAAACATATAGCTATTACATATCTAGGACTTCTTTACATTTAAAACCCTTTTTATTATGTCGAGCTAACTCGGGTTAATTTTACTGAGCTACACTGCCCTGAAGTCGTGACTTACCTGTTTTTCTTCCTTAATTATAATCTTAAGAAAAAGTTTGTAGAGCTTTGAAGTGTGTGAGATAATTAAAATTCTGATATTATCTCTAAGATTGTGTGAATTATTCCAAAAGTTTAATATATTTTGTAAGTCTTTTTTGTATAGGTATTAAAATAGTACTTTTATTTCTCTTTTTTTGTATATAGCAACTGCGAGCTAATTTCTAAACGTGAAGCAAAATTCAAATCTGAAATGGTTCAAAGTTATAATGCAAGTAAGTCTTCTACTCTTGGTGTTCCCATTGTAAATATAAAAGTAAGAGTAAAAGGTTTTAATTTTAAGCTTTTTTTTTTTTTTCTGTGGGAGGGAGCAATAGAGAGAAAGAGGCACCCTCAACAGGGTCTTCACACTATAATCTACCCCAGTCTCAGCCAGTGTGGGTCATGGTCACGTTCTGGTACTTTGTACAGGGAGGCCCTGAGATGGGAACGTGGGACTTTTTTGTGGGTCCAGCTGCATTACCACTGGGGCACCATGTAGGCCTGAAGTTTTTCTTTGTTTGTTCGTTTGTTTCACTTTTGCTCTAGGGTACATGCATTCCAGGGAAAGAGAGAGAGAGAGAGAGAGGGAAATTGAGAAATTATGCTCTGGAGGGGATGGCCATGCTGCAATCCCTTTTTTTTTTTTTTTTTTTTTTTTGAGAGGTTTTCGCTATAAGGCGCGTGCGCTTGCCAGACGGACAGAGAGACAGAAATGAGAAATCACCCCCCATGGGGGATGGCCACACCGCAATCCCTTCTCCTCCGTTCTCCTCATGGGATCTTGGGCATGTACGCACACGCACCTGGCGTGAGTTTAAGCCACCGGGTCCGGGACTCGAACTGCAGTCGGCTACATGGGAGTTCAGCGACATAGCCATTATGCTAACTGCTGGTCCTGCAATCCCTTTTTTGTATTCTCCTCTTGGGATTTTCAGCATGCATGCACATCGACGCAGCATGCTTTTCAAGACACCAGGTGAGTTGGCCATGTGGTACCCATCACCTTAACCACCACACCACCTGCTGGCCCTAGGCCTGAAAGTTTTAGTCATAAAAGAACAGTTCAAATAGAAAAGTGTAGCCCACCTGCAAAAATTTGTGCTGGATGCTGTTACTCATCAGGCGGAGCCATATGGGAGGCTTGGGTTTGATTTCCAGCTAAGCTAAAAACCAGGCATGTTGGTGAGTGCCTATAGTCCCACCATGTGGGTGGATGAGGCAGAGGATTATGACATAGTGGGACTCTGTATGTGAAAGTAACTGAGAGGGCCAGCAAGTGGTGTGGGTTAAGGTGCTGGACTCCCACATGATCAACAGTGGTTTGAGTCCCAGGCCTGACAGCTTCAAACTCACATTGGGTGTGTGTGTGCTTGCCCAAGATCCCAAGAGGAGAATAAAAGAGAAGGGATTCTGGTGTGATTATCTCACATAGAGGCTGATTTCTCACTTTCTCTCTCACCGTCTCTGTTTCTTTCTGTCAAGCACACGGTCCTGCAGCAACAATTTTTGAAAAATTGATGTAAATCAATGTGTGAGATACATCTCTATTATTTTTTTAAATGTCTTTTTTTGGGGATGGGAGGTGGTGTGGTGGTTAAGAGTGCTGGACTCCCACATGGCCAACTGCAGTTCACATCCCAGATCTGGTGGCTTGCTTTCTCACTTCCTGTCTCACTCACTCCACTCTTGCTCTCTCTTGCTCTGTCCCTCTCTGGTCAAATCAAAACAAATAAACAAAGAAAGTTAAATATTAAAAATTTCTTTCTTAATAGTCTAGAATTCATATTTAAGTTGATCACAGGTAATTTATACTATGAAACAGTATGGTTTGGAACACATTTACTTATTTAATTATGGACTAAGAGATCCTTTATAATATCTGTATAAATAAAAGAAATACTTTAAAAATGTTCTTTCATAAAACAAAAGTCAAGACACACATGAGTGCATGCTCAGGTTCCTGCTAGGCTGGAGAACTGGAGGAATGGGACTGTGGCATGACCGAGTCCTGTGGAGGGTGCTTGTCTTTCTAATCACACTCTCTCACATACATGTGCATAATCTGTCATAAATTTTAAAAGTAATTCTTTCTAAAACTGGGACCTAAATAATCCTTTTTTTTTTTTTTTTTTTTTTGAGAGGTTTTTCGCTATAGGGCGCGTGCGCTCGCCAGACAGACAGAGAGAGACATAGAGACAGAAAGCGAGAAATCACCCCCCAGGGGGGATGGTCACGCCGCAATCCCTTCTCCTCCATTCTCCTCTTGGGATCTTGGGCACGCACGCACACGCACCCGGCGTGAGTTGTAAGCCACCGGGTCCGAGACGCGAACCGCGGTCGACTACGTGGGAGTCCAGCGACATAGCCATTACGCTAACTGCTGGTTCCCAATAATCCTTTTTAGTACCGTAGACAGAACACATCACAACACAATAGATCTGGCACACACATTTGTATTTATTCTGAATACCATAGCGGTGCACAATAAAGTACAAACTTGTAAATGAAATATGTGGTCATGTATGATTTCTTTGTGTAGTTTCTGACCATGGGAACAAGACAAAGATTTGCAGACACTCACACAGACTGGAATTCATGGCCATGAGTCTGAGCAGCTGTTAAACTAGTGGGTTGTTAAGTGAAGATAGGCTGTAATTGGCTGCCAATTGTAAAATCAATATTCATTCTAGTGCCTTCTCCAGGTACAGTCTCAAAGAGTATGTTGTAACAAAGCATGAATTTGAAATTCTTTAATTTCTTCTTGCTGATTTTAAGTGTTTCTCTTTTTTCTTTAGGGAAAAAGAGTTCTGGAGACTCGATAGAAAGGTAAGATTTTAGAGATTCTTAAAAACTGAGAGTTAACTAAGGGAATGCAGAGAAAAAGAGATTGGGGTAGACACCATATTATGTGCTTAACTTTTGTTAATCTGTTAGCACAACAGGTTTGCAAAGTACCTGGACTTCTTACTAATTAGACAATTGTTTTTCTTGGTGTTTCTTTTGTTGTTCTTCTTCTTTTATTAAAATTTCTACCAGCTAAATATTCCCCATTCTTCTATAGACAGAGTCAAAAGCACATAGAATTTTGAAGTTCTAAGCAATCTTAGAGATTAAGCAAAACACCCAGAGTATACTCTGTACCTTCATCTGCTTTTCACATCCTGCCCAGTGGTTGTTTGGGTGGAGAATGTAAAACTCAAAGAGATGAAAGTGTGTTATCTGTGTATAGGAAGCAACAGAAATGACATTTAAACACAGGTTTCTTAATTTTAAGCCCAGTCCTCTTTATCACCTTGTGTGTGTTTTATTAGTGGAAAGGACCAGTAGTTAACGTAATGTCTATGTTGCTGGACTCCCACATAGTCTACCGTGGTTCGAATCCCGGACTCGGTGGCTTAAACTCACGCTAGGCCCATGTGCATGCATGTCCAAGATCCTGAGAGGAGAATGAAGGAGAATGGATTGCGGTGTGGCCATCCCCTGGGGGATGATTTCTCGCTTTCTGTCTCTGTTTCTCTCTCTGTCTTTCTGGTGAGCGCATGCACCCTATGGCAAAAAGCTCTCCCCCCCCCAAAAAAAAAGGGTGGGGTTAGTGGGTATAATGAACCTAGTAGAAGAAGGTAAGAATGGATTTTGTGGGGGAAGGTCTAATTTGAAGTACAATAATGAGTCGGCTGGATAAAAATAAGGGTTTTAGAAAAGAGGTCAGAATATTAGGGGTTTTGGCATGTTTGGTAAAGATAAATTACAAGAATAGGGCCAGCAAGTGACATGGTGTTTAAAGCATTGCACTCCATATGGCTAACTGCAGTTCAAGTCCTGGACCTGACAGCTTGCTTTCTCACTTTATCTCTTCCTTCTGGTGAGCACACATGCCCTACAGCAAATGTTAAAATAACAGTAATAATAAATAAAATAAGTAACTCTTTTAAATATTGCAGGAATGAAAGTATATTGGGAGTCGTCTAGAAAAGAACATTAAAAATAGGAAACTCAAAGGAGTACTAAATAGGTCGCTACTTTTTTGTGGATTTGTTTAGTTGGAAAAACTCCCAAACTTCACAATTTCTATCGGGAGATTTGGAAGATGTTAAAATAATTTGAGCCCTAGGAGAAATCTCAATAGCAGATAGGAATGCAATATTATCTACTTCCACCCCAAGTCACAGAGTGTGACTTAAAGCTTGAGCACTAGGGAACTGGAGATTAGTGAACTAAATAGATAGATGGCCCACAGCAGGAGTCTCCTTGACTTTACCCATTTTCCTCATTCACTAAAGTCTTTTCCATGTATACTTAGGATAGGGTAGAAGTAAGATAGGTTAGCAAATTAGCCATGGAGCTTTACATGGGTAGTTGGAAACATGACTATTCTGGGAGTGGGTGACAGAAACTCCAGTTAGCTTGCTTTCTAGGAGCGGTGAAATAGCTCCTACACTTAGTTGGTTGAGACCATCCTTATTTTGGGACTCTGTGCCTTCATAGGCTAAATATTGGAAGGTTGGATGCCACTACTGAACCCTGGAGAAGAGAGATCTGAAAGGGGGAGGCCAGAAGAAGGAAGAAACATATGTATATCTTCTGAATAGGGCAGAACCTATGTAGTGAAAATAACTGAATTTTTATCATTTTTGATGTTTTATTATCTTTGGGAATAGTATTTCTAACAAGAACATATACATTTATTCTTTGGCTTTTGTACATTTAGCTTTTAAACATTTCAAATGTAACAGGGGACTCCATGTACAGTTTTAAGTTGAGGAAAAGCAGTGGGACTTTGGAACTGAGACTGCCATTATTGAGTTACACTTATTAGTCCTCAAATAGACATAGAAAATAGAGAAAGGACATTGTATTTATCTTTTCAGTTGCCAGTTAACACATGCACTTACCAGAGAGAGACACAGAGAGAGAGGGAGGAAGCACTCCCCAAGGGGTGTGGTCACACTGTAATTCCTTCTCCATTTTTGCATCCTGTCAGGATTTTGGGTGCACATGCACATGTGCCTGGTTTGTTTTTCAATTTTCCAGGGACAGGATTTGAACTACCATTGGCAAGGTGGGATCCTGTTCTCTTCATAGGAGGCAAGAGGGTCCTCCCTGGAGTGTACTTTTATATCTTGTTTTTGGTTATCAGATTTGCTCAAGTTCAGGTAAAACAGTTCTGTCAGCCATTAATTGGATTTTCAGTTCAGCCTTAATGGCAATTTGTGAAGACAAACTATTCTCAGGCTCTGCCATAATATTGACTCATTCATCATTATAAAACTAAGAGTGAGTTTTCACTGAATAGTTCTTATGTTGGGAGGCAGAAATAGATTATGAAAAGCTTTTTCAAAACAGAGGTTGTATTAGTCTGTTACTGTGTTGCTACAGAGAAATAACCAAGACTGGGTGAGCTATAATGGATAGGTTTATTGGTTTTTGATTCTGGGCTGGTTAGTCAAAGAGCATGGTCCGGCCTCTAGTTGTGAGTCACAACATGGCCACGAGAGACAGACAAGTCAGCGGCCACAGCAGAAAGAAAGACAGGAAAAGGAAGAGGAAGAAGAAACAGACTACTTCCTCTGTATGTGCTCTCAGCTGATTGGAAGAGGTGCCTTTTCATTAGGCATTACCTCTCACCACCTCCCAAAGCTACTGAACCTTTAGGGGACAAATCATTACCCAAATCATAGTGTCTCACCTCTGGATCCCAAAGTTCATGTCTTTCTCATATATGAATCACTACCACCACAGGTTGGCTCTGTAGCTGGTTCAGGCAGACAGATTCCACATGCAAAACAGCATTGTTTGAATCCTGGACCTAGGAGCTTGAGAAACATGCCAGGCATGTAAATGGCTGCTGAAAATTCTGAGAGGAGGGAGAGATGAAGGAGAAGGATTGCAGTGTGATTATTCTCCAAGTGTGGATGCTTTCTCTTCTCCCTACCTGTCTCTGGTGAGCTCATGCACCTTCTAGCAAAATATAAAGTAAGACAAAATAAAATAAAACAAATCCTCATTCTAATAGTCTCAAAAGTCTTAACTTGTTTGAGCTCAAACTCCTAAGTCTCATCTTATATCTGGGCACACTCTTTTCAGCCCTGTAAAAAATAAGAGAAGACATTAGCAAATTCCCAGATGTGGTGGGGCAGGGATAGGGTAGAAATTCCCACTCTACAAAAGGAAAGGATCACAGGCCCAAACAAGTTCAAAACTCCAAAGGGCAGACTTTAGATCTGAAAGCACTGGAACAATCATGTGGGACTTAATGTCTACATCCTCCAGTGCTGGTTGGGCCTCTCAGTCCCTGGAAAGCCCTGTCTCCATGGCTTTGCTGGTTACAGCCCACATGGAGTTTGATTCTTACAGCATGACAACTGCATGCTGCTGATGGATTTGCAGTTCTGGGTCTCAAGGATGAATCTGCCCTGCTGTTCTAGTAGGCATAGACATCCTGATGGGTGTTCTGGTCTAACCCCACATTTCTGCTTGGTACTGCTCTAGTGAAGGCTCTCAGCAGTTCTGTCCATGTTGTAGGCCTATGCCTGAGCTTCCAGGCTTTTCAGTGCATCCTTTTAGCTCTAGATGGAGGCTACCACACCCCCACAGCTCTTGCCTTCTGTAGACCTGCAGCATCACTGTAGCAGCACATATAGTCCAATGTGGATGTGGATGCTGGTGCTGCTGACACCTCCCTCAGTCATCAGCCTTTACCATCCTTCACAGTGGTTTGAGCTGCACCTGGAGCTGACTGAGACATAACTGGAGTAACTAGGTGCTGCTCTGGTAGCTCCAGGCTGTCCAGGGCAATTTACATGTCTCAGACCCTTTCCTGGCAACCATTCTGCTCTCTTAGGACTTTGTGCTTGTGATAGGAGGAACAGCACTGAAGATCTTTGAGATACCCTTAGGACCTTCTATGCATTTTCTTTTTTATTAGCATCTGGGTCTCTTCTATCAGTGCAAATGTCTTTTCAAATGATGACTCAGCCGAACTTTTAGCATTCTCTAACAGCTTCTTAGCTCATGCATGATTGGGCTGGGAATTTTCCAAATCTTTCTACTCTGTTTACCTTTTCCTCTGAATTTCACTCAAAACCACTGGGGTGCAAAGCAGCAGATTGAACAATTGGTTGTTTAGAAATTTCTTCTGGGCTAGCAGGCAGTGTGTTGGTTAGGTTGACTGAATCCTACATGGCCAACTGTGCCATTTACATTCTGTATACACCCAACAGAGTGAGACAGACAGAGAGGAGCAGGGAGTGAGAAATGCCCACCCAGGGAGGATAGCCATGACACAATCCCTTCACTTAGATTCTTCTCTTGGGATTTTGGGCACACACATATGTACCTAATGTTTTTCAAGCTGCTGGGTCTAGGGCTCAAATTTCACAGTCAGTCATGTGAGATCCAGCTGCTTTAAACATTAGGCCACTGGCTGTCCCAGATCACCATTCTTAACTACACAACACCTTATGGCATGGACACAATGTAGCCAAGTTTTGTTCTACTTCATAACAAGGGTGATCTTTTCTCATCTCTTTTGTTTCTGAAACCAGCCTTCACTGTCTATATTTCCATCAGTATTCTGGTGACAGTCCCTTAACTAATCTTTAACAAGTTTCCTTTCATTTCTAAACTACTCTTCCTTTTTGCCAGTTTACCATAGTTTGTTACTGCATTGCTGAATAGGAATATTCAAAACTGGGTAGTTTGTATAGAATAAGTGGATTATTGGGCTTATGATTCTGGTGACTAAAAAGTGTAAAAACATGGCCTGGCATCTAGCTGGCCTCTGGCTATAGTGACAATGTTGCCCAGGGGGGCAGTCAGGTCAGTAGTGACCTGCAGAGAAAGAGAGGGATGGAGACCGAGAGAGAGAAAAAGGACAAGGGAACAGACTCTTCTACTTTCTCTGTTTCTCCCATGCTTCCAGATGACTGGATGGTGCCCTCCCATTGTGCCCTGCCTGTGAAAGGTCTCATCACCTCCCAAAGTTACTGGTGACCAAACTACTAGATCAGGAACCTTTGGGTGACAACCTTTTGTACAAATCATAGAAGTCAAGGTTTAATTATATCAAGAGCTACGTTGAATATGCATGTAGCTGATCTTTCACTAGCTTTTTGGTAATGAAATGAACTCACTTTTTGTTGTATATTTTTCCTTGAAAGCGTTTTCAAGAAACCTAAGAGGGATGATTCACGGCCTACATCAGGTGATGACGTCTTAGATCTCGATACAAAGGTAACATGCTGTCTTGTCAAATTATGTTTCTTTCATTGAAGCTCTGGATTTGGTTTAGAATAGTATTTACCCTTAAAATCTGTCAGTGGTCTCTCTCTCTCTCTCTCTCTTTCTCACACACACACGCACACACACACAAATTTTTTTATTGAAAGTTTTTGCCATGGAGGCATGTGCTTGCCAGAGAGACGAAAAGAGACGGTGAAAGGGAAAGTGAAAAATCACCCCCAATGGGGGATGGCCATGCCACAATCCCTTTTTCTCCATTCTCTTCTAGGGAGTTTGGACACACACAGGCACATGCAGCTGGCATGATTTTCAAGTCACCAGTTCTGGGTTTTGATCCGCAGTTGAATGTGGGGGCCCAGTGCATTAACCTGCTGTCCCTCTTATCACATAGTTTAAGAGAGTGCATTCTATTTCTATCCTTTGTTTTGTATTAAACTAAAGTAATATTTGAAATTATGGAAATTTAGAAATTTAAATTCTCTTTCACAAAATTGGTATCACAAAGGCATTCCACTGTTTTCTAAAAAGGTCATTCCATTAAAAGTATATTTAAAACTTTTCATTTAGGGCCAGCAGATGACATGGTGGTTAAGGTACTGGATCCCACATCACCAATTCTATGGTTTGAGTCCTACAGTGGCTTAGAAAATTACTGGGCATATATGCGTGCATGCCCATAATCCCAAGAGGAAAATGGAGAACGGAGTGTAGCATGGCCATCTCCACTGGGAGAAGGGGTGATTTCTCATTTTATACTCTCTGGTGAGGACTAGATTTTTGTACTATGGCAAAAATCTAAAAACAAAAACAAAAACAAACAAACAAAAAACAAAACAACTCTTCATTTAATTGAAGAAGACATGTTTTACACAAGATAAACAGTTCTAGAAGCAGGGATCCTTTCTCTAAAAAATGCTTTAGGTCATGTATACTTGCTGAAGAGAGAAAGTGAGAATGAGAGAAAACACCCCTCAGGGGGGATGACCACACTGCAATCACTTATCCTTTTGGGATTTGGGGCCCACACATACTTGCAGCCTGCGTGTTTTTTAAACCATGTCAGGACTGGAAACACATAGTCAGCCACTTGAGAATCCAATGCCTTAACTAGCACTTGTTAGCCCCAGGTTTACCATATTTTGGGATATTTGTATCATCTCTCATAAACCTTACCCCAGTTCATGGGAAATGAAATTGAAGTATGGGTTTATTTTCATGATAAAGTATTTTGAAATCCATGTCTTTTTTTTTTTTTTTTTTGTAATACACATTTTTAAAGAGCTTCTTGAAGACGCCCCCTTCCTTCCTATTGGTAATGATGTAACTCATCTGCTTATTGTGTTGATACCTATCACATGAAAGGAAAACTCCCGCTCTAGTGTGACATGTCTTTTGTGGCTTATCCCTGTTTCTCTCTCCATTCCATTCCCAGTAACTGTGTCCCAGCTTTACCACATGACTTTGGCTTCCCTCATTTGCTGTGTAGTTTCATGCCTTGTCCACTTGCTCACACTGCCCTGTCTAGGATGCCCTTCATGCCCCTCCACAGTTCCTCTGTCTTTCAAAATATGGCACTGTCTTTGCAGCGTTTCCTGAGCGTCTGCAGAAGAATTAGCTATCCTCTCTTTGTGCCCTTACTGTACTTTGTTCCCTTCCGCTGTAGAACTGATGAATTATACCTTCCTCTTCTTATTTGTTTTTATATATTTCTGCCCCCATTTGAATACAGGGCAGAATTTGCCTTGAGTTTACACTTTCAGCTTCTACTGGGATAGTACCTAAAACTTGTTAGACTCAGTAAGGTGTGTGTGAGCTTCCTGACTGATCGACTGAGTGAGTAGGTCAGTGTGTGAACAAATAGTCATACGTTGCTTAATGATGAGGATGTGTTGTGAGAACTGGGTTGTTAGGCAGGTCCTCCATTGTATGAATATCATAGAGTACACTTACACAACCCTCTGTGGCACAGCCTACTTCACACCCAGACATGACAGAGACTCTGTGCTCCTTATCAGACCACCATTGTACATACAGTTTGCTGTTAAATGAAATGTTCTTATGTGGCACCTGCTTGTAATGTTTTCTGAAGTTCTTTTGCTTGTTTGTTTTTATAGGAAGGAGAAAGAATGCCAACAATTGGAGAAAAAGAAAATGGTATCGATGTTATTGAACAAGAGCAAGAAAGAAAGATGATTTAACTTGTGATAGAGTGCGCAGAACATGTAGACGATGTAAGTTAGTGAATACCTGAAAAAAAATTTCAGTGCTTAAATGCTATTGTAAAAAACAGAAGTGGTATAGATCTATATATGACATTAAAAAATTCTTTTTGGCTGCCTTTATTTATGTTACCAACCTCTTGAATCTACTCTAACATTTTGGAAAAAAGTTTTTCCTGTTACTTTTATTTTATTGAAATTTTCATGAATGAACATAGACATGCATATGTATTTTAAAATTATAGTAATAAATGTTCTCGTGTAATATACCTGTGATTACATTTTATAGCTGCAAGATCCAAATTCGGAACAGGAGATGATGAGGTCATAAAGTCATTTTGGGAGTCTGAGGTACTATCTATGTTGTTATTGTTTTTTAAATATAAACATTGAGTGAAGTTAAAATATGAAAGGGAATGTTTTGGTTTTTTTCTTCTTTTTTATGTTCATAAGGAATCATTTCTTTACATTTTCACCTCATAATTAATAACGTAGTGATGTGCTAATATTACTGCTGCATAATACAATTGTCCTAATTTGCAAGATTCATTTAATGAAGTCAGTAGAGTAGTGTGCAGAAAAAACTAGTGCTTAGAGGTCATAAGATCAAATCAGTTTAGTTTCTAAAGTTTATCTAAAACCTAAAGAATTATTCAATATATGGCCAGATTATGAATCTATGGTATGTATGGAGTGTATAAAAGTCCTAATAACTAATGCAGTTAGAACAGTCATGTGAATTTCTAACCTGGGATATGTTAAGTTTCGGTAGACAGTTACTGGAGTGTCCTATAGGAATACAGTGATTTGACACTTGAGACCTTCCTACTGAGTTTTGTTTTGTTCTAAGTTTTTGCGCTAGGGCACATATGCTTGCTGGAGAGAGACATACAGAAGGAAAGTGAGAAATCACCCTACCACCCCAAGGTCTTCTCACAGTCCCTCCTCCTTCATTCTCCTCTAGAGATTTTGGGCATGCACACACATGAACGCCAGCATGGATTTTAAGGTGCTGGGTCCGGTATTCAAACCATGGTCAGTCATGTAAGATTCCATTGCCTTAACCACCGCTCCACCTGCTGGCCCCTCTGAAGGAGATTTTAAATGGTTTGACCTTGAGTAAATTTGTTATTGAATACTAAGGATGTGCCTAGAAATTAGATACTGAATGTACAGGATGAAGGCTTATGATATAGAGGTATGGATGGAAAA
>JAKSZU010000021.1:3040167-3281521 GCA_026018925.1 Tupaia tana
GGGACAGTGAGAAATCCCCCCACCCCCCCGAGGATGGCCATGCCACAATCCCTTCACCTCCATTCTCCTCTCAGGATTTTGAACACACACGCATATGTGCCAGGTGTGTTTCTCCAGCTGCTGGGTCGAGGACTCAGTCACGCAGTCAGCCACCTAGGACCCAGCCCCTTAACTACCCACGGCCGGCTGGCTTTGATTCTTACCCCCACGAACACGGACCACTCCGGACACGTAGAGGAGCGCCGTCACCCACCTGGATCCGGCTGTTGCCCCAGTCGGCCACGATGATGTTCCCGTTGGAGTCCACAGCCACACCGGTGGGCGCGTTGAACTGCCCGTTGCCTTCTCCGTTCGAGCCAAACTTCAGCATGAATTCACCCTCCTGGTTAAACACCTGTGTGAAGATTTAACCGTTACTTTACATTGAAACAGCTGAATCAACATGATGTGTTTACAAATATTTATCTGGGGGCCAGCAGGTGGCATGGTAGTGAAGGCGCTGGACTCAGCGGCTCGAAAATCATGCTGAGTATGTGTGCGTGCGTGTCCCAAACCCCAGATGGCACGGCCATCGTCCTGCGGGTGATTTCTCACTTTCCCTCTCACTGTCTTTCTCTGTCTCTCTCTGGCAAGTACACATGCCCTATGGCAAAAATCTCAAAAAGAAAAAAGAAAGGAAAAAAGCAAGCAAGCAAGCATGTATTATGAAAAAATTATGCACGAATTTCAATATTCCTGCTCCAACATAAGCTGGTACTTTAACTTGACTTTCCAGGAACTTCTTGAGTCGCAGATGCTGAGTGAAGGGCGGGCAGACTCCTGAACATCTGCGTCCTCCTTTTCTCGTTAGACTCCTTCCACAGGACGTCACAGCCCCTGGGAGGACGGTCACAGCCCAGCTCCTGCGGCCTCTCCTCCCTCTGGTTCCCTCTTCCTCTGCCCATCGGGATGGACTCCTCCCACTGTCCTCTCCCTTTTATTAAGAGCCTCTCACAGACACCAATGCCCATAGGGAAAGCAGCTTATTGGTGGCCCTGGCTGGGGGCAGGGGCTCTACCGTGATGCCGGGGGCTCAGGAGAGACCCCACTGCAGGAAGCAGCTGCAGAAGAAAGCCCCGGAGGGCAAGCTGGCCGCCATGCTGCCCGCCCACAGCCCGCTGTGCCCCATCCTCACACAGGACTCCAGGCCTGCCCACTTACTACGGTGGAAGGCGCTTTGCAGGGAACTGAGCTGTGAAAAAGATGCCGAGAGAGAGTACCTTTGGGTGTTAAAAATCCTACCCCTCAGGCGCCAGCAGTTGGTGTAATGGCTGTGTCTCTGGACTCCCATGTAGTCGGCCAGGGTTCGAGTCCCAGATCCAGTGGCTGAAAACTCACGCTGGGCGCGTGTGTGTGCGTGCCCAAGATCTCGAGGGTGAATGGAGGAGAAGGGATTGCGGCGTGGCCATCCCCCCGGGGGGGTGATTTCTTGCTTTCTGTCTCTCTGTCTCTCTGTCTTTCTGGCAAGTGCACGCGCCCTATAGCAAAAACCTCTCAAAAAAAAAAAAAAAAAAAAAAAATCCTACCCCTCAGGACCAGCAGGATGTGTAGTGGTTAAGGGGCTGGACTTGCATATGGCCTGCTGTGGTTTGAGTCCTGGACCTGATGGCTTGAAAATCACGCCAGGCACCTGTGCGTGCATGCCCAAAATCTCAGGAAGAGAATGGAGGAGAAGAGACTGCGGCGTGGCCATCGCTCTTGGGGGGTGATTTCTCACCTTCCTTCTCTCTGTTTCTCTCCAGTGAGGACGTGTGCCCTATGGCAAATAAAATTAAAAACAAACTCCTATCCCATACTTAGGTCTTCTACGCTAGGAGTGATGGCACCGATAACCAGTTAGCCCTGGTCACCGTCACACCTCTGGCCGCTCAGAGGTGATCTCCAAGTGCAGCTGTAGTCTCTGGCCCCTCACCCTATGCTGTTTCTTAATACTTTACTTTAAAATGACACACTTTTGTAAATATGAAAGAATTTATGGGGAAGATTTTATGTTACTCCTGTAAGTGCAAAAACAGTATCACTTGGCGTAAACAAAGGGGGACTCTAGAAATAAATGCAGAACTCTGAAGACGTCAGCCAGTGAGCCGCCGGGGCCACCTGCCAACCTGGGACATGCGGCACCTGGGTCTAGGACACGACCATTTCCTGACCGCTGCAGTGGACGAACTGTGTCCTGAGGGCCAGCCAGGCGGCAGGGTGGTTCAGGTGGCTGGATCACACACGGCCAACTACGTGGTTCGAGTCCCAGACCCAGAACTAGAACTTGGATGGCTTGGACATGCCCAGAATCCCGAGAGGAGAGTGGAGAAGGGATTACAGCATGGCTATTCCCCACGAGGGGTGAGTTCTCACTTTCCCTCTCTCTCTCTGTCTCTGTCTCTCTCCAGCTAGTGCATACACCCTCTAACAAAAAGTTTTTAAAAAGTGAGAAGTGTGTTTTGAACCACTTTTCGTATTTCCCGAGTTCCCACAGTGAAGCTCACCCTCTCTGCCGTGTACCTAGGGAGGAAGGCGTGCTGCCTCAGGAGAAGAGGCCCCAGCGTCCTCCACGACCCCGATGTGAGGGCGGCCTGTGAGCGGCACCTGATGGAGTATGTGAGGTTACTCCTGCCCCCCAAGTCTGTCGCGTAGCAGAGTCCTGGTATCTCATTTTGTTTTAAAAGCCTTATGATGCGGGGCCGGCAGGTGGTGTGGTAGTTAGGGGCGCTGGACTCTCACATGGCTGACGGCAGTTCCAGTCCCAGACCTGGCAGCACGCATTCTCCCTCTCCCTCTCTCTCTCACTCTGTCACTCTCTGGTCAAATTAAAATAAATAAAGTTAAATAAAATAATTCTTAAAAAAAAAAAAAAGCTTTACTATGCACAAGTTGAAAAACAATTTTATTTCAATCCATCATAGACACAAAACACTAAGTTTCAGAAAGTTCGGCCTCTAAGTTCAAGCAACCACTTTTTAAAAAAGAATTAATTTTATTTATTATTATGTTTTTAACTTGCTATAGGATATGCACACTCACCAGATATTGACAGAGAGAGAGAGAAGAGGAGGAGGAGAGAGAAAAAGAGAGACAGAGAGGGGAGAGACAATGTGAGAAAGCAAGCTACCAAGTCCAGGACTCGAACCATAGTCAGCCATGAGGGAATCCAGTACCTTAACCACCATACCACCTGTTGGCCTCCAAGCAATTGCTTTCTTTAATTTTCAAGTCATCCTTACGTACGTTAGTTTCAAATTTAAAAACTTATTACCACCGTATTTTGTCCAACTCCCTGACACCCCAGGGAGTTGAACAAAAGTCTATATGTCTGAATTAAATCCGGCATCTTTTTTTTTTTTTTTTTTTTTTTTTAAGATTTTTGCCATAGAGTGCTACGCTTGGTGAAGAGACAGAGGGAGGAAGGTGAGAAATCACCCCTCAGGGGGATGGCCCTGCTGCAATCCCTTCTCCTTCACGCTCCTCCTGGGATTTTGGGCATGCGTTCACACGTGCCCAGCATGATCTTCAATCCGCCAGGTCCAGGACTTGAACCGTAGTTGGCCATGTGGAGGTCAGCACCTTAACCATCATGCCACCTGCTGGCCTCAAACCTGCATCTTTAAGCAGAAGCAAAATCTACTCTTGGGTGCAGGCGTGAGGTGCAGGTGTGAGGGCGTTTTCTCCCAGACCCGTCTCCAGAAAAGCATTTAAACGGTAACAACGATCAATATGCTTAGAGTACCTTGACAGAATGATTATGGAAATCTGTGACAATGATCTCGTTATTGCTGTTGACAGCTGCAAAATGGGGACCTGCAATAGAGAGGAGGAACACAGTGAGGGCCAGGAGAAGGATTACAACGTCGCAGCAGCTGCCGTAACACAGACAAACTCCTGTATGACTTCGTTATCCAGGAAAGGGCGAAGCCTGCCACACCTCGGAGAGCACCCAGCTGGACCTCTGGCTCCAGACAGCAAGGGTCCAACGTTATCCTACAGTCATGACCGACGCTCTGACTTCGGAGCAGCCCGAGCGTTCCTGCAGCCCTTGTGACGCGGGGCGAGCACTCTGCAGCAGAAGTCATTCTCCAGGCCGCCGTGAGTCATGCCTCCAGCTTCCGGGAAGACACGTCAGTCATTTTACAGCCCCCCAACCCCACTCCCGGCTTGTCTCTCGAGGAAAGACACAGCCAATTTTAGCATTGGGGAAGAGATTCCAGTCTAATAGTATTTTACATCGAGCTGCAAAGCCACACTGGATCCTGTTGGCTGACGTTCGGAGCCTGGCAGGGGGGAGAGAGCCCAGAGATTATGCAGATGCGTGTCAGATGCCAAACGCACCCTTCCCGCAAGAAAATAAACAATCTAAGCCTTTTGCTGAAGTGAAAACCAGAGTGAGCTTGGAACTGCAGATTGGGACAGCACAAAGCGACGCGAATGAGATCGCCCTCCGTGGACTCGGCCGGACTCTCAACGCCAGCCCTCTTAAATAACCAGGACAGCGAGACGCTTCTACATAAGCTCCAGCTAGGGGGAAGCAGGAGTTGCTCCATCACTCCTCCAACATTTCTATTTTGAAGTATTTTATTGGGGGGGCCGACAGGTGGTGTGGGGGTTAAGGCGCTGGACTCCCACATGGTCGACCGAGGTTTGAGTCCTGGACCTGGAGGCTTGCTTTCTCATTCTCCCTTTCTCTGTCTCTCTCTTGTCAAATTGAAGAATAACAATAAATCAATTAAATTAAGGAAAATGGCAATGCTGTCTTAAAAAAATAATTATTATAATTAAAAACAATTATTTGGGACCAGCAGATGGCATAATGGTTACATCGCAGGACTCCCACATGGCCGACTGTGGTTCAAGTCCTAGACTGGGTGGCTTGAAAATCACACCAGGTATGTGTGTGTGTGCATGCTCAAGATCCAGGAGGGGAATGGAGGAGAGACTGTGGCGTGGCCATCCCACCACGCCACAGTGGGGTGGTTTCTCACTTTTCCTCTCTCTCACTGTCTCCTCTTTCTGGCAAATGCACGTGCCCTAAGGCAAAAAAACCTCTTAAATTTTTAAAATTTGTAAAGTTTATTTCTTGAATATGACTATCTGAAGGTTAGACTGTGGCGCTGTACACGGCACCGACAGGAAGCGCAGGCGGGCTGTGGTCCACCTCCTGCCGGTGGGGTTCTGCGGTGAGGGCACCTGTGCTCACACAGCACCCCAGCACCTCCCCCCCCCGGGTCGGCAAACTCGCCGGGGAAACAGCGTCTCCTCGTGCTCCAACGCCGTCCTCCCCCGGGGCCGGCAAACTCGCCGGGGAAACAGCGTCTCCCCGTGCTCCGACGCCGTGCACCGCGAGCAGAGGAGCCAAGGAGGGGTTACACGTCACCGCCGACTGTACCTGCAAACTGCCTGTCCCCGTTTCCTCGGCTGCCGAACCTGGTGACTATCTTGCCGTTGGGCTGGAAGATGAACACGCAGCACGCCTTGTTGTCCACCACGATGATGTGCCCGTTGCGGTCCACAGACACTCCTTTGGGCCCCATCAGCTTTCCCGATCCAATTTTTGTCTGTTAGAAACAAAGGCAGAATTCGAGCTCAGACATCAGAGTTCAAAACACTGCTGAGCACGGGGCGGACTTCCGTATTAGGGAGCGCGGACTCGGATGTTCCAGGTGGACCAGCAGGTGGTGTGGTGGTTAAAGTGCTCGATTCCCACATGGTCAATAGTGGTTCGAGCCCTGGACCTGGCGGCTTGCTTTCTCACTTTCCCTCTTTCTCTCTCTTTCTGTCTCTCTCTGGTGGGTGTATCTGGCCTACAGCAAATTAAAGAATAATAATAACAATAATAAAATTAAATAAATCTTGGGACCAGCAGTTGACGTAATGGCTATGTCGCTGGACTCCCATGTAGTTGACTGCAGTTTGAGTCCCAGACCTGGTGGCTTAAACTCATGCTGGGCACATGTGCGTGTGTGCCCAAGATCCAAGAGGACCCCCGGCCGCCAGCTCCCCGCCGTGTGTCCCCTGCAGATCAACTACAGACCCACCGGCCCGAGGACCGTCCAGTCGGCCTGGCTCTCCTTGCGCCATGTCTGGTTCTTCCAGCGTCGCGCTGTGAAGAAGGTGGCCCAGCAGCCCTGGCTGGAGGCCAGGCTGAGCCGCGGGAAGGTCTCCTGGGCCGCCGCAGACATGTAGCAGTTCTGTCTACAGAATGCTCACCACGACCCCCGGCTGACTGCAGTGTCTCCAAGTACAAATCCCTTCAGACCCCAGAAAGTCTGTTCTTTTTTGTAGTAAAATGAATTTTTGAAAGGTTTCCCAAGCCATTTCTCGTGAACCAGTGGATATACAGGAGAGCTAAATCGGAAGCCTAGACAAAGCTTTCCCTGTAACACCTGTGTCACAATATGCAAAACTTTTACTTTTGTCGGTCCTTAACATCTACCTCTCTGAATTTTCATAAATTTCTATTTCACAAAATTATTTTATACACACTGGCATCAGCGTACAATAAAATACTTAGTATTAAAAAAAAAGAAAAAGACCCTGAGAGGAGAATAGAGAAGAAGGAATTGCGGCGTGGCCATTCCCGTGGGGGTGGGGGTGATTTCTCACTTTCTGTCTCTCTCTGTCTTTCTGGCAAGTGCACGCACCCTATAGCAAAAACCTCTCAAAAAATAAATAAACAAATTAATTAATTAAATAAATTGTTTTTTTTTTTTTTGAGAGAGAGATTTTCGCTATAGGGTGCGTGCGCTCGCCAGACAGAGAGACATAGAGACAGAAAGCGAGAAATCACCCCCCAGGGGGGATGGCCATGCCGCAATCCCTTCTCCTCCATTCTCCTCTCGGGATCTTGGGCACGCACGCACACGCGCCCGGCGTGAGTTTTAAGCCACCGGGTCCGGGACGCGAACCGCGGTCGACTATGTGGGAGTCCAGCGACATAGCCATTACGCTAACTGCTGGTTCCCAATAAATTGTTTTTTTAATTTAAAAAAAAGATCTGCCATTGAACTTGACTGGGATTAAGCCCCATGCAGGCGGGTATCACGTCTGTCTTGTCTCCCACGGTGCACGCAGAGCCCATCCACCAGTCGTTGCCTGGCAGGTACTCAGCACACACTGACTGACCGTGTGGGTGAGTGTTGATACATTCCTGAGACAGTCTAGCATTACCGTAGGGCGATTATGATGGTTCAATGTTCTATTTTTCAGACTCTTTTATTATTAGTTTTTGCTATAGAGTGTGTACACTTGTCGGAGAGAGACAGAGAAATAGAAAGTGAGAAATCACCGCCCCTCCCCCGCCCCAGGAGAGATGGTCCTGCCACAGTCCCTTCTCCTCCATTCTCTTCTTGGGACTTTGGGCATGCATGTACACACGCCCGGTGTGATTTCCAAGCTACCAGGTCCGGGGCTTGGACCGAGCAGTCAGTCATATAGGATCCAGTGCCTTATCCTCCAGGCCACCTGCTGGCCCCTCAGAGTTGTCTTTTTTTGGGGGGAGGGGGAAGGTTTTTGACTTAGGGTACGTGTGCTCACCAGAGAAAGAGAGAGACAGAGACAATGATAGGGAAAGTGATAAATCACTCCCCCAGGAGGGATGGCCATGCTACAATCCCCTCTCTTCCATCTTCCTCCCAGAATCATGAACACACACGCACATGTGATTTTCAAGCCACTGGGTTCAGGACTTGAACCGTGGTTGGCCATGTGGAAGTCCAGCGACATAACTGCTACGCCATCTGCTGGCCCCTATATATTGCTTTATAAACTGAAATTCTAAGCCAAAAAAGTTACATTCTCATAGGTTCTAGCCCAGCCTTCTTATTTGATCTCTATTAGCACTGTCAAACATATAATAAGAGCCACACTCATGTGTTTTTAAACTTTCAAGTAGAGAGAAAGTTTCCAGAGCTGATTTCGTGTGTGTGTTTCTTTATTCTCCTAAGCCGATAAATGGCTGGGATTTGGATCTGACTTCTTTAAAGCAAAGGGAAACAATCACTCAGGAAGAAACACGGGTTTTCTTGGCAAATCTACTGTGCAGATTTGACTCTGATTCTACAGTCTAAGAGGCTGTAAAGGAAAGGCCATCCTGTCGGATGGCGGGCATGCCGCAGGGATCAAAGGGAGAGACGGCACTCTGGTTAGGGAAACGCGTCTCGTTTCCACCGGCCGCGGCAACACCCGCGGCTACTTAGAATGTCAGCCATATGCCCACGTGGATAATGAGCCAGAACAGATGCGGAAAATAAAGGGTTGTCTTCATTTATCACGTGGTGACAACGAGGGCAGATCTAGAATGACTTAACTGTTAGACTTGAGGACAGAAGTCCGACTGCTTTTTCCTGTTTCTAAATCCCTTCCCTAGGGTCTGGGGTGAGTCATGCCCATAGACCGCTTTGGCCCATTTGATAGCAAAAACCTTCCTACATCCTGTCCCTGGCACAGTATCCCTGTAATGGGTACGTTATACCCGCAATCAGTAACAGACCGTTTTGACTCATTGATAACAGGACTCTTCCAACACCCGGTCCTTGCGACTGTGTACACAAGCCCCCTTATCTCTGTTAAAGTACATTCTTTACTAATCCCTTCCCTAAACCTACAAGCCCTGCTTCCACATGACCCCCCTTTTTGGGCCAAGCCAATGGAAAGCTCGTCACTAAATTCTCTCACTCACAAAATGAAATAAAAGGAACCCCTATACCTGATCACCCCGAGAAAGGGGCATGTTTTGTGTCCTTTCTGGGCTTAGGTCACTCAGATTCATGCTCAGAAATAAACCACATTAATTACTATTTTTGCAGAGTTGGTTATTTCCATCAATAGACTCAAACCTCTTTGTCTCCCACCTCCCTCCATCAGTCTCGGTGAGCTGCAATGGAGTCTACCAAGGGGAACAGCATCCCCGTATCTGATCTGTGTGGCAGCCATCTTTTTTTTTTTTTTTTTTTTTGAGAGGTTTTTGCTATAGGGCGCATGCACTCGTCAGAAAGACAGAGAGAGAGAGAGACAGAAAGCGAGAAATCACCCCCCCAGAGGGGATGGCCATGCCACAATCCTTTCTCCTCCATTCTCCTCTCGGGATCTTGGGCACGCACGCACATGCACCCGGTGTGAGTTTAAGCCACCGGGTCCAGGACTTGAACCACGGTCGACTACATGGGAGTCCAGCGACATAGCCATTATGCTAACTGCTAGTCCCGTGTTGGCCATCTTAAACACAACAGGAAGCAAACATGCTTTAGCCTTGGAATAGTTAAATCTGAGTATTTTTTAAAAAATGTTTTGGGAGGGTTGGCAGATGTGATGGTTAAGGGCTGTGGACTCCTACATGGACAACCGTGGTTCGAGTCCCAGACCTGGTGGCTTCCTTTCTCACATTCTCTCTGGTCAAACTAGAATATAATAATAAATAAAGTTAAAATAAAACAATTCTTTAAAAAAATTCTTAAAAAAATTTTTTAAAGAGAGATTTTGCTATAGGACACATGCACTTGCCACAGAGACAGAAAGTGAGAAATCACCCCCCCAGGGAGATGGCCACACTGCAATCCCTTCTCCTCCATTCCCCTCTCAGAATCTTGGGCACACACACACACACACACACACACACACACACACGGCATGAGTTTTAAGGCACCAGGTCTGGGATTTGAATTGCAGTCAACTACGTGTGAGTTCAATGATATAACTATTACCCCATCTGCTGGTCCCACATCTGAGTATTTAAGTCAAGAAACAGGTTCCTAAATTGAGGGAGGAGATCAGATATTTTAGACTATGGTGGGCAGAGGTCTTTCTATTCTGATCTGGCCCCAGATGGGCTGGAACGTGTAACTCAGGAGCGATGATGGGAAGGCGAAAAAATTAGACAGGAGGAGAGAAATGAAAATCAGGGCTAGGGGCAGGTGAATAAAAGAAAGAGAAGGAGGAAAGATGCCAATTTTTTAAAAAATTTTTTTTTGGAGAGGTTTTTCGCTATAGGGCGCGTGCGCTCACCAGACAGACAGAGAGAGACATAGAGACAGAAAGCAAGAAATCACCCCCCAGGGAGGATGGTCACGCCGCAGTCCCTTCTCCTCCATTCTCCTCTCGGGATCTTGGGCACGCACGCACATGTGCCCGGCGTGAGTTTTAAGCCACTGGGTCCGGGACGCGAACCGCGGTCGACTATGTGGGAGTCCAGCGACATAGCCATTACGCTCACTGCTGGTCCCACATAGTTGTTTTTTTTAATCCACATTTTAAATAGGAGTCCACTGAAGTTCAAGGAGTCTATCATTTGCCAAAGGCCAGTTAGTAGGTCACAGAGCCGGAATCCGAATGGGTCGTCTGAGCTAATGTTCACATCGTCACCTGAAGTGTCAGGTCGTTGGAAAGGTCGTGATGTATTTTTCTATGTTTTTCTACACAAAAACAAGTCATGAGTTTTCTGACGACCCAGCAGAAGCGTCTGTGGGCTGGATGGGGGAACACAGACGGCACAGCGCACACCTTCAAAGAGGTGGCTGACAGCTGGCTCACGGTCTATGGACAAAAGCAGAGAGCGGCCGGGTGATACAGTTCTTTGACATCGTAAAACAGAGATTCTGTTATCACCAGAGGGCTTGCTACGCATTGGTGACTTGCTGGGGAAATAGAAGCCGTTTTTTTAAATTTTATTTTTTAGTTTTTTTGCCATAGTTCACTTGAGATCACAGAGAGAGAGAGAGACAGAGATAAAACACCCCAGGGGAGGGTGCAGCCACACCGTAATCCCTTCTCCACTCTCTCAGGACTTCTAGCACATGTGCCTGGTGTGATTTTTAAGCCATGGGGTCCGGGACTCGAACCATGGTCATGCATGTGAGAATCCAAAGCCTTGACCTTCACGCCACCTGCTGGCCCCAATAGAAGCCTTCTTTTTTTTTTTTTTTTTTTAAGAGAGATTTTTGCTACAGGGCGTGTGTGCTTGCCAGAGAGAGAGAGAGTGAGAAATCACCCCTAAGGGGCCTGGCCATGCTGCAATCCATTCTCCTCTCAGGACTTTGGGCATGCACATACACACACCCAGCGTGAGTTTCAAGTTGCCACATCTGGGACTGGAACAGTGGTCGACCATGTGAGAGTCCAGCGCCATAACCACCATGCCACCTGCTGGCGCCAGTAGAAGCCATTTATACACTTCCATAAAGATGATGGCAGGTATGACAGCAAAGATGTCAAATGCATCTCTCAGAGTGTGGTTCAACTTACATTTCCCCATAATTCCAGGCTCTATTTTCTTTCCCTCCCACCTGTGGCATTTCATACTTTGACACTTTTGTTTCCAGTGATATCAGAAATAAGCAATTTCTGATAGAGTAGAGGCTGACATGAATTGTTTTCTATCGTTTCTTGGGTCTTTTTCTACACGGGCCTGTACATTTCTTATTAATTAATTAATTAATTTATTTTTTGAGAGGTATTTTTGCTACAGGGCATGTGCGCTTGCTTTAGAGACAGAGAGAGAGAAAGCGAGAAATCACCCCCCAGGGGGAATGGTCACGCCACAGTCCCTTCTCCTCCATTCTCTTCTCGGGATTTTGGGCATGCACGCACACACACCTGTCATGAGTTTCAACCCACCGAGTCAGGGACTTGAACTGTAGTCGGCCATGTGGGAGTCAAGCAACATAACCATTATGCCATCTGCTGGTCCCGGGGCCTGTACATTTCTAGAAGGTCTTACAATTGTTTCTCCCATACCATCTGTTATAGGCCTGAGACAGACACTCTATAAAGTGACAGCCTGTGGGTGGATTTCAGAACTACTAAATTGCGGGGCAAGTCCCAGTATTTTCCTGTTTTTCTATGCAGAAATGAGTCATGACTTTTCTGACAATCCCATATAAACTGCCTCTTACTAGACCTTTTCAAAAGGTGGTTGTTTTTCCCCAAACTGAGTACAGTTCCCATCTGAATCTATGGTTTTAAAAAAAGTAACAGGGGGACCATCAGTTGGCATAATGGCTATGTCGCTGGATTCCCATGTAGTGGTTCGAGTCCTGGACCCAGTGGCTTAAACTCATGCCGGGTGCATGTGCATGCGTGCCCAAGATCCCAAGAGGAGAATGGAAGAGAAGGGATTGAGGCATGGCCATTCCCCTGGGAGGTGATTTCTCACTTTCTGTCTCTCTGTCTTTCTGGCGCTCACATGTGCCCTATAGCAAAAACCTCTCTAAAAAAAAAAAAAGTAACAGAGCAATCTAACTGCCTTATAAAACAAGGACGCTTAGGGTTCATGTGAGTAGATCTGTGAATTTACTGCTGCGCTCTCTTCATCAAACGTAAATGTCAGGATGTTTTTGTGTGACGGATTGCCGAATATTGCATTAGATCTTAAAAAAGTAGTCTCAGCTTGTATTGGCTGTTTTTCTCTCTTATTTAGAGGCCAATTGGTAGGCAGCCTTACCTTAAACTTCCCGTCTGAAGAGAAGATGCTCACCCACTTGTTATCATAATCAGCGATGATGATGTCCCCGCTGGGGTGCACGGCCACCCCCGTGGGCCTCTGCAGCTGCCCGGGAGAGCGGCCTCGTATGCCAAAACGACTTTTGAACTGGCCGTCATTGGAAAATATCTGTAAAACAAATCACGCTCATCAGAATGTGAACTGGCCCACAGATTGCTGAGAAGAGACAAGAAGAACGCCGGCAGGTGACATGGTGGTTAAGACGCTAGACTCCCACATGGTAGACTGAGGTTCGAGTCTGGGACCCGATGGCTTGAAAATCACACCAGGTGCATGGACATGCGTGCCCAAAATCCTAGGGGGAGAATGGAGAAGGGACTGTGGCATGGCCATTCCCTGGGGGTGATTCCTCACTTTCTTTCTCTGTCTCTCTCCAGTGACCGCATGCAACTTGTGGCAAAAACCAAAAAGAAGGGACCAGCAGTTAGCGTAATGGCCATGTCACTCGACTCCCATGTAGTAGACCGTGGTTCGAGTCCCGGACCCGGTGACTTAAACTCACTCCGAGTACGTGTGCGTGTGTGCCCAAGATCCTGAGAGGAGAATGGAGAAGGGATTGTGGTGTGGCCATCCCCCCTGGGGGGTGATTTCTCGCTTTCTGTCTCTCTGTCTCTCTCTGTCTGTCTGGCGAGCGCACGCACCCTATAGCAAAAACTTCTCCAAAAAAAAGAAGAAAAAAAATAGAAGAAAAAAGAAGTAGACAGAAACTTCTGTCATGTGTTCTATGGGTCAGAACATGCAAACTCTATTTGAACGAAAGTCTACACGCGGGACCAGCAAACAGTGTAATGTTTACGAAACTGGACTCTCACGTAGTCTACTGCAGTTCGAGTCCAAGATCTAGCAGCTTAAAACTCATGCCAGGTGCATGTGCGTGCATGCCCAAGATCCTGAGGAGAATGGAGGAGAAGGGGTTGTGGCATGGTCATCCCCCCTGGGGGGTGATTTCTCATTCTGTCTCTGTCTCTCTGGCAAGCGCACGTGCCATGTAGCAAAAGTCTCTCTTTAAAAAAATGGGACCAGCAGTTAGCGTAGTGGCTATGTCGCTGGACTCCCATTTAGTCGACCGCAGTTTGCGTCCCGGACCCGGTGGCTTAAACTCACGCCGGCACATGTGCATGTGTGCCCAAGATCCCGAGAGGAGAATGGAGGAGAAGGATTGCGGCTTGGCCATCCCCCCTGGGGGGTGATTTCTCGCTTTCTGTCTCTCAGTCTCTCTCTGTCTGTCTGGAGAGTGCATGCGCCCTATAGCAAAAACCTCTCCAAAAAAAAGAAAAAAGGAAGTCCACACGCACATTCTGTGTCTTAAGACCTAAACAGGAAGAGCGCAGCCGTGTTGGTCTCAGCTGCGCGTGGTTGGAGGCGTCCCCGCGGGGCTGACCTGCACACACTGGTTGTTGCTGTCTGCGATCAGTATCTTCCCGCTGGTCGATGCAGCTACGCCCTGAAGGTTTGTGAACTCTCCTTTATTTCTTCCTTTGGTACCTAAAAATAAATGACGAAACCACAGAGATTAGGTACTAAGAATTCGATTCCTCAGTTCCAGCAATAATTCAGGCATCGAAAGGTAACCTGAGAATACATTTTAAAAAACTAATTTTAAAACTTGATCAGAGAGGGACAGAAAGAGAGAAAGAGAGGGAAAGGGGGAAAGCAAACCACCAGGTCTGAGACTCGAACTGTGGTCGACCATGTGGGAATCCAGCACCTTAACCACCGTGCTACTTGCTGGCCCTGAGAATGCATTTTTTTTTTTTTTTTTTTTTTGGAGAGGTTTTTCGCTATAGGGCGCGTGCGCTCGCCAGACAGACAGAGAGAGACATAGAGACAGAAAGCGAGAAATCACCCCCCAGGGGGGATGGTCACGCCGCAATCCCTTCTCCTCCATTCTCCTCTCGGGATCTTGGGCACGCACGCACACGCGCCCGGCGTGAGTTGTAAGCCACCGGGTCCGAGACGCGAACCACGGTCGACTACGTGGGAGTCCAGCGACATAGCCATTACGCTAACTGCTGGTTCCCAGAGAATGCATTTTTTTGAGAAAGAGTTTTGCTACAGGGTGTGTGCACTTGCCAGAGAGAGAGAGAGACAGAAAGCAAGAAATCATCTCCCCCCCCACGAAAGATGGCCATGCCAACCCTTCAGGCCGCAATCCCTTCTCTATTCTCCTCCTGGGATCTTGGGCACACATGCGTACACACACACACACACACACACACACGTGTGAGTTTTAATCTGCCACCGGGTCTGGAGCTCGAACTGCGCTTGACCATGTGGGAGTCCAGTGATGCAACTGCCACACCCACACCATCTGTTGGTCCCAAGAAAGCATTTTTTTAAAAATCAAATTTCCTCCATTCTCCTCCTGGGATTTTGGTCATGCACACATGTGTACCTGGCATCGTCTAAGCTGCCAGGTCGGAGATTTGAACCACGCAGTTGCCCATACGGGAATCCAGCATCTTAACCACCACCCTGCTGGCCCTGAGACCCTTTCTAAAGGGCCAAATAAAAGTGGAGTTACCTCCGGCTTAACGGTTTTTGTTCCCAGAGAGGTTTTTTATAACCTTCTTCCACGGGGCTATGGAGACATAAATGCATGGAAACAGAATTCAACTTCGCTCTAAGATGACCAAGGAGGGGATTGAAGACTTCAGAGAGAACCATGGTCAGTTTTACAGCTTCCTTTATGTTCCCGGAGGCGGCCAGCTGCTTTGTTTCGGAACATGGATGCGCTGGTGGTGGCCAACGTCAACCAGCTGAGGTGTGGCCTGGTCACAGGCCCTCTGAGACGGACTGCGGGGATCCAGCGGAGAAACGGGTAATGTGGTAACTCAGAATCAATCAACCACAGAGCTGTGGCCCCACACAGTGTCCACACCGCCTCTTTCTTTTTTTTTTTTTGGAGAGGTTTTCGCTATAGGGCGCATGCGCTCGCCAGACAGACAGAGAGAGACAGAGAGACAGAAAGCAAAAAATCACCCCCCAGGGGGGATGGTCACGCCACAATCCCTTCTCCTCCATTCTCCTCTCGGGATCTTGGGCACGCACGCACAAGCGCCCGGCGTGAGTTTTAAGCCACCGGGTCTGGGACGCGAACCGCAGTCGACTACGTGGGAGTCCAGCGACATAGCCATTACGCTAACTGCTGGTTCCCTCACACTGCCTCTTTCCAACTGGACGTTAAAATACCACCAGGTTTTGCAAATGAGGGTAATTGCCCTTTGGGCTCATGTGGATCATGTTTTCTCCTTAATAATCTGTCAGAAAACTTTATCCCTAGGCCAACTGGTGGCATGGTGATTAAGGCGACTGGGTCCCACATGGCTGATGATGCGGTTCGAGTCCTGGACCTGGCAGCTTGAGAAACAGTGCTGGGTGTGTATGCCTGACATCCCAAGAGAAGGAATGGAGGGGTTGCAGTGTGACCTGCCCCGTGGGGCGGGGGCGCTTTCTGGCTTCCTCTCGCTCCCTGGCAAGGGTAGGAGCGTCTGCCCGGTCTGGGCTGCACCCTATCAGACAACACAGTGCCTGGCACTGAGGAAATACTCGTTGCATCTTTTTCTACCTGAAATGTAAGAAGAGCTCCAGAAGGTCAGATTTTGGAGCGGCAGATTCCTGTAACCTCAGATGCAAATTAGCAGGGTCTTCCTCCTGCATTTCTGCAGTGCCGCAGGGAAGGAGGTCAAGGAACCATTCCTCTAAAGTCTCTCAACTCGGGACCAGCAGATGGCGTGGTGGTAAAGGCACAGGACTCCTACATAGTCAACTGTGGTTCAAATTCTGGACCTGGTGACTTGCTTTCTCACTCCCCCCAACTCTGTCTCTCTCTCTCTCTCTTTCTTTTTTTTCCTTTTTTGGGAGAGGTTTTTGCTATAGGGCACATGCCCTCGCCAGAGAGACAAAGAGACAAAAAGCGAGATATCTCCCCCCAGGGGAGATGGCCACATGGCACTCCCTTCTCCTCTATTCTCCTCTCGGGTTCTTGGGCACGCACACGCGCCCAGCATGAGTTTAAGCCACCAGGTCCGGGACTCGAACCGCAGTCGACTACATGGGAGTCTAGCGACATAGCCATTGCGCCAACTGCTGGTCCCAACTCTGTCTCTCTTTGGTGAGTGCATGTGCCCCGTAGCAAATGATAAAATCATAATAATGATAAATAAAAATAAATAAAGCCTCTGAACTCACATTAAGTGCTTTTACACATCGGCTTAATACTACACCAGTGTTGAAGGGGTGTTTCACTCAACGCCTTACCAGCTCGAGGTGTGGTTCAGGAATGACATCATGTAAAGAACCCAGTTGTAACTCTCACTCTCCCTCCCACATCTTCTGGCTTCCCCTTTGTTCCAGGACTTTCTTTAGCAACCGATGACGTCAGCTCCCCATGTGTAGTCAGCAACTCTCACAGCCAGGAACACAACCCTGGGTTTCAAGGAATCGTCCAGAGCAGATGCTCAAAGCCACTTCCTGAAACTCACTCAGGACCGTTCTCCAATCCAGTATTAGAGTGACACAATCTCTCACTTAAAGGGGGGCACGTAATTAAGTTTTCAGGCTTGGGAAGAATCAAAAATCTCAACTCAAAACCATAGCAGTTAAAAGATATATATATATATATTTTTTTTTTTTTTTTTTTGAGAGGTTTTTGCTATAGGGCACGTGTGCTTGCCAGAAAGACTGAGAGACAGAGAGACAGAGAGACAGAAAGCGAGAAATCACCCCCCGGGTGGAATGGCCACACCGCAATCCCTTCTCCTCCATTCTCCTCTCGGGATCTTGGGCACACACGCACACGCACCCAGGGTGAGTTTAAGCCACCGGGTCTGGGACTTGAACCACTGCCAGCTACATGGGAGTCCAGCGACATCGCCATTATGCCAACTGCTGGTCCTGTTAAAAGGCATTTTCAATGAAGAGGAATCATCATGGAGTCTAAAAGGCCTGGGCTTCACTTATCTAGCCTTCGTTTCTTCAGCCTGAGGGCCAGTTACATGCTGTCCTGGCAATTTGGCTCTCGAAGGGCAGGGGCTGGGAAGCTGGCGGAGGAGCTCCGATTTGTAGTGTCTGCCCATGTCTGTAGTGTAAATGCGTCCATCGTGTCAATTCCAAGCTAACACCATGCTGTCATGGAACAAGACCCAGCAAGCTGGCTCCTGCAGCCCACGGCCACCATGGCAGGTACGTACGTGGTAGGGTTACAGGAATGCAGAGTGCATTGTAGGTACTAAGGATTCCAAGTAAGACGCCATATGGAAATCTCCAGTATCTCTGAAGGATTTCAACTAAAGTAACATAGATGACACCTGACCCGGTGACACCTGCTCCTTTTCCTTGCTTCCACTCCCATCTATTCCTCCCTGAGCTACAACTCCTATTTTAAAAAAAATTTGCGATAGGGCGAGTGCGCTCCTGAGATAGAGAGGGAAAGTGAGAAAGCACTTTCTGGGGGGATGGCCACACTGCAGTCCTTTCTCCTCAGGACTTTGGGCACACACGCACGTGTACCCGGCATACTTTCCAAGTCATCAGGTCCAGGATGTCAGCCATGCAGCCAGCCATGTGGGATCCAGTGCCCTAAACTCCAAACCCCGTAACTCCTATTTTGGATGTTTCTCTAAAGTTCCTGATTTAAAGTATCGTCTCTAGAGACCAGCAGGTGGCGTGGTGGTTAAGGTACTGGACACTCCCACATGGCCGACTATGATTTGAGTCCTGGATCTGGTGGCTTGCTTTCTCACTTTCTCTCTTTCTCTCTCTGGTCAAATTTAAATAAATGAACGAATAAACAAAATTAAAAATAAATGTATTTTTAAAAAGTATTGTCTCTATTTACAAAAAAAAAAAAAAAAAAATTCCAGAGAGCTTGTGCACTGACGAGAGAGAGAGAGAGAGAGAAAGAGAGAGTGAGAGAAAAAAAGAGCATATGCCCCAACAGGCACGGTCACCCGGCAATCCCTTCTCCTCCATCCCATCAGGATTTCGGGCACATACACACTCCTGGTGGTTTTTTTTTTGTTTGTTTGTTTTTTTTTGTTTTGTTTTTTTTTTTTTTTGAGAGGTTTTTGTTATAGGGCGCGTGTGCTCGCCAGACAGAGAGAGAGAGACAGAGAGATAGAAAGCGAGAAATCAACCCCAGGGGGGATGGCCACGCCACAATCCCTTCTCCTCCATTCTCCTCTCGGGATCTTGGGCATGCACACACACATACCCGGCGTGAGTTTAAGCCACTGGGTCCAGGACTCGAACTGCAGTCAACTGCATGAAGTCCAGCTACATAGCCATAGCCATTACGCTAACTGCTGACCCCACTCCTGGTATGTTTTTCAAGCTCCTGGGGCCGGGGTTCAAACTGTGGTCAGCCATGTGGGCTCTGGCTTTCTACACACATGCTTAACCACTGAACTACAGAGCCGGACACTTCTCTGTATACTTTTTAAAATAGTTTTAATTATTTTTTCCTTTTTTTTTTTTTGGAGAGTTTTTTTCGCTATAGGGCACATGCGCTCGCCAGACAGACAGAGACATAGAGACAGAAAGCAAAAAATCACCCCCCAGGGGGGATGGTCACGCCACAATCCCTTCTCTTCCATTCTCCTCTCGGGATCTTGGGCACGCACGCACATGTGCCCGGCGTGAGTTTTAAGCCACTGGGTCCAGGATGCGAACCGCGGTCGACTACGTGGGAGTCCAGTGACATAGCCATTATGCTAACTGCTGGTTCCCAATAGTTTTACTTATTTTTATTTTATTATTTTTTTTAGAGAGGTTTTTGCTACAGGGCATGTGCACTCATCAGAGAGACAGAGAGACCGCAAGCAGGAAATCACCCCAGGGAAGATAGCCCTGCCACAATCCCTTCTCCTCCATTCTCCTCTTGGGGTTTTGGGCACGTATTTACATGCGCCTGGTGTGAGTTTTAAGATGCCGGGCCCAGGACTCGAACCATGATTGACCATGTGGGAGTCCAGTGATGTAACCTTTACGCCATCTTCTGGTCCCTTTTCTGTTCTCTTTACTTCTAAAGTGATCTGATTTCTTTGCCGAGCTTCACTCATACTCCAAACCGCCTGCTATGCACGACAGCCAGGATGAGCGGACGGACACGCGCCTGCTCCTCCCATTCCCGTCCATTCTCCCAGGACAGCTTCCTGCCCGCGCCTTCTTCAGCATTCGACAAACCCGCTGCTTCCTCTTGACTCCATCACATTGCTCCTACTTCGGACACTCATCCTCTGCCTTCTGGGAAACATTTCCAGCGGACTCCCCACTCTACCCCCAGGTTCTCTGGAAAGTGAAGGCTGGCAAGTCGCTGTCTGCGTTACGCTGTCCAGTGCCGCCCTCCGGCCAAGGCGTTGGGTTTCCAACCTAGTGTGCGGGAGAGCCACTGGAGTCTAATTCCGTAAGTGCCCTCGGACTGGAGGAATTTCCTTTCTCACCAGGCACCCCAGGGCATTCTGAGGGCCATGGTTTATGGCCCACACTTGGAGAGGCACGGGTCCACAGAACACAGTCCCAGCTCCTCATGGAGGAGTACTGTCTGGCCTCATACCTCACTTCTCTGCAGCTCTGGGAGAACGGAATTATTTATTTATTTTTGAGAGATTTTTTTTGCTATATGGCGCGTGCCCTCGCCAGAGAGGTAGTGAGAGGGAAAATGAGAAACTGCCCCCGGGGCATGGCATGCTGCTATCCCTTCGCCTCACTGCGCCTTTCGGGATTTTGCACACGCATGCACATTTGGTGTGATTCTCAAGCCACCAAGTCTGGGACTCAAACCACAGTCAGCCCTGTGGGAGTCCAGCGCCTTAAACACCATACCACCTGCTGGCCCCTTAGGAATACATATGTATTCCTAACTTTTTTAAAGAAAAATGTTTTGCTATAAGGTACATGTGCTCATCAGAAAGACAGAGAGAGATAGAGAGACAGAAGGTGAGATATCACTCCCCAGGAGGGATGGCCACACTGCAATCCCTTCTTCTCTAGTCTCCTCTTGAGATTTTGGGCATGCATGCACACGCGTCCAGCATGAACCAAGCCAAGTCCAGGACTCAAACTGCCATTGGCCACGTGGGAGTCCAGCAATGTAAGCATTACGCCATCTGCTGGTCCCAGTAATAAGTTTAACCAAGGAGGTGAAAGAGCTGTACACTGAAAATGATAAGACAGGGGAACCAGCGGTTAGCGTAATGGCTATGTTGCTGGACTCCCACATAGTCGACCGCAGTTCGCGTCTCGGACCCGGTGGCTTAAAACTCACGCCAGTCGCAAGTGCGTGCGTGCCCAAGATCCCAAGAGGAGAATGGAGGAGAAGGGATTGCGGCGTGACCATCCCCCCTGGGGGGTGATTTTCTGCTTTCTGTCTCTATGTCTCTCTCTGTCTGTCTGGCTTTCTCGCTTTCTGTCTCTATTTCTCTCTCTGTGTCTGGCGAGCGCACACGCCCTGTGGCAAAAGCCTCTCAAAAAAAAAAAAAAAAAGAAAAGAAAATGATAAGACACTGATGACAGCACGAAGAAACGGAAAGATTCCTGTGTTCATGGACTGAAGAATTTATCTTATTTTTTTTTCTTTTTTGGGAGAGTTTTTTGTTTGTTTGTTTGTTTGTTTTTACTATAGGGGTGTGTGTGCTTGCCAGAGAGAGACAGAGACAGGAAGTGAGAAATCACCCCCCAGGGGGGATGGCCACGCCACAATCCCTTCTCCTCCTTTCTCTTCTCAGGATCTTGGGCACGCACGCACACGCGCCCAGCGTGAGTTTAAGCCACTGGATCTGGGACTCGAACCACAGTTGATTACATGGGAGTCTAGTGACATAGCCATTATGCTAACTGCTGGTCCCAGAATTTATCTTATTAAAATGTCTGAATTATCCCCAAGAGATTATAGCTTCAATGCAATTTCTTTGAAAATCCCAATAACGTTTTTTGGTTTTTCATTTTGCTACAGGGTACCTATACACCCCAGAGAGAACCACGGAGAGGTGCAGAGAGACAGACAGTGAGCGAGCACCCCCAGGGAGATGGCCACATGGCAGCCTCTGCCCATTCTCTCTGGAGGATATGAGCACACAGCTCTGGTGTGTTTTCCAAGCCACCGGGTCCAGGATTCAAACCGTGCAGTCAGCCATGTGCAACACAGCCCCCTTAGCCACCACTCAACAAGTTTACCCCGCACCATGACATTTTTCTACAGAAATAGAAAAGACAGTCCTGAAATTCATAGGGCACCACAAAAACCCCCAAATGACAAAAGCAATTTTGAACACAAAGAACAAAGCTGGAAGTATCACATTATCTCATTTCAAAATCAACTTCAAATCAGTGATCATCAAAACGACATGGCACCGGCATACAGACAGACACACAGACCAATGGCACAGAACAGAGAGTCCTGAAATAACCTACACATTTACAGCAAATTGCTTTTCTTTTTAAAGAATTCTTTATTTTATTACTTTTTTTCCTTTAATTTGACCAGAGAGAGAAACAGAGAAACTGAGAAAGCAAGTCACCAGGTCCAGGACTCGAACCACGAGTCATGTGGGAGTCTGGTGCCTTAACTACCATGCCACCTGCTGGCAAAATCAGTTAACTGATTTTCAATGAAGATGCCAAGAACACACAGCAGAGAGAGGGCTGTCTTGTCAGAACATGGTGCTGAGAAAACTGGATGTCCACACGCAGAAGAACGAAATTAGACCCTCAACCCACACCACATACAAAGCCAACTCGAAATAAAGACTTAAATGTGAGCCCTAACACTAGAAAACATAGGAGAAAAGCCTCACGACAGTGGTGTGTGCAATGATGTGCTTGGGTCACAAAGCAAAAATAAACAGCTGGGACAATGTCGAACTAAAAAGCCGTACAGCAAAGGAAGCGGTTGCTGGAGCGGAGTACATGAAACGGAGTACACCAATATTTGCAAACCATACGTCTCATAAGGGGTTAACAGCCAAATATATAAAGGACTCAAACACTGCAATGGCAAGAAAATAAATAACCCAATGGGACCAGCAGATGGCGTAGTGGTTATGTCGCTGGACTCCCACCTAGTCGACTGCAGTTCCAGTGTCAGATCCGGTGGCTTAAAACTCATGCCAGGTGGGGAACCAGCATGTGTGTGTGTGTGCTCAAAATCCTGAAAGGAAAAGAGATGGAGGAGGATGGCATGACTGTTCCTCAAGCGGGATGCTTTCTCCTCTCTGTCTCACTCTAGTGAGGAGAGCATGTATGCTCTAGCAAAAAAAAAAAAAAAAAAGAAGAAGGCAAAGACTTGAATGGACATTTCTCAACACGGTACATACACATGGCCAAACGTTATTTTTAAAATGCCATCACAAACCATTCGGGAAACACGAGTTAAAACCACAGTGAGAAATCACCTCACACTTGTTAGAAGGGCTGTCATTAAAAAGGCAAAACATAACAAAGATTGTTGAAGATGTAGAGAAAAGGAAACCCTGGCACAGCCTAGTGGGAAGGTAAATTAGAACAGCCATTGGGGGGACCAGCAGTTAGCGTAATGGCTATGTCGCTGGATTCCCATGTAATCGACCGCGGTTCGTGTCCCGGACCGAGTGGCTTAAAATTCACACCGGGCGCGTGTGCGTGTGTGCCCAAGATCCTGAGAGGAGAATGGAGGAGAAGGGATTGTGGCATGGTCATCCCCCCTGGGGGGTGATTTCTCATGATTTCTCACTTTCTATCTATCTGTCTGGGGAGTGCACACGCCCTATAGCAAAAACCTCTCAAAAAAAAAAAAAAAAAAGGGACAGCCATTGGGGCCGGCAGGTGGCATGGTGGTTAAGGGTGCTAGGCTCCCACATGGCCTATTGCGGTTCAAGTCCTGGACCTAGTGGCTTGCTTTCTCGCTTTCTCTTTCTCTCTCTCTCTTCCCACCCCCCGCCCCCGTCAAGTTGAAATAAATAAAATTTTAAAAAATTATTTGTTTTAAAAAAAAAAAAAGAACAGCCACGAAGGAACTGTACAGAGGGTCTTCAGACAATTAAAAATAGAACTACCAGGGCCAGCAGGTAGCAGGTGACTTGGTGGTTAAGGTGTTGGACTCCCACATGCTGGGTGTGTGTGTGAGCATGTGCGCGTGTGCCCAAAATCCCAGGAGAAGGGATTGTGAGTGGCCCTCCCCTCCTGGGGTGGGGGTGGGGGTTGATTTCTCACTTTCCCTCTCACTGTCTCTCTGTCTGTCTCTGGTGAACCCATGCTCCCTATGGGAAAAACCTAAGAAGAAAACAAAAAAAATAAAGAGGTACCCTATGACCCAGCAACCCCAACTGGAATGTTCCTGCTGTCGCCTTAGCAAACCAAGACAGCATCTGCATTTTCATTTCATGACTAAGCTCACACATCATGCTATATGCCGGGTACTAATCTAACTCTTTGCAAACATGGAAACATCTAAACACCTCTCGGCCGGGGCCGGGGTCACTGAAACTACATTTCAGAGCTGGGGACTCAGACCCGATGCCACGGTTCAGCCTTCATCCTGAGGGAGGCGGGACACCATTGAGGGACACATGTCTCTCCGCACGTGGGCATCAGGCTTGGCGATAATGACGCGTAGTAATAGCCACACCAGCGAAGTCTCGGCTGCGCTCACTGGGCACAGGCGCCATGCCAAGGCGGTCGGAGTTCTCTCGTGTCACCCCCAGCAACCTGCAGAGCTGGGTGCTATTTCGTCCCCTTGGTTAAAGAGGAGGCAACAGGATCCAAACAGGGTAGGCTGGCTGCTCAGAGGGCCAGGAGGACCTGGCTTCACCCTGCCCACCGCCTGGACAAGTGGCCTGGGGTCGCTGCCGGGAGAGTGGAGGGGCGCAGAGAAGATATACGATTATATCTCTCGACTCCCACATGGTTAACTGCGGTTCGAGTCCCAGACCCAAAGCTTAAAACTCACACCGGGCACATGTGTGTGTCCAAGTTCCGAGGAGGAGACCGGATGGCAGCGTGGCCATCCCTCCTGGGGGATGATGTCTTGCTTTCTGTCTCTGTCTCTCTGGTGAGCACATGTGCCCTATAGCACAAAATCTCTCTCTAGAAGAAAAAAAAAAAAAAAAAAAAAACTCACGGGGTGCATGTGCGCGGATGCATAAAACCCCGGAGAGGAGCGAATGGAGGAGAAAAGATTGCAGCGTGGCCTCTGGCGGCTGATTTCATGCTTTCTCTCGTTCTCTCTGGCGACTGCACGTGCTCTATACCAAGAAACAAACAAACAAACAAAATTCTCTAAAAAGAAAAAAGAAAGAAAGAAGGCAAGGAAAGGAAACGAGGGGAAGCAGCAGGTAGACCCGAAGTCCCTTCGCAGTCACAGGCGCGGGAACAACGCTCTCGGTAGCTCCGCCCACACGTGGGGACTTGGAACTTCCAACAGCTCTGAGACTGATACCTTCGCACTTCCGTTTTATGGACGTGGAAATAGAGGAGCGGCCCAAGGCTCGAGTAAGCAGTGGAACCGGAGCGGCTGACATGGGAGGCTCGGGTCCCGCGTCCACTGACCCCCTCTGCGGGGGCGCTGCGCAGCCTCTGCACCTGCACCACACACAGGCCGGGGACGTGGCGGCTTCCCTGTCCCAACGCCCCAGTGGCCATCACACCTCGGCTCAGCAAGAGCCGGCCGAGTTAGCGACATAACGCAGCTTTGCTTAAGTACATGCCACAGAGGGACGTCCGAGCTTCCCCAGGGGGTCCACGGAGAAAGGCCTGTGGTCAGGGAAGCTTGGAAGAGTTACCTGCTAGCCCTCCCACCTCAGAGACCCCGCAGCAGGCTCTAAAGATTCTCAGAAATTCTGCAGTAAAGATAACCTTTTTTCATTTAGGATAAGGGTTCCCCCATTTACCTGAACCACAGAACTGTGTCACTACATGTCAGCTAATATGCAGGGAACCACTCCTCTTTTTTTTAAAGAGAGATTTTTGCTATAGAGTACCTGCACTTGCCAGAGAGTCAGAAAGGAGAGATCACCCCATGGTCACCCGCAATCCCTTCTCCTCCATTGCCCTCTCGGGATCTTGGGCACGCACGCACACGCGCTGGGCATGAGTTTTAAGCTATCGGGCTTGGGACTTGAACTGTGGTCGACTACCTGGGAGTCCAGCAACGTAACCATGATGCCATCTGCTGGTCCCAGGAGCCACTCTTATAGATACTGCAGCATCGGACTGAACCAAGAGCCAGAGAGCAGACTGCCGGCTACTTTTGGATATGAACCAAGATGTAGACTCTTTTTTCCCCCCTTAAGACTCATTGACCAGCCTGTGGCCTGGTGGTTAAAGGCAGTTGGATCCTACAAGACCCACAGCAGGGTTTGAGTCCCGGCCCAGGTGAGTGCGTGCGTGTGGCCGAGATTCCCAAGGGCGGGGGGGATGAGAAGGCCCACGGCTGGCTGCGCCCCTCCCCACGGGGTGTTTTCTCCTCCCCCCTTCTCTGGCTCTCTCCAAGAGAGTGGGCGCACCCTCTGGGAAAATGTCTCCTTTAAACGATCAAGCTCTTTGTCGTTGATATTTGTTTTCCATGACATATAAGCGGGGTGGAAGTGAGCAGCAATAAATCAGACAGGGGACGGGCTGTCGCCCCCCAAACCTCTTGGCTCACCTGCTCCGTCCCGCCCGAACCCCAGCCCCACTTGCTTCTCCGAGTTTCTACCCACCCTCCCTTCCAGGGGCTGCAGGTGCCCACACTGGCAGCACCACCGCCCTCACCCACCCCTTAGGTGCACCTACAAGCTGGCGGACCGCAGGGCCAGGAGAGCTGGACCTGTGCCAACCATCTCTGCCCTGGCTAGGCAGGAGGCACTCAGGTGGTGGGGCGGGGACAGGGACCGGCGAACAGCTGCCAACGTTCCCTTGAAAACTGCCAGATTCCCAGGCAGCAATTCCTGTCTCTTTTTTGCTTCGTTTCTAATTTTCTACAGTGAAAATACAGCACTTGCACGTTAAAAAGGAGGAGAAAAGAGGCGAGAGCCTGCACCAGCTCGCCCAGGAGGGCTCTCCTAACCCTGTAGGGAGCAGCTCTGAGCTGATGCATGCAAGCACCTTCCTCCCGACTCCTGCCCACCAGCCCCCTTGCTCCCCCAGGCCTCTCCTTACCCACTCGGAAGATGAGATCATCCTCGATGGGGTTCTCTTTCCGCTTGCCGGTGCTGTACATGCTGGCGGGCCTCTTCACTGCCTTCTGCTTGACGTGGCCGCTCCCCGGGGACTTCACGCGCCTCTTCACGCCCTCGGTGGTGGGAGACACGTCCGCTGACCGGATGACCTTGAGCTTGAACGGGCTGCCGCGGATGTGCTGGTCGTAGAGTCTGAGCGACAGGGTGAAGTCCCCCTCCTTCTGGACGGTGTACAGGAACTCGTAGGTGCCGTTCTTGTTGTCCAGGATCTCGCCGTCGGCCACGCTGCCGTCGGGCGTGCTCAGCTCGGCCGTGATGTAAGCGTTGCCCGTCTTGCACAGCTCCCCGTCCTTGTCCTTGGTGGTGATGGTGACGGACATGGGCTGCCCGATGATGGTCTGCCGCAGCCCCTCGCCCGTGGCCACCGTCTCCGAGGCCACGGCGTTGGTGGTCAAGATGGTGCCCAGGTTGTGGATGGACTTCTTGAGCCCCTCGGTTTCCACGATGAAGTCCAGCTGGTCGTTCTCGCGGGGGTGCAGGGGGAAGTCCTGGCCGGCCAGCTCGCTCAGCTTCTCGCTCATCTGCTTCTTCACCAGGAGCACCTCGGTCTCCGTGCCATGGTTCAGGGCCTGCGCCGTGAAGCTGCTGCAGCTTTTAATGCTCTCCTGGCCCTGCAGCAGGGTGTCCAGCTGCGACTGCAGCACCTGCAGGGAAAGCGTGGTGAGCGCTTCCGGCCGGGAACCGAGTCTGCACCTGCCGCAGAGCCGTGGCCGGGTGGGGAGGGGGGTCCACCGGGAGCAGGTTCTAATGGAAAACCCGGCACCGCCAGCCCCACCCAGGTTCCCCACACCCACACTGGCGTCACCATCTGCGGTAGAGGCCGACAGAACGAGCTGCAGCCGGCCTGGGAAATAAGTAGTCACTGACGGAGGTGTTCCCTAGGGCCCAAAGCTCCCTGTCACCAGTCACCAGCTAAAAGGACAGAAACCAAACACATGAGAACGCTCCACCCCTGAGACTCTGGGCAGCTCGTCCTCCCGGCTCTGCAGGCGGACTGGCAGAGGGAACCAGGGCTGCCCTCGGGTTCGGCTTAGAAGTTGAGGAACAGGTCGGGGTGGGTGAGGGCCATGAGGAGCCTGTTGTGCATTGTAATTAGGGAAGAAAAACAACCCGGTGTACCTCCAAATCCTGAGAGCACTGCATTGTACTTGGCCTCGCCTTCTTTTTTTTTTTTTTTTTTTTTTTTGGAGAGGTTTTCGCTATAGGGCGCGTGCGCTCGCCAGACAGACAGAGAGAGAGAGACATAGAGACAGAAAGCGAGAAATCACCCCCCAGGGGGGATGGTCACGCCGCAATCCCTTCTCCTTCATTCTCCTCTTGGGATCTTGGGCACGTACGCACACGCGCCCGGCGTGAGTTTTAAGCCACCAGGTCCGGGACGCGAACCGCGGTCGACTACGTGGGAGTCCAGCGACCTAGCCATTACGCTAACTGCTGGTTCCCCTCGCCTTCTTTTTAAGAATTGTTTTATTTAACTTTATTTGTTTATTTATTTATAATTTGACCAGAGAGAGAGAGAGTGAAAGAGAGAGAGAGAAAGTGAGAAAGCAACCCACCAGGTCTGGGACGTGAACCATGGTTGGCCATATGGGAGTCCAGTGCCCTTAACCACCATGTCACCGCCTCCTCACCTGTCAAAATTATAAGCCCAGACTTCGAGGTCACAGAATCAGAACAGAGATTTGCTGAAAACAGGAAAGGACCAGAAAAATAGCTGAATGTATTTAAGGACCCGCTGATGCGGTTAGCTGCTCTTAGAGTGGGAGGCAATGGGGGGGCATCCTGCGAATAAACTGGGCACACCCACACCCTGATCCAGGGCTGGCTGAAGGGGAAAGGGAGGTCAGGGAGTCACCTGCTGGGGTGACCAGCTGCTGGGGAGCTGCCTCTCAGTCACTGTGGAGAGGGCCTGAGCAAACATGTAACCCTGCTCAGGTTAACAGAGGGCACCGGGCCCAGCAGATGACGGTGACATCGCGGGCTCCCATGTGCTTGACTGCCGTTGAGTCCTGGACTCGGCAACTTGAAACTCACACCAGGCACGTGTGTGTGCCCGAAATCCTGAGAGGAGAATGGAGGAGGAGGGATGGCGGTGTGGCCATTCTCCCGGGGGGTGATTTCTTGCTTTCTGTCTCCCTCTGTCTCTCTAGCAAGTGCACCCACCCTATAGCAAAAATCTCTCTTAAAAAAAAAAAAAAAAATAGGCACACCAGCAGTTAGCATAATGGCTATGTCGCTGGACTTTCAGGTAGTCGACCGCGGTTCGTGTCCCGGACCTGGGGGCTTAAAACTCATGCTGGGCGCGTGTGCGTGCGTGCCCAAGATCCCGAAAGGAAAATGGAGGAGAAGGGATTGTGGCGTGGCCATCCCCCTGGGGGGGGGGGGGTGATTTCTCGCTTTCTGTCTGTCTGTCTGGCCAACGCACACACCCTATAGCAAAAACCTCTCCAAAAAAAGAGAGAGAAAAAAAAAAGTAGGCACCAGCAGGGGGGTGTGGTAGTTAAAACACTGGACTCCCACATGGCTGAGGTGGTTAGAGTCCCGCCCGGACCTAGGGGCTTGCTTTCCCACTTTCCTCTCTTCCTCTTTCTGTCTGTCTCTGGTAAGCACGTATGCGCTATAGCAAATTGGGAAAAATACTACTAATACTAATAAATATACAATTAAATAAATAATTCTTTTTAAAAAATAGAGGGTCCAGAATGAGCCTTACTCAAGAAAATAAGTAAGGACTTTTTTTTTGAGGGGGACAGGTTTTTGCTATAGGGCGCATGCACTCGCCAGAAAGACAGAGAGGGACAGACAGAAAGTGAGAAATCACCCCCCAGGGGAGATGGCCACGCCACAATCCCTTCTCCTCCATTCTCCTCTCGGGATCTTGTGCACACACGTACACACACCTAGCATGAGTTTAAGCCACCGGGTCCGGGACTCTAACCGTGGTCGACTGCATGGGAGTCCGGTGACATAGCCATTACGCTAACTGCTGGTCTCAGAAAAGACTATTTTCTAACTCAGGACTACAGAAGGGGCCCAGGATAAACTCCAAGATGAGCATTTACAACACGAGAAACAAATGCCACCCCAGAGAAAAAGATTACTCAGGTCCCCTTGGTGTCACCTCTAGCCATCGTCTGTTGCTGACAACACCCAAAATTCCTGAGAAACTACCCCCATCTCGAACAAGCTTAGAGAAGTGTCGTTACCCTCCCGGCTACGACCAGAACTTTAAAGAGGGGCCAGCAGATAGTGTGGTGGGATTGGATCACACATGGCCAACTCTAAGATTCTTTTTTTTTTTTTTACATTTTTTTAAAAAAATTGTTTTATTTGGGACCAACAGTTAGCATAATGGCTATATCGCTGAACTCCCATGTAGTCGACCATGGTTCGAGTCCCAGACCCAGTGGCTTAAACTCACGCCGGGTGCGTGTGCATGTGTGCCCAAGATCCCGAAAGGAGAATAGAGGAGAAGGGATTGCGGCATGACCATCTACCCTGGGGGGAGGGGGGGTGATTTCTCGCTTTCTGTCTCTCTGTCTGTCTGGCGAGTGCACGCACCCTATAGCAAAAACCTCTCCAAAAAAAAAAAAGAAGAAAAAAATAAAGTCATGCTGGGTGCATGTGTGCAATCCCAAGAGGAGAATGAAGGAGAAGGGATTACAGCATAGCCATCCCCCCTTGGGTGCGATTTCTCACTTTCCTTCTCTCTGTCTCTCTCTTGCAAGCAGACATGCCCTATGGCAAAAACATTAAAAAGAAAAGAAAAGAACGGAACCAGCAGTTAGTGTAATGGCTAAGTCGCTGGACTCCCATGTAGTCGACTGTGGTTTGAATCCCGGACCCGGTGGCTTAAACTCATGCCGGGTGTGTGTGTGTGCGTGCCCAAGATCCCGAGAGGAGAATGGAGGAGAAGGGATTGCGGCGTGGCCATCCCCCCTGGGGGTGATTTCTCACTTTCTATCTCTCTGTTTGTCTGCCTTTCTGGCAAGTGCACGCGCCCTATAGCTAAAACTTCTCAAAAAAAAAAAAAAAAAAAAAACAACAAAACAAAACAAAACAAAACAAAAAAAAAACAAGAACTTTAAAAAGAAATCCTCTCTGCTACACAGTGCGAACCTGTTCAAGTCTCACTCTGAATACTCTCATTCGGTACTCTTACTCAGTACTCCTGCTCAAACCCTAATAAACTGAGATTCTGGTAAGTTCTTTTGTGGCCTGTGCGCTGGTCCCATGGCCTGACTGCACCTCACCGCAGTCACAGAGAAATAAATAAATAAACCTTAAGGGGCAGCAGGTGGTGCTGTCCCACAGGCCAACTATGCAATTCACGGCCAACTGAGGGCTTGAAAATCACACCAGGCACTTGCGTGTGCATGCCCAAAATCTGGAGAGGAGAATGGAGGAGAAGGGATTGCGGTGTGGCCATCCTCCCTGGGGGCAAACTCTCACTTTCCCTCTCTCTCGTTCTCTCCTGAATGCATGCCCTATAGCAAAAAAAATAAATAAATAAATAAATAACCTTCAGAAAGAGGCCGGCTAAGCCGGTGGGGCAGAGCGCGGAGCCCTGCGGCGGGGCCTGCGCGGCCTACCTTGTGTTTGAGGCCATAGTTGACCTCCAGCTCCATGAGCAGCACGCTCTTCCGCACGTTCAGCGTCTTCTGCAGCTCATCGAAGGTGGCATGGATGTCGTCCACGATGCTGGCCTTCTGGGCCGTCAGCTGGTGGATGATCTCGGAGATGAACTGCAGAGCAGAGTCTATTTCCGGGAGCCTGGGGCAGTGACAGATCATCAGCAGCAACCCGGAGACAGTCCCCCATCCACCCCAATGCCACACTTCGTGACAATGTTCTCTGTGCCTTTCACCATCTTTAAAAAGGAAGAGCGGAAGAAGAGGCCGGGTAAGAGGACGTAGGGCTGCCTTTGGGAGGAGACTCGGGGTCCAGGCCTCTTTCGGTCTCCCTTCCATCAGCTCGTTTTAATGGCTGATCGGACAAGGGTGCCACAGCTTTAGAAAACCACCATGGCCAGATCGCTTCTTCTCCATTGCAGGCACTGTCCTGTCCTCTTCCGCATGCATGGCTGTGACACCAAAATGTCTCAAGATAGCCAAAGGTCCCTGGGGGGCACAGTCACCCTTGGCTGAGAACCACTGTTCTAAATACGTAACTTCATCTGTTTTCCCAACCACATAAAAATCTGGTCCACTCGGAGTTCCCTGGGAATGTCTCCTGACTTTGAATGAGTGCAGAATCACCACCTTTGTCATCCCAGGACTGTTGGTGACTAGATTATTCGGTCTGCTTTTCGGTGGTGCACTCACGCACCACTCAGCTACTCCAATTCTTCATCTCCACGCCAAAGAAAGCCAGGAAGCACGAAAGAAAGGAGAAAATGGAGCACTCACGGCTGCTCGAGGCCACGCTGCAGGCTCGGAGAGAAGCCGTGACTACCCACACGCTGGGCCTGGACACGTGTCCAAATCCACAGCTCAGACAAGTCTCCCCAAAGGGCCTGCTTTCAGGCAGGAACTCGCGAAATCGGAGAACATTCTGGAAGTACTTTCATTCATTTGATCACACTGAAGTATGAGACAGAAATGCCCCCACTGCTCAGGGCTGGCCGGATTTTACCAAGGGGCAGGGGGCACTTCCTCACGCTAGTGGACGACCAGGCCCATGGCCACGGGGACTAACGTATGACCCAGACCAACCCACAGGGTAATGGAAGCCGGTGCTGCGCCGGGCGAGACCCTGAGGCCAGGCCCCAGCACGGACGCCACCTGGGAGGCGGGGAGGGGGGCGCACCTTTTGTTGACGGCGTCCAGCTGGACCTGGAGAGAGGCCTTGTGCTGCTCCACCACGTCCTTGAGCGGGACCGTGGGGTGCTCCGCGTGCTCCCCCTCAGTGCACTCGCGACACATGGCGGTCTCGCAGGACTGGCAGTAAAACTCCATCACCTGCAGGTGACACGGGACAGCTCCTGGGTGACGCTCACTCTACAAGGAGCCTCCTCGTGCCGCTCATCTCATTCTTACGACCACACCAGCAGTCGAAGCAAAGGAAGGAAGGATTTTATTTATGGTAGAGCGCATGTGAGAGAGAGGGAGAGAGAGAGACGCCCCCGCCTCAGGCCGGGGTCCTGCCGCAACCCCCTTCCTCCAGTCCTCAGCCGAAGGATCTTGGGCACTTGGGCGTGTCTGGGGAGCAGACATGTCTGTCTGACCAGACCAGGGCTTCGAACTAGGGTAACCATCATGGTCATCCCTGACCAGTGAGCCACTGAGCCGGCCTCAGTAAGGATACATTTTTAGGGGCCAGGAGGTGGTGTAGTGGTTAAGGCACTGGACTCCCACGTGGTCGAATGTGGTTTGAGGCCCAGACCTGGTGGCTTGACACTCATGCTGAGTGCATGTGCGTGCGTGCCCAAAATCCTGACAGGAGAATGGAGGAGAAGGGATTGTGGTGTGGCCATCCCCCCTGGGGAGTGATTCTCACTTTGTCTCTCTGTCTCTCCAGTGAGCACACACGTTCTATAGCAAAAATCTCTCTCAAAGAAATATTTTTATGTGACAGTTCTCAACCACAGGTGGCTCGAACTCCAAAGTTGCTGAACTAGCCAGAACAAGAGTTTTCATGGGGCCAGGAGGTGGCAGGTTGGTTAAGGCACTGGACTCCCACATAGCTGACTGCCATTTGAGTCCTGAATTCTGGTCGAATTTAAAACATAAATTAAAAAATAATAATAATAAAATTAAATAAGTATTCTTTTTTTAAAAAGTTTTTATGGAGGACCTATGGGTGGCATGGTAGTTAAGGTGCCGGACACTCCTACATGGCCGACCACGGTTCAAATCCCAAACCTGGTGACTTGCTTTCTCACTTTCCCTCTCTCTCTTGTCAAATTAAAAGAAATAAATGAGGGGCCAGCAAGTGGCATGGTGGTTAAGGGCACTGGATTTCACATGGCCGACCGTGGTTCAAGTCCTGGACCTGGTGGCTTGCTTTCTCACTTTTTCACTCAAATTGAAATAAAGAAAAAGAAAGAAAGAAAGTTAAATGAGATAATTCTAAAAAAAAAAAGGTAAATAATTCTTTTTTAAAAGGGTTTTATGTGGCCACTCCTATGGCAGGACATTGTAAGACTGATTTGCCAACTTTTTGGTCTTGGGGCCCTTTATACTCATAAATTAGGACTTTGAAGAGCTTCTGTGTGCATGGACTATGTCTTAGTTATTAAGAACTTAGAAAAAAGAGTAAACATTTTTAAATTATATAGGCCAGCCAGGCCTGGTGGCTAAGGCCCAAAATCCCAAGAGGAGAAGACTATGGGATGGCCGTCCCTGGGGAGACGGGAGTGTGAGCTCTCTCGCTGCCTCTCCAGTGAATGTACATGCCCTGTAGCAAATTTAAAAAAAAAAAAAAGAAAAGAAAGCAGTAAGCCCATTAAATGTTAACGTAAGTAATATAATTTATGAAAAATAACTATATTTTGCAAAACAAAAAATTGATGAATAGAAGGGCATTGCTTTTCTTTTCTTTTCTTCTCTTTTCTTCTTAAGGTTTTTGACACAGAGCGGATGTGCTTTCCAGAGAGAGACAGAGAGAGACAGTGAGAGGGAAAGTGAGAATTTGCCCCCGGGGGGATGGCTATCCTGCAATCCCTTTTCTTCCATTCTCCTCTCAGGACTTTAGGCACATGCACATACACGCCCTGTGTGATTTTCAAGGTGCCAGGTCTGGGACTCAAACTATGGCTGGCCACGTGGGAGTCCAGCGTCGCAACCACTACACCACCTGCTTGCGACGGGGGGGCCTCGTTTTCCGTTTTTGCACCTCAGAGTCTGGCGTGGTAGGAGACAGCCAGGTTGTCCCGTCCACTTCCGCATTCGCTCTACTGTGACAGCGCACACCCTACGAGAGCCTCTGGAACACCCCCTGGGATCGCGAGAGAGCAGGTGTGGGAAGGACAGCGATGTCTCACAACTACCACGCATACAGTACTGACCATGGGGGCCCCTCAGAGGGTCTCAGGCCCGTGAGGGTTCCTGGGCCACACTTCGAGAACTGCTACCATTTGGATAGGAGCCGGGGTGGGCTGAGCAGTTGTGAACCGGCTACAGCCCTCGTTCATCCTTAGCAAAACGACGTAGCCTGGCTGTGTCTCAGCTCCCACCTCTGCCACGTGGGGACAGTGATGGTAACCTCCCAGCAGGCTGCTAACGTGAGGAGGTGAGGACCATGGCATCATCTGCCTCCCGAAAACAAGCCAACTTACCCAGCTGTGACCGGCTCTCAGTAAGGATACACCCAAAGCCTGAAAGCGAATTCCTGGGGAAGACTCCTCTATTCGCTCAGCTGGAAGTACCATCTTCCAGGGTCGAAGTGCCAAAGCGTTCTTGGGGACAGGGGGCTTTCTCTTAGAATGTATTTAACACACTTACAGAAAAGAGCCTAGGGACCAGCAGATGGCGTAATGGTTACGTTGTTGACTCCCACATAGTCGACTGCGGTTTGAATCTCGGATCCAACAGCTTAAAACTCACACCGGGCACGTGTGCATGTGTGCCTACAATTCTGAGAGGAGAATGGAGGAGAAGGGAATGGGGCATAGCCATCCGCCCTAGGGATGATTTCTTGGTTTCTCTGTCTCTCTGTCTCTGTCTGCTAAGTGCACGCACTCTGTAGCCAAAATTTCTCTGTGAAAAAAAAAAAAAAAGTGAAAAAAAAAAAAAACGCTGCCTGATAAGTTTTCACAAGTAAATGTACCTTCTGAAGTACCTTTGTTACGGCCCCAGGTAGGAAATGTTGATAAGATTTTCAGTTCCCGAGCACAAGAACTTTGCCCCCCATAGCCTACACGTACACAGTAGGTACTCAATAACTGCTGGAGGAGGGAGTGCCAGCATGCCCCAGGCCCTGAGCAACCCCAAACACACCTCCTTCCCAAGAGAGTCACTACTCCACGTAGTACTTTCTGGAGCTCAGTCTGCCAGGAATAACACACTCAGTTTGCTGACACTGTTTTGGAAACAATCTTTCCCAGTGAACCAAAATCAGATTGAAGTCCTCCAGGGTGCCAGCAGGTGGCGTGGTGCTTAAGGTGCTGGACTCCTACATGGCCCACCACAGTTCGAGTCCCGAACCCAGTGCCAACCACGTGTGTGCCCAAAATTCTGAGAGAAGAACGGAGGAGAAGGGATTGTGGCATGGCCATTCCCCCGGGGGAGGGGGGGGTGATTTCTCACTTCCCCTCTCTCTGTGTCTCTCTGTCTCTCTCCAGGGAGCACATGCAGCCTATGGCAAAAAGCTAAAAAGAAAAAAAGTTTTTCAAACCATGTCTAAGGTAATTTAAAATTGCATGAGGTAATACAATACAGTTTGAAGTAGGCATATAGGAAGACAGGGCTTGAAAACACTCTTTGTTATTTTTTATATAAAGATTTAATTTCAGTGCCAAGTGGTGGCTAGATCCCACATGGGCGACTGCATGGCGCAAATCCTGGACCCGGCAGCTTGAAAAACACACCGGGCTTGGAACCAGCAGATGGCGTGGTAGTTATGCTGCAGGACTCCCACGTGGCTGACAGCAGTTTGAGTCCCAGACCCGGTGACTTGAAAATCATGCTGGGTATGTGTGTATACCCAAAATCCATGGAGAAGAAGGGATTGCGGTGTGGCCATCTCCCTGGGCGGTGATTTCTCACTTTCCCTCTTGCTATGTCTGTCTCTGTCTCTTTCTCTCTCCTCATTGAACACATGCACCCTAAGGCAAAAACCTCTTAAACAAAAAAGAAAAGAAGATAAAGACACCTGACACATGTGTGTGGATGCTGAAAATCCCAGGAGGAGAATGGAGGAGAAGGGATTGTGGCGTGGCCATCTCCCTGGGGGGTGATTTCTTACTTCTCTGTCTCTCTCTTTTTCTCTTTCTGTCTCTCCCCAGTGCACACATGCATCCTATAGCAAAATTAAAAAAAATAAAACAAAATAAAGATTTAATTACACTTTGCTCCTCTGCAAATCTTCTAGGAATGTGCCTGAAATGTCAACTCTAAGTTCCCTTTCAGCTATGCTTTGGGTATGTCCGCCGAAGCGAATGCGTTGGGACTTGGCTGCATTGTGAGGGTGTTAAGAGGAAACTTAATCCATTGCGGCGTTGAGAGCCAGGGCCTTTGGGAAGTGATCAGGTACCAGGGTGAGGTCTCATGATTGACTCCTGGTAGGTTTATAAGGAGAGAGAGAGTGAGAGACAGAGACATGCACGCTTTTGCCCTCGGCCATGCTTCTCACAGTAAGAAACCCCTCATCACATGGCCCCTTGCCCTGGGACCGCCAAGCCACGAGCCAAATAACCTCTACTCATAAAAATCACCCAGGTCCACGTAGTTTCTGTTATTAGCAACAGAACCAATGAGAATTCTTTCTTTCTTTTTTTTTTTTTTTGGAGAGGTTTTTTGCTATAGGGCGCGTGCGCTCGCCAGACAGACAGAGAGAGACAGAGAGACAGAAAGCAAGAAATCACCCCCCAGGGGGGATGGTCACGCCGCAATCCCTTCTCCTCCATTCTCCTCTCGGGATCTTGGGCACGCACGCACACGCGCCCGGCGTGAGTTGTAAGCCACCGGGTCCGAGACGCGAACCGTGGTCGACTACGTGGGAGTCCAGCGACATAGCCATTACGCTAACTGCTGGTTCCTGAGAATTCTTTCTTTATTCATCCTCTTTGTCATTAAAAAATGGAAACAGAGGGGCTAGCAGATGGCATAAGGTTACGTCCTTAGACTCCCACAAGGCGGACCATGGTTCGAGTCCTGGATCTGGAAACTTAAAGTTCATTCTGTGCATGTGTACACGTGTGCCCCAAATCCTGAGAGGAGAACGGAGAAGAAAGGATTGTGGTGTGGCCGTCGCCCTTGGTGGGGGCAGGGGTGACTTCTCACTTTCTATCTCTGTCTCTCCAGGGAGCACACGTGCCCTATGGAAAAAATGTCTTAAAAAAAAAAATTAAAACTAAGAAAAGAATGTAAGCATTTTTTCATTCTTTTTTAAAAATTTATTTATTTATTTATTTTCGGAGAGGTTTTTGCTATAGGGCACATGCGCTTACCAGAGAGAGAGAGAGAGACAGAGATAGAAAGCGAAAAATCACCCCCCGGGGGGATGGCCACGCTGCAATCCCTTCTCCTCCATCCTCCTCTCGGGATCTTGGGCACGCACGCACATGTGCCCGGCGTGAGTTTGAGCCACTGGGTCCAGGACTTGAACCGCAGTTGACTACATGGGAGTTCAGCGACATAGCCATTACGCTAACTGCTGGTCCCAGCATTTTTTCATTATTAAAAGCAATAATGGGCCAGCAGGTGGTGTAGTGGTTAAAGCACTGGACTCCCACACGCCCAATGGCAGTTCAAGTCCTGGACCCGATAGCTTGAACTGAGATGAGACTGAAGGAAAAGGGATTATGGTGTGGCCATCCTCCACCCCCCCACCCCCGGGTAGTGATTTCTCACTTTCCCTCTCTTTGTCTCTCTCTAGTGGGTGCACCCTACGGAAAAAACCTAAAAGAATAAAAAAGCAATAATACAGATAATAGGGCCAGACAGGTGGCTTGCTGGTTAAGCCCAAAACCCCGAGAGGAGAATGAGGAGGAAAGACTGTAGCGTGGTCATCCCCCTCCCCATGCTTTCTCACTTTCTCTCTTTCTCTGGCCATATACCATATAGCACATGTTTTCTGTAGAGAGATTTTTGCTACAGGGCACGTGTACTCACCAGAGAGACAGAAAGCTAGAAATCACCCCCCCCCCCCCCAGGGGGGATGGCCACGACACAATCCCTTCTCCTCCATTACCTTCTTGGGATTGTGGGCACACATGCACACACATCTAGCATGAGTTTTAAGCTGCCAAGTCCATGACTCGAGCCACAGTTGTCTAGTGACATAGCCATTACGCCAACTGCTGGTCCTACAAATTAAAAAACAAAAACAAAAAACAAAAACAAACCCTGCAATAATAAGCCCATTAAACGTTAACACAAATAGTGTAATTTATGAAAAATAACTACATTGTGCAAAAGGTTTCAAAGACATTTTGCTCAAAAACATTTCTCTATATCTGCACCACCACCCCCTGGAAAAAAAAAACCCCTTAGTAGACAAAAAGATTGCAGGTGTATAGTATAATGCAGTGTTTTTCTGTGTTGTTTTAAGGTTTTTGCCATAGGGTGTAAGCACTCACTGGAGAGACAGAGAGAGGGAAAGTGAGATGTCACCCCCAGGGGGATGGCCTTGCTGCAGTCCCTTCCCCTCTGTTTTCTGCCTGGGATTTTTGGCATGCACGCACACATGTCCAGGGTCATTTTCAAGCCACCAGGTCCGGGACTTGAACCATGGTCAGTCATGTGAGAGTTCAGGACCTTAACCAGCTGCCATATGTTGGCCCCTCTGGTGTGTTTTTCAAGCCCTAGGTTCTTGGACCTGAACCAAGGAGTGGGCCATAAGTCCAGCCTTAACCGCAGCACCTGCTGGCCCTAGCCAGACATGAAAAGAACAGGGGCCTCTCAGCCAGGCAGGGTAGGGCAGGGGCAGTTGATCCTGGCAGGAAGTGGAGCCTCATTAATGGAAGGGCATCCTTTTTCTTTTTTAAAGGTTTTTGCCATAGGGTATGGGCAGGGAGAGACAGGGAGAGAGAGTGAGAGGAGAGGTGACAAATCACGCCTCCAGGGGGAATGGCCTCGCCAAAATCCCTCCTCCTCCGTTATGCTCTTGGGACCCTAGAGATGGCGCACACAAGCCCAGGGTGATGCTGCCTGGTTGGGGACTCGAACCACCATGTGGGAGTCCAGGGCCCCAACCACTCAGGCACCTGCTGGCCCCAAGGCATTCTTTTTTACTTTTATTTATGGTTTTTGCCACAGGACACATGCACTGCCAAAGACAGACAGAGACAAAGAGAGGAGTCACTGCTCGTAGGGGATGGCCACGCCACAATCCCTTCTCCACTCTCCTGGGACTTGGGGCATGCACGCCCAGCATGATTTTCAAGCCGCCAGGTCCAGGACTCGAACCGTGGTCAGGTACACGGGAGTCCAGAGCCTTAACTACCATGCTGCCTGTGGCCCCAGTGGCAGGGCATGCTTAATGAGGACCTCACCTCTGCCCTCCTTAACATCGTTAGCCAGGCCGCTAAGCAAGCCGTGAGGATTTCACAATCGTCTCTGTTCCGGGACCATGAAGCCCGAGCTCAAATGACTGAGTTAAGTGCAAAGACCCTCTTAGACCCCTGGCACTCCCCCTTTTCCCTCTTCTAGTGGGACGATGCTGCCGTGACAGTTCAGGGAGCAGCCGGACCGGGTCACAGCACTTAGAGGGGACAATGGGCTTCCACCGCACGTGCTGAGCAGGCAGGCAGTGGACGGCACCTCCCGCCTTATCGTTCACTACCCCGTGTTATTACACTTCGGACGCAGGCGCTGTGTTTAAAGATGTTCCCGGGGCAGCTGGTACACACCGCTCCGGGGTGCCGTGAGGACCCTGTTCCAGTGCGGGCGCAGAGATCTGCAAGCCCCAGACCGGAGGACACGCTGGTTCCAGGCCCAGGCTGCGGACTTTCCAAAGCCTCTTGCTGGTTTATAAATGTCATGGTTCCAAGGAATCACAAGGACCCGGCGTAGAGGAAGTGCTTGAACACCCTTACATCACTTCGTCCAGCTCAGGGAGTTCCAAACTCTTCAGACAGCTAATTATTATTATTATTATTATTATTATTATTTTTTGGAGAGGTTTTGCCTTAGGACGTGTGTGCTCTTGGGGAGAGAGAGTGAGACAGAGACAGTGAAAGGGAAAGTAAGAAATCACCCCACTCCCCGGGGCGACGGCCACATTGCAACCCCTTCTCCAGTCTCCTCCTGGGATCACACGTGCCTGGCGAGAGTTTCAAGCCACCAGATCCAGGACTTGAACCGCAGGCAACCATGTAGGAGTCCAGTAGTGTAATCACTATGCCATTTGCTGGTCTCCAGAAAATTTGTGTTTTGTTTTTTTTTTTTTTTTGAGAGGTTTTTTCGCTATAGGGCGCGTGCACTCGCCAGACAGACAGAGAGAGACATAGAGACAGAAAGCGAGAAATCACCCCCCAGGGGTGATGGTCACGCCGCAATCCCTTCTCCTCCATTCTCCTCTCGGGATCTTGGGCACGCACGCACACGCGCCCGGCGTGAGTTGTAAGCCACTGGGTCCGAGACGCGAACCGCGGTCGACTACGTGGGAGTCCAGCGACATAGCCATTACGCTAACTGCTGGTTCCCCAGAAAATTTGTTTTTAATATGATTTGATGAGGTGCATTTGGTAGAAGCGAGGGAAGGTTTTTCCGTTTTTTGTTGCTTTCTTTTGCCATAGGATGTGTGCACTCACCAGAAGGAGACAAAGAGGGAAAGTGAGAACTCACCCCCAGGCCATGGCCACTCCCCAGTCTCTCCTCTCCTCTCCTCTCTTCTCGGGATTTCGGACATGCACACACGCATATGCAGCGTGATTTTCAAGCTACCAGGCCCAGGGGCTGAACTGTGGTCAACCATGTGGGTATCCAGTGTCTTAACCACCACACCACCACCTGCTGGCCCCTAAAGGTTTTTTTTTTAAGTTCACTTATTTCATCCACAAGCGAGACAGAGAGCAAGCGATGGAAAGCTCGCTCCCCAACATGGTCCCGAGGCTGTGACCTGCTGCCCCCAGCCCCGGCCAACACCAGCTGATGAGCACGGGCGTGCCCGCTGTCCTCAGGGAGGTCTCCAGATGTGAATGAACCCGGGACTCTGGCGCAGCTCAGCCTCTCAGATACTGCACTTTCTGGCCGTGCCACTGTCTGGCCCTGAAGTTCTTTCTAGGAAACGTGTGCAGAACTCCCCGTGGAGGACAGCGCGTGGGCTCCTGAGTGTGAGAGCAGACTGCGTGCTTACAATGCGGTGGTCACGTGGTCACAGACAGGGGTCCACGGCGTGTTCCCAGTTTGGGCAACCACAAAGCTCTGGTCGCTGTTTCCTCAGGGTCTAGCTTGTATGATGTGCCAGCCAGCTTTGTGACTTAAACCTTTCGGGCCCCATTTCCTTCATTTCATAAATGGAGCTAGGCCAGCAGGCGGCAGGTGGTTAAGGTGCTGGATTCCTACATGGCCGACCATAGTTCGAGTCCTGGACCCGATGACTTGGAAATTGCAACAAATAAATAAATAAATAAATGTAAATTTAAAAATAATAAATAGATAAATAAAATGAAAGTAGCTAACCCCTACTTTGTGGAGTGGTGGCTTTTGTTTTTTGCTTTTTTTTTTTTCAAATAATTTAAAAAATATTATTTATTATTAGGATTTTTTTTTGAGAGGTTTTTGCACATGCACTCGCCAGACAGACAGAGAGAGACAGAGAGACAGAAAGCGAGAAATCACCTCCCAGGGGGGATGGCCACGCCGCAATCCCTTTCCTCCATTCTCCTCTCAGGATCTTGGGCACGCAGGCACACGCGCCTGGTATGAGTTTTAAGTCACCGGGTCCGGGACTCGAACCGTGGTCGACTACATGGGAGTCCAGCGACATAGCCATTACGCTAACTGCTGGTCCCTATTATTAGGTTTTAACTTGACCAGAGAGAGAGAGAGAGAGAAAGTGAGAAAGCAAGCCACCAGGTCTGGGACTTGAACTGCAATTAGCCATGTAGGATTCTAGAACCTTCATCACCATGCCATCTGCTGGCCCCTACCTTTGCTTTTTGTTAAGTTTAACTTTTCTTTCTCTCTTTCTTTCTCTTCCCCAGTGTACACAAGAGAGAGAGAGAGAGAGAGCGAGCGCACGACAAGAAAGCCAACAGGCCCCAGCTTTAGGCAGCCGTCACCAGGGGCACACATATGTGCCTGGCGTGTTCCCAGAGGCCCCTGGATATGAGCCTGGAACCTTCCCACGTGGACAGCCCAGGACATCGTATGACCTCTGTGCAACTGTCTGGTCTCTACAGAGAGGTGTCTAAGGAGCCAAGGGCGATGTCTGCAAGTTCGCTCGGCAAGTATGTATACAGGAGATTTCAAAAAGCTTGTGGAAAATGGAATTAAATGAGTTTATTTTGAGGCAAAGAAAAAAAATCAAGGGGCCAGCAGATGGTGTATTGGTTAAGGCGCTGGACTCCCATGTGGTCGGCTGCGGTTTGAGTCTCGAACCCGGTGGCTTGAAACTCATGCAGGGTACGTGTGCGTGCGTATTCAAAATCCCAAGAGGAGAATGGAGGAGAAGGGATTGCAGCATGGCCATTTCCTTTGGGGGGTGATTTCCCACTTTCTTTGTTTCTTTTTCTTTTTTGGAGAGGTTTTTGCTATAGGGCATGTGCGTTCACCAGACAGAGAGAGACAGACAGAAAGCGAGAAATCACCCCCCAGGGGGGATGGCCATGCCGCAATCCCTTCTCCTCCATTCTCCTCTCGGGATCTTGGGCACGCACGCACACACACGCGCCCAGCGTGAGTTTAAGCCACTGGGTCCAAGACTCGAACCGCGGTCAACTACGAGGGAGTCCAGTGACATAGCCATTATGCTAACTGCTGGTCCCTGATTTTCCACTTTCTGCCTCTCTGTCTGTCTCTCTGGTGAGTGCACACTGCCCTATAGCAAAAATCTCTCTCTCAAAAAAAAAAAAAAAGGGAAACCTATGCAGAGTTTTCTCATAACATGCGTTTTCCATGCGTCTCTGAAGACCCCTCGCATTGACTGACTTCCACGTAGAACATACTACTCTTGGGGATGGGGTTACTAGGAACAGGGTCCCTGTACTCCCAGAGCTCGCGTTCCGGAAGGAAAGCAGGCGGCCCATAAGTAACCACACACAGATGGTGGCAGATGGACCCGGGAAATCACCACTGAGCAAAGAAAGAAAGTGGCGTGGGCTGGTCTCACGGCCTGGTAGTTAAGGAGCTGGATCGCATAGGGCCGTCCGCACAGTTCAAATCCCAGCCCTGGTGGCTTGACAAACATGCTGTGTGTGAGGGAGGAACCCCAAGTCCTGCTAGGATGGAGAGTGGGGAGACAGGATCATGGTCCAACCACGCTTCACTGGGAAGGGTTTTCTCCTGTCTCTTCTCTGTCTCCGGTGTGTGCACACGCCCTCCAGTCAATGAACGAAATCACACAAAACAAACCAAACTCTAAGGCAAGCAAGCAATTATTTGAGCAAAGCCATGGAGGCCAGCCCTGCCTCCTCATACCGCTAGGCTAGAGTCCAGTCAGCCTCCGGGAACTTGCCGAGAGGCCTCCCACCTCGGGGTCCAGCCCCTCGGCCCCAGGGCGCTCTCGCTCCCTCCCTAGCTGGGCCCTCCTTCTCCTCGAAGGCACCCATGGAATTTCCAAATTCCTGCAAGGAGCAGTCCCCTTTGACTGCACCCCTAGGGCCCCCCCCCCCTCCCATGACAGCTCGTCCTCCAGCTCTCACTTCATTTAAAAAAAAATATTTTTTTGGGGGGGAGAGATTTTTGCTACAGGGCACGTGCACTCGCCAAAGAGACAGAGAAAGAGAAAGCGAGAAGTTATCCTCTGGAGAGATGGTATGCTGCAATCCTTCTCCATTCTCTTCTTGAGATCTTGGGACACACACATACGCCCATTGTGACTTTTAAACTGTGGGGTCCAGGACTCGAACCGTGGTCGACTACATGGGAGTCCAGCAACATAACCATTACGCCATCTGCTGGTCCCTAAAAATAATTTCATTAAACCTTAACCACCAGGTTACAGGGCCAGCCTCCCTAAGTGGTTTTATTATACTGGGCATTTTATTACAACCAGTTTCAAACACTTTTTCCTTTTTTTAAATTTAATTTATTTTTATTATTCTTCAGTTTGACCAGAGACAGACAGGGAGACAGAGAGAGAGAGGGAGAGGGGAGGAGAGAGAGAGAGAGAGAGAGAGAGAGGCAGAGTGAGCAAGCAAGCCATCAGGTCCGGGACTTGAACCGTGGTTGGTCATGTGGGAGTTGAGTATCTCAACCACACCACCTGCCAGCTCCCTCCCTCTTTCTCTCCTTTTTTTTTTTTTTTTTTTTTTTTGAGAGATTTTTGCTATAGGATGCATGCACTTGTTGGAGAGACAGAGATAGAAACCGAGAACTCACCCCCCCCCCCAGGGGGGTGGCCAGACTACAATCCCTTCTCCTCTAGTCTCTTCTCAGGATTTTGAGTATATGCCTGGTATGAGTTTGAAGCCACCGGGGTCTGGGCTTGAACTGTATTGGCCCATGTAAGAGTCCAGCGAGGTAACCACTACACCATCTGCTGGTCCCCAAACACTTTTTTTTTTTTGGAGAGGTTTTCACTATAGGGCATGTGCACTCGCCAGACAGACAGAGAGAGAGAGAGAGAGACAGAAAGCGAGAAATCACCCCCCAGGGGGGATGGTCACGCCGCAATCCCTTCTCCTCCATTCTCCTCTCGGGATCTTGGGCACGTACGCACACGCGCCTGGCGTGAGTTTAAGCCACTGGGTCCAGGACGCGAACTGTGGTCGACTATGTGGGAGTCCAGCGACATAGCCATTACGCTAACTGCTGGTTCCCCCCAAACACTTTTGAAGTGGCCAGTGTGTAAAGAAAAAAGTGAATAATATTAATGGGAAATACTTTTATCTATTTTTTAAAAGAATTATTCTATTTAACTTTGTTTATTTATTTACTTTTTAATTTGACCAGAGAAGGACAGTGAGAGAGAGAAAATGAGAAAGCAAGCTGCTAGGTCTAGGACTTGAACAGCGTTTGGCCAAGTGGGTCCAGCACCCTTAGCTACTATGACACCTGCTGGCCCATAATTTAATTTAATTAATTAATTAATTTATTTATTTATTTATAGAAATTGCCCCCAGGGAAATGGGCTTGCCACAGTCCATTCTCTTCTATTCTCTTCTTGAGATTTTGGGCATGTGTGCGCACACATGTGCCCAGCATGATTTTCAAGCCACCAGGTCTGGGACTTGAACCACGAAATCGGCCATGTGGGATCCAGTGCCTTAGTCTTCATGCCATGAAGATCATTTTAATAGCTAACATGTAGGGAGCTTGTTTTATATGACTTGAACATTTTATTTTTCCAATTAAATAAAAAATTTAAATAAATTTATCCAAAATAAATACATTTTTATTTATTTTAAAATGTTATTAAAATAAGTAAATAAAGAAATCTAATTAACATCTTTATACTCATTCTCAACAGGCAGAACTTATTCACGACGAAATCTTCATCCGTAATTTCTTGCACAGATGTTTATGTGGGTCAAAGAATGCTCAGCTTGCAAATAGCCACCGGTTTGCTCCCTGGGAATCTCAACGATATGAGCTCAGCAGACAAAATAAAGATTAATTTCACTTATATTTATTTATTTATGGAGAGGTTTTCGCTATAGGGTGCGTGCGCTCGCCAGACAGACAGAGACATAGAGACAGAAAGCGAGAAATCACCCCCCAGGGGGGATGGTCACACCGCAATCCCTTCTCCTCTCGGGATCTTGGGCACGCACACACACGCGCCTGGCGTGAGTTTTAAGCCACCGGGTCCGGGATGCAAACCGTGGTCAACTACGTGGGAGTCCAGCGACATAGCCATTACGCTAACTGCTGGTTCCCTATTTATTTATTTTTAAGAGAGGTTTTTGCTATAGGGCGCGTGCACTCACCAGAGAGAGAAACAGAACGCAAAAAATCACTCCTCTCTGGGGGGAGGGGATAGCCACGTTGGAATCCCTTCTCCTCCATCCTCCTCTCTGGATTTGGGGCAGGCTTGCACACGTGCCTGGCATGCGTTTTAAGCTGCGGTCTCTGAATCTCGGTCGACCCTGTGGGAGCCCAGCAGCATAACCATCTCACCACCTCCTGGTCCCCATTCATTTTATTACTGAGATCATCGTGCTCAGAGACAGTATGCAGGTGGCCTGGGGGTCAAGGCGGCCGGGTCCCACCTGGCCACCTCAGAGGTGTGAGTTCTGGACCCCTGGCCTGAAAATCAGTCCCGCTCCTGTGTGCATGTCCAAAATCCGAGAGGAGAAGGGATTGCTGCATGGCCATACCCCCCAAGGGCGAGGGTGCTTTTCCCCTCTCTTGGTCTCTCTCTTTCTATGGAAAAAAAAAAAATCTAGAAAAGAAAAAAAAACAAAAGGTCTATGGGCTGATCAACATCCTTCCCCTCGCTCAGTCTGCAGGGGGAGTTCGGCTTTCATGCCTCACCTCTGGGGCCTGCAGGGCCCACCCAAGCTCAGGTCAGCCGCAGCTGCGCCTGCCCCCGCACCCTGCCCCCAGTGCCACTCACGTTGCCATCGTGGTTGGGGCAGGAGAGCGGCTTCCCCGCGGCCACGGCGGTGACCGTCTCCAGGATGGACGACTCCTCGACGTTGCTGCCAGGCGTCCGCTGCAGCACGTCCATCAGGTTGGTGATGAAGAAGTTGTTCTGCAGCGCGGCCACCCCTTTCTCGGGCAGGATGGAGGTCTGGCGGCACACGGGGCAGGACAGCGTGAGGCTGTGGGCGGGGATGTAGTTCTGCAGGCACCTGGGCGGAGGGGCAGGGCGGGTCAGTGGCCAGCGCTGGGGACCGGCTGGCCCTCCTTGCAGGCTCCGCGCCGCTCCCAACCCCTCCAGTGATGGACACTCCCTGGGAGCCTCCTCGGCCTGGGAGACATGCACCAGAAACCAAGAGGCCCCTGTGCTCACTCGGCCGGCAGCTGATGGCAAATGGTCAGGCTCCAGGGGAAGAAAAACTTCATTGGCTCCTTGGTGCTCTCTTTTTTTTTTTTTGAGAGGTTTTTGCTATAGGCATGTGTGCTCACCAGAAAGACAGAGAGAGATAGAGAGACAGAAAGTGAGAAATCACCCCCAGGGGGGATGGCCATGCCGCAATCCCTTCTCCTCCAGTCTCCTCTCAGGATCTTGGGCACGCACGCACACGCATCTGGCGTGAGTTTAAGTCACTGGGTCCGGGACTCAAACCACAGTCGACTACGTGGGAGTCCAGCAATATAGCCATTACGCCAACTGCTGGTCCCGGCTCCCGTAGTGCTCTCTAAAACCCTACCAGGGAGTTTGGCTGGCAGCGGCGACGGTGCTGGGTGTTAGGGGACACCCAGGGTTTGGTCCCCGGTTGACCAGTACACACCAGCACCAGGGCCAGGATCCGGACTGCCTAGAAGGCTGGGAGGGGGGACTCTCCCTGCAGGCCCTGTGGAAGGTGCTCAGTCTTTCTCACTCTCTCATGAAAGAAATTTGAATAATTAGAAAAAGAAAAGAAAAAGAAATGCAGACTCTTAGGTCCCATCTCCGATGTCCTGAATTGGAGCCCCTGGGTGCGGACATTAAATACTGCTGGAGGGGGCCGGCAGGTGGCGTGGTGGTTAAGATGCTGGACTCCCACATAGCCGACCATGGTTCAAGTCCTGGACCTGGAGGCTTGCTTTCTCACTCTCCTTCTCTCTCTCTGAATCTCTCTGGTCAAATTAAATAATAATAATAAATAAATACAATTTAAAAAAAAATACTGCTGGAGAAGCGAGGGTCTGGATGGAGCACCGGGCTCGCAAGGTGTGGGCTGCAGAACCGGGAGAACTACGTCTAATGTTGTACTAGCCCCAAACGTTTCCACATACAGTCATCATCAGATATTCAAAATACAGCAGAGGACGTGTGGGAGAGGCCAGGTTGGGACATCTGGGTTCAAAGCCACGCTGGGGCCAGCAGGTGGCATGGTGGTGAAGGTGCTGGACTCCCACCTGACTGACTGCAGTTTGAGTCCTGGGCCTGGCAGCTTGCTTTCTCACTTTCTCTCTCTCTGGTGAGTACATGTACCTTATAATAAATTTTATAAAATAGTAATAAGTAAAATTAAGTAAATAAATTTTTAAAAACAACGACAAAACAAAGCCACACCATCTCCTCACCTCTCCCCAACAGCTAGCAATGCAACACTTTTTTTTTTTTACTTTTTATTTTATTTATTTAGTAGTTTTGCCATAGGGTACGTGCACACTCACAGGAGAGAGACAGAGACAGAAAAAGTGGAAAATCACTCCCTCGGGGGGACAGCCACGCCACGATCCCTTCTCCATTCTCCTCTCAGGATTTTGGGCATGCACTCACATGCACCTTGTGTGTGTTTCAAGCCGTGGGTCCAGGACTCCAACCATGGATTTGACCATGTGGGATCCAGTCGCCTTAATCCCCATGCCACCTGCTCACTCCTGAATATATTCCATTAAAGAAATGCATCTCAAGCCAGCCAATGGCTTACCGCCCGGTTCGAGTCACAGACCGTGTGATTTGAAAGACACTCCAGGTGTGCGTGCGTGCCCACGGTCCTGAGAGGAGAACGGAGGCGAAGGGATTGCGTGCGGCCCTCACCCCTGGGGGATGATTCCTCACTTCTGTCTCTCTTGCCCTGTCTTTCTGGTGAGCGCGCAAGCCCTATAGCAAAAAATCTCTCTTAAAAAACAAGCAAACAAACCCAGGCAGTCTGGGCCACAGTCTACACCCGCATAACGAGACCGCACGCTGGTTTCTAGGTGCTGAGCCTGCACGGTTCCCCTCACTCTGCAGATGAAGACCCCGACAGCAGGGCGGTCAATGGATCTTCTCGACCTCCCAGAAGTAGCTCGCACCGAATCCATACGAGAAAGAAAGTGGCTTTTGTAAAGTCACTAAGGGCTTCTAAACCCAGTAGGCACTTTCCAGGCCTCTCTTACAGAATGTCTCAGAACACTCAGCAGGGTTTCCTCTGCCCCCCACTCCCACTTTTCTCTGAAATGTTATCTTTTTGTCTTTAGGGTACCACGCCCACCTGGCTCTCCTGTTGCCCTATCTTTTCTTTTCTTTTCTATTAGAGAGATTTTTGCTACAGGGTACATGTGCTCGCAGGAGACAGGGAGACAGAAAGTGAGAAATCACCCCCCTGGAGGATGGCCACACGGCAATCCCTTCTCTTCCATTCTCCTCTTGGGATTTTGGGCACGCACGCACACGTGCCAGGCCTGAGTTTCCAGCCTCTGAGTCCAGGACTTAGACCGCAGTCAGCCACGTGAGAGTCCAGTGACATAACCATTATGCCATCTGCTGGTCCTATCTTTTTAAAGAATGATGTACTTTATTATTATTAAAAAAATATTTTTTCCCCATGCCGCAGTCCCTTCTCCATTCTCCTCCTGGGATCTTGGGTAAACACATACATGCACCTGGCGTGAGTTTCAAGTCCAGGATTCAAACCATGGTCGGCCATGTAGGAATCCAGAGACATACGGCTATGCCGTCTGCTGGCCCCATATTATTGTTTTTAAATTTGCTGCAGGGCTTGTGCACTCATCAGAAAGACAGAGAGACAGTGGGAAAGCGCGAAAGCAAGCCGCCAGGTCTGGGACTCGAGCTATGGTTGGCCATGGGGGAGTCCGGAACCTTAACCAGCATGCCACCTACGGGCCTATCTTTTCCAAGTCAGTCCAGGTGGGAGTAATCAAGGCTCTGCCGTAAAATGGCCTCCGTCCCCAGGATGGGCCGCTGTCTGTGCCTGGCCGTCCGCCTGGCGCTCCCAGGTTAGGAGTCCCCGGAGCGCTCCTGTGGGGAGCACGTGGGGGACCAATGGCCTTCTTGACTCCTCTTAGATGTCCCGTGGGTCCTCGCAGTGGCACATCCAAACTCAGCCCCAGGCCCCCCAGCGCTGTCCTCTTCCTACCTCGGTGCATGGCACCTTCGTCCCTTCACCGTGGCAAACCAGCAACCAGGGATAATTCACGACATGGCAGTCCCCACTTCCTAGGTGCAAGCTGTCACCATGCCTGCCGTTCCTCGGTGGCCCTGCAGCCTCTCCTGTCCTCACCCCACTGCCCCACCTTTCTCAGCCTTCTGCAGCGGCCGTAGACCTGGGTGCTTCGTCCCCCCTCGTCCCCCTGACCCCCTCCACACTGCAACCGGAACTCAAAACCCACCACTTACACCTCCCTCCCTCCCACCTGCAGTAAGAACACAGCTATGGCGGGGCCAGCGGGTGGCATGGTGGTTAAGGCGCTGGAATTCCCACATGGTCGACTGTGGTTCAAGTCCTGGACCTGGTGGCTTGCTTTCAACCCTCTCTTCCTCTCTCTCTCTCTTTCTCTGGCAAAACTCATATGAAATAATCATCATCATCATCATCATCATCATCATCATCATCATCATAAATAAAACAATTCTTAAAAAATAAAATGAAAGAACACATCTGTGGCTTTCACTGCTCTTACGGTGAAGACAGGGACCCACGGATGGCAGCATGGGCCGGCCACGGACATGACCGCACCCTTGCACGTGGTCGTCCCCATCCTCGTCTGTCACACCCAGCCACAGTGGGCTGAGTTACGCCCTTCCAAGGCCACTGCGGGCCCTCTCCGCCTGGCGCCTTTCACCTACCTGGCGCTCTCCCCGCCTACTCACTTCCCCCTGCTGGACTCTTCCTCGCCCTTGGAGTCTCTACCTAACATCCTTCTGCAGGGAAGCCACCCGGCCTGGGCCTGTGGAGACGCCCCACTCGCACTTTTCTGCGCCCTAACCCCTGGCTTCAGGAGCCCGTGTTGTGGAAGCTGATTTTCCACAGCCACGAGAGGGGAGTGGTTTATGAGCACAGGGCACTTAGACCCCTGGCACGCAGTTCACCATAGGGCCCGTGCCCCTGTGACGATCTGAGGCCTCTGCTGACCCAACAGAACCAGAGCTCGGGTGGTCAGGCAAGCAATGGGGAGTGACTGCAAATCGAGAAGCTCCACCTGCTCGCCCGCTCACTGCTCATGCTCACTGCTCACTCCCGCTGGGCGGCGGCTCCCAGCAGGAACGGACTAGTCCAATCCATGGCCTGGGGGTGGGGACCCTTGTTCTAGACCATGTGGGCTAAGACAGCACCCTCCAGAAGACATGCTGGGGTGCAGGTCCTAGGGACGGCAGGGGTCCTGGGGCTCACTCCCTGATGTGAGATGACCAGCCCTGACACTGTCTCTATGGAAACAAAGGTCTCCCACTGAGCAGCTGCCAGCACCATCAAAAGGAATCCTTTCAATTCACAAGCACAACTTAAACACGTTCCTTTCTGCGGGAACTTGGAATGGTATCATCTCAAATTCTCCCAGGAGGTACTGGATAGGGAATGGAGGTGGGTGAGGCTGGACCCAACAGAGGCAGGGGGCAGCCCCAGGGCAGCCCTGAGAGTTTCTTCTCAGAATAAGAAAACAGGATCTCAAAAACGCACTGACTGGGGACCAGCAGTTGGCATAATGGCTATGTCGCTGGACTCCCATGTAGTCAACCGCGGTTCGAGTCCCGGACCCGGTGGCTTAAACTCACACCAGGCGCATGTGTGTGTGCGTGTCCAAGATCCCAAGAGGAGAATGGAGGAGAAGGGATTGCAGTGTGGCCATCCCCCCTGGGGCGTGATTTCTCGCTTTCTGTCTCTCTGTCTCTCTCTGTTTTTTTCTAGTGACCACATGCACCCTATAGCAAAAACCTCTCAAAAAAAAAAAAAAAAAAAAAAAAAAAAAAAAAAAAAAAAAAAAAAAAAACCACGCACTGACTGGGCACTGAGTCCTGGGGAGCGGAGCAGCAGCTGCTGGGCTCAGACAGAGGCACTTCCAGTGTCTTTTTTTTTTTTCTTTTAAAGTTTTTGCCATAGGGTGCTTGTGCTTGCTGGAGAGAGACGCTAAGACGGAAAGTGAGAAACCACTTCCCACATGGAATGGGTATCCTGCAATCCCTTCTCCTCTATTCTCCTGGGATTTTGGGCACACCCCCACCCCCCATACTCCTGGCATGATTCTCAAGCCACCAGGTTCAGGACTGGAACCGTGGTCAGCCAAGTGGGAGTCCAGTGCCTTAACCACTACACCACCTGCTGCTCCCTCCCAGTGTCTTATATAGACCTCTGGGTCATGCTGACCGCTGCAAGTAAAGCAGTGGCCTACCGTGTGCGCCCAAGGACACAGAGACAACCACTGTGTACACGTTTTAGCCACACATTTAGTGAGGGGGAAGTTCACACTCTGCTTGCTTATTCCAGTGTGTATATTATAGGCACTCTGAAGGCATACACAAACCCTAATGTGTATTTAGAATTGTACAAAGCACTGAAGCCAAAGTATAAATGGAATAAAATAGAAATATTGTTATCCTGTGTCTCACCTTTAGAACAAACCACCCAGCTCCACATGTGTACACACACATACAACCCCACAACAACCCAAAACACACAGAAAACCACAACGACTAAGAACCAGGCTACCTTCCCCTCCATCTGTCACCAACACCATCAAGGATGTAGCTATTCTTTTTTTTTTGGAGAGGTTTTTGCTATAGGGCACATGCACTCGCCAGACAGAGAGAGAGATAGAAAGCGAGAAATCACCCCCCAGGGGGGATGGCCACACCGCAATCCCTTCTCCTCCATTCTCCTCTCAGGATCTTGGGCATGCATGCACACGTGCCCAGCGTGAGTTTAAGTCACCAGGTCCGGGACTCGAACCATGGCTGACTACATGGGAGTCCAGCGACATAGCCATTACGCTAACTGCTGGTCCCGGATGTAGCTATTCTTGTGCGGTTGAGAATTTCCAAAGTAAATCAAGTCATAGGGCCAGTAGGTGGTGTGGTGGTTAAGGGTGCTGGACTCCCACATGGCTGACTGTGGTTCAAGTCCTGGACCTGGCGGCTTGCTTTCTCATTTTCTCTCTCTCTCTCTCACTCACTCTGTCCCTCTCTGGTAAATAAATAAATAAATACAGTTAAATAAAATAATTCTTTAAAATATTTTTTAAAAAAGTAAATCAATTTGGGAACCAGCAGTTAGCATAATGGCTATGTTGCTGGACTCCCACGTAGTCGACCGCGGTTCGTGTCCCGGACCTGGTGGCTTAAACTCACGCCGGTCACGTGTGCGTGTGTGCCCAAGATCCCGAGAGGAGAATGGAGGAGAAGGGATTGCGGCGTGACCAACCCCCGTGGGGGGTGATTTCTCGCTTTCTGTCTCTCTGTCTCTCTCTGTCTGGCTGGCGAGCGCACGCGCCCTATAGCGAAAACCTCTCCAAAAAAAAAAGTAAATCAATTCGAAGAATGGCCAATCAGATAACAAACACAGGTCAAGCTTAATGGCAAATGCAATCAGCCTTAATGTGATGCCATGAGAAATACTGATTTCCTTTAGTAACAGGAAGTGAAGCATTTAAATGATGTGTATTAAACAATAGTGTAAAGCATTTATGCTTTACATTTACAAAAAATGTATTTAATAAAGATGCTATAAAAATAATGACCATATTTGTTTTTAAGAAAAAATATATTGGAGCCAGTAGGTGGGATGGTGGTTAAGGTGCTGGACTCCCATGTGGCTGATCATGGCTCGGATCCTGGACCTGGTGGCTGGCTTTTTCACTTTCCCTCTTTTTCTCTCTCTGGTGAGCGCACGTGCCCTATAACAAATTTAAAACAATAATAAAAAATAAAATTAAATATATAATTCTTAAAAATAGAAAAAATATATTACCTTACTAAAGAAATACCTAAATTAAGTCACAGATAAACTAATTACCAACAAACTTCTTATGTTTAATTACTTATATTGGAAGTTAAACAATGGAATAAAAGTACATTTTGACAAGTAATTACTACCATCCTCCGAAAAAAAAAAAAGGATAATAAAGGAACTGTTTTCAGATATAGCAAATTATGTAGTTAGGTTATTATTATTTTACATATAGACAACACATAGATAAAACTATACATGTAATTTTCTTCATCTAAAACGTCAGTGTTCAGTGTGTCATGAGTAGATGTACAGTGTATGAGGGAAGGAAGCGCTGGCCCTCAAACTAACCTCTCACATACGCAGATGTTTTACCTAATTATTATTTTTTTTTTTGGAGAAGTTTTCACTATAGGGCGCCTGCGCTCGCCAGACAGACAGAGAGAGACAGAGAGACAGAAAGTGAGAAATCACCCCCCAGGGGGGATGGCCACGCCGCAATCCCTTCTCCTCCATTCTCTTCTCGGGATCTTGGGCACGCACGCACACGCGCCCGGCATGAGTTTTAAGCCACTGGGTCTGGGACACGAACCACAGTCGACTACGCGGGAGTCCAGCGACATAGCCATTATGCTAACTGCTGGTTCCCCCTAATTTTTTTATATGAGAGAAAAATGACACATTTTTAATTGGCCCTCACCAAAGCAAACAATGTTGCTATTGTCAAACACTGTTTCATAAAGAACAAAGGGAAAATTAAAAGTGTTTTTTCAAAAAAATTTTTTTACCTCTCTGGATTTGGGATATGCATTCACATGCACCTTGCATGATTTTTAAGCCACCAGGTCTGGGACTCAAACCATGATCAGCCATGCCAGTTTCCTTAACCACTAGGCCGTCAGGTCGGCCATGTTTTCTCATCTTAAAATACTTATTCAATGCTCCATCTCTTGTGGAAATGTATTGGTAACTACTGGGTTGCTTTTCCCACTCGTCATTGTTTGAAAGAAAGTACTTTTTCTGTCTTCATGGTTTTACAAAAATTATTTATTTAACTTTATTTATTATCATTATTTTTAAAATTTTTTTATTACTTTTAAAATTCTTTTTTAAAGCGTTATTTTATTTCATTTATTATCATTATTATTTGTTTAATTTGACCCAATTTCTCTGTTGAGAGAGGGATAGAGAAAGTAGGAAAGCAAGCCTCCAGGTCTGGGACTCAAACCGTGGTCTAGCCATGTGGGAGTCCGGCGCCTTAACCACTACACTACCTGCCGGCCCCAAAAGAAAGTGAATTTATGGCCATTCATGACTCAGCTGAAGCATAGGTCACTGTAGAGTTCTGGAAGACCCCTGCGGGGGGCTGTAGGAGGGCTGTAGGAGGTGGGCCTGTGAGCTCGCCTCTCCCTCCGGGACAAAGGAGGCTTACCTCTCGCAGAACGTGTGCAGACAGGGGAGGACCTTGGGGTTCTTGTACCGTTCCAGGCATATACTGCAGATCAGAAACTGCTTGTCAATCTGGCGCACCACGGGGCTTGGGATGTTGGAGCCTTCACTGGCCATCCTAGACCACTGACATGGGGGGCCGGCTGTCGGGGACCCTGCGCACTGCTGCTGTGGACAGAAAACACAAATGTGTGAGTGAGGGCAGCCGTGGCCCGCCCGCCTCGAGCCCTGGGTCCCAACTGCAGGTGCAAGTCAGCGTTGGCGACCTCAGAGGACCACAGCCAGCCCTCGCTGCGGTTGGCGTGGGGGAGCACTCTGCTGTTAGTTTTACCCTTCACCCAAATAATCCTACACTCGCTGTGCAGACGAAGCGGATGGGAAGAGGTGTGCTGTCCAAGGAGACGTGCTTGCTGAGTTTCCTCACCGTGACCCCAGGAGCAAAGTACCCAGGCCCAGTCTGCTCAGGACATCGGCCCGGCCGTGACTGTTTATGAATGCAGTTACCCTTTATATTGTTATTAAAATCGAACGTTTTCTCAACTATCGGCCTTGAGGAGATAAGAATACGCCAGCCCCAAATACGCCACTGTGCCATAAGGCCTATTTTGAGTTACTGAGAAAGAGCAGAGTGCTCTACCCTCCCCTCTGCCTAAAAGCAAGGCGTGAGTGTCCCTTTCCTAAAGGACATTTCCATTTGTAAGGGTGCCCTTCTCTCTCTCTCTCTCTCTCTCTCTCTCTCTCTGTGTCTCTCTCTCTTTTTTAAGAGCGATTTTTGTATAGGGCACATGCACTTGCCAGAGAGACAGAAAGCAAGAAATCACCACCCAGGGAGGATGGCCACGCCACAATCCCTTCTCCATTCTCCTCTTGGGATCTTGGGCGTGTGTGCACACACATGCTCAGCTTGAGGTTTTTTTTTTTTTTTTTTTTTTAAATAATTATTTTATTTAACTTTCTTCCTTTCTTCCTTCCTCCCTTCCTTCCTTCCTTCCTTCCTTCCTTCCTTCCTTCCTTCCTTCCTTCCTTCCTTCCTTTCTTTCTTTCTTTCTTTCTTTCTTTCTTTCTTTCTTTCTTTCTTTCTTTCTTTTAATTTGACCAGAGAGGGACAGAGAGAGAGAAAGAAGAAAAGTGAGAAAGCAAGCCACCAGGTCTGGGACTTGAACCACAGTTGGCCATATAGGAGTCCAGTGCCGTCAACCACTATGCCACTTCCTCTCATGTGAGAGTCCAATGCCTTAGCCACTACACTAGTACCCCCCCCCCCCCCCACACACACACACACACTTGAGTTTTAAGCCTTTGGGTCCAGGACTTGAACCATGGTTAACTACATGGGAGTCCAGCAACGTAACCATTCCACCATCTGCTGGTCCCAATGTCTTTTTCTCTTGATCCCTGGAAACTGCACCGAGAAGAGATTGCATAACACCCTTAGCACACAGATCTTCTCTGCCACCCTTTCCTACTTGCCCTGCGCCCGGGAGCCAAGCCCTCCTTTCCTGGGACTTACTGGTTTTGCACAATTTGTCATCTTTTACTGACACCATATCTAAGCCCCAGGGCTAACCATCGCCTTGGGTTCTCACTCCTTTTCAGTGAAGACTCTTTGCACACAAAATAATAACTATTTTAAAAATAATGATTTGTTTTTATTTATTATTATTTTTTCATTTGACCAGAGAGAGAGAGAGAGAGAGAGAGAGAGAGAGAGAGAGAAAAGGAAAGTGAGAAAGCAAGCCACCAGGCCCAGGACTAGAATCGTGGTCGGCCATGTGGGAGTCCAGCACCTTCACCACCACACCTACCGGCTGGCCCAGAGTGATCAACATTAGCATCACTAAAATTTGTACCTTTCCCTCCTATTAACCTATCTTTCTCAGTTTAATTCACAGGCCCAGGTCCACAACCCAAGAAAATAAAGGAAGTACTTTCCCTCCCCACATACTGTTACACAATGTGGTGATAATCAAAATTTTTAATGAAAAACTTTGTATGTGGTGCAATATTCTCTGCAGAACTCAAGGTTTGTAGACTTAAAACTAAAATGTTTCTGCATAGAGCAGAGACAAAGGCTAGAGACAGCCTTGGTAATTTTTTTTTAATTAAAAAAATTTTTTAAGGGGCCAGCAGGTGGCATAGTGGTTAAGGCACCGGACTCCCAAGTACTTGATCATGGTTCAAGTCCTGGACCCAGTGGCTTGAAATTCACACTGGGTGTGTGTGTGTGTGTGTGTGTGTGTGTGTGTGTGTATGCCCAAAATCCCAAGAGGAGAATGGAGGAGAAGGATTGGGGTGTGGCCATCCCCCGGGGGGCAGTCTCTTACTTTCTTTTTCTCAATCTCTCACTGTGTCTCCCTATAGCAATTTTTTTTTTTAAAGTTAAAGTATTTTGCTATATGGCTGGGCCAGCACGTGGCATGGAGGTTAAGGCAGCTGGATCCCACAGAGGCAATCCCATAGTTCCAGTCCTGGACCAGCGCTAGCTAATCACGCTGTGTGTGTGTGTGTGTGTGTGTGTGTTCATGTGTGTGTGCGCGCGTGCCCAAAACCCAAAGGGATAATGGAGGAAAAGGGACTACGGCATGGCCATCCACTCTGGAAGGGCGACTTCTCACTTTCCCTCTCATTGTCTCTCTCTCTGGCGAGTATACACACCCTATGCCAAAATCTTCTTATAAAAAAAAAGAAGAAGAAAAGAGAGAGAAAGTGAGAATCATCCCCGGGGGATGGCCATACTGCAGTCCCTTCTCCTCTCCCCTCCTCTCGGGATTGTGGGCATGCGCAGAGGAAGTGGATGTATTTTCCGAGCTGCTGGGTCCAGAACTCGGGTTGCACGGTAGGCCACATGGAATCCAGCCATCTGAACCATGACGCAACCGGCTGCCCTGACCCAGTATTTTTTTTAATAGACCACAGATTAGTTTATTTTTAACACCCACCATGCCATGAATTCATAGGGAATAGGTTCCAGTAGCTCAGGCTCCTTTCCATTGGTTCTCACACAGTGGCTTCTCTGGGTGGAGCAGGCTGGCGCTTCAATAGAACCCAGGTCCCTTTCTCTTTGGCTTCCTCCTTTTTCTGGTCATTTTCCTTCACACATTTTAGGAAGCTCTCCCTGCTCTTAGAATGTTTAGTATGCTCAATACGCACATTAACTCTCTTGGCAAGAATCTTGCCCTTAACTTGTCTCTACAACAATGCCAACAGCATGCTGGGAAACACTGTAGACTCTTCCAGTTTTGCCACGGTGACACTTGTGGGGCATTCCTTTTTGAACAGTACCTATTCCCTCAACGTCTACATATCATCGTCCTTGTACATAGATTGGCATGTATGTTGCCAAAGGAATGACCCGGTTTTCTAAAAGGCCAAGAGAACATGTGCCGGGTGCATCAACAATAGGGGCTTGCAGGTGGCGTGGTGGTTAAGGGAGCTGGACTCCCACATGGCAAACTGTGGTTTGAGTCCCGGACCTAGCAGTTTGCTTTCTCACTTTCTCTCTTTCTTTCACTCTGTCCCTCTCTGGTCAAATTAAAAAATAAATAAATAAATAAGGTTAAGATGAAAAAAAAATTCTTTTGAAACGAAATATCAATAGTTCTTTTTGCTCTTAAGTCATCAGGTTTTGGAAAGGTATATCAACTTACATTAAGGAAATTCTGCTGTTTATACATGTTACAGTTACAAATATAGATACACCCATTTTCCAACTCTTTATCTTCTAGATAAGTTCATTAAAAGTATGCTGAATGGACCAGCAGGTGGCATGGAGGTTAAGGCAGCTGATCCCTCATTGTTGACTACGCAGTTCAAATCCCAGACCTGCTGGTTTCAAAATCAAACTGGGCTCATGAGCATGTGTACCCACAATCTGGTAAAGAGAATGGAGGAGAAGGGATTGTGGAGTGGCCATCCCCGCAGGGGGTGATTTCTCTTTCTCTCTCTCTGTCTCGCTTTCTCTGATAAGCACATGTTCCCTACAGCAAATTATAAAAAAAAAAAAAGGAAAGAAAGAAAAAAGACGTAAAGGTTAAGGACTCCCACGTGGCCCACCACAGTTCGCATCTCGGACCTGGTGGCATGAAACTCATGTCAGGTGCATGTGTGTGTGCATGCACGCCCAAAATCCTGACAGTGGAGGAGAAGGGATTGTGGCATGGCCATCCTTTGGCTATGTCTCTCTGGCAGGTGCACATGCCCTATAACAAAAATCTCTAAAAAAAAAAAAAAGAAAAGAAAAGAAAGAAAGAGAGAAAGAAAGAAAGAAAGAGCAGTTAATAAACAGAACCCCGTGAGGCACCTGCTGCAGTGTTGGTTCAGACAGAAGTCCCTGCATAAACAGTGTTTGGGGGACGCCTCTAATCAGCCAGTGTCATCTTTGCTAGACTCCCACACAGCCTCTCCCTAAACAGCGAGATAACGGGACGCTCTTCTCTGATCGAATGAAATAGAGCTCACCTCTCAGGGGCTCAAAATGCTGGCATGCTGTCTGCGTTTTTAATCACATCCCCATGACATCAGAATAGGGAAGGGACAGATTTGTCTGTCTGAAAGATAATGAAACCAAAGCCGAGGGTTTAAATCGCCAGCCCCAGGTCATCTAGTAAAATCAGCTTGTCAGAAAGCCCGGATTTTGAGTTTTCTGACCTATTGGTAAGTCCACGGTAAGTAATCTTAAACACGTTATCCACGTGTGTGTGCGATATAAAAGCGAGAGCACGCGCTTTGGTGGCACTGAAATCTGAGTGTGTCGATACAGAGAAGATTGGCGTGGCCCTTGAGCAAGGACGGCATGCAAATTCACAAAATGTTCAATCTTTTTTTTTCTTTTAGAGAGATTTTTGCCATGGGGTGCATGCACTTAGTGGAGACACAGATGAGAGACAGAGAGAGAGAGAAATCACCCCCCCAGGGATGGTCACGCCGCAAGCCCTTTCCCTCCACTGAGGACAATGTTTAATTTTTTTAAAAATGATACTTATAGGGTCAGCATGTGGTATGGTAGTTGAGGTGCTGGACCCCCACACACTGACCACAGTTCGAGTCCCAGACCCGGTGGCTTGTTTTCTTATTTTCCCTCTCTCTCTTTTTCTCTGTCTTTCTCTGGTGAGCATACATGCCCTCTAGCAAATTTAAAATAATAATAAAATAAATTAATTAATTTTTAAAAAACTATGCTTATAGAACTTTGCAATTAAATCTGATAAAAGGTTATTTTTAATACCTCTTGAAACTTTCCACAGACCTCTTTAAAATAATCACTCATGTTGGATATGGAAAAAAGTAGAAAGAAAACATCACAATGAATACGACTTTTTTTTTAACCTTAGAATTTTGGATTTTTGGCCAAAAAAAAATGGCCCACACGGTTGGCCAGGTGAGATCCAGCTGCCTTAAACACCATGCCACCTGGCTGGCCCTAGATGACATATTTTGAGTTGACATTTTAATGCTCTAAAGCTGAAAATAAAACATTTCCTTCCAATTTTATGATAATTATTGTCGTGGGTGAGCGTGAGCCTATTTTAGAACTGTGCATTTATATGGTTTCAGTATTGTTCATTTAAATTAATTAAGTTTACTCTTTCACACTCATTTAAAATCACAACACTATCCTAGAACTGTCACAAGTGACTTGTTGAAGGCATCTGGATTTTTAGGATTCCCAGAGCCTGCACCAAAGCTTTCCAGCTCTCAAAGGTCCCCACACTTTGCCAGGATAACAACTCTTCCCGGGTCCCCACAACAGGAGGAGGAATTGATGGCTCCTGGGGGGACAGCGTGCTGAGAGAACGAGGCACTGAGCAAGCCCACAGGCACCGCGGGAGGATGTCGCGAGCCTGAACAGGCCCCGAGGAGCACTCGCAAAGCACACGCCAGCCTTTAACCAAAGTGTCCGGGCACCACTGCCGTTTCCAGCCCCCTGGGTCGGGAAACATGGATACTTTCTAGATCATCGGCTGGTCTCCTTTCCCCGTAGTGGTTTCTTTCCTTCCTTCCTTCCTTCCTTCCTTCCTTCCTTCCTTCCTTCCTTTCTTTCTTTCTTTCTCTCTTTCTCTCTTTCTCTCTTTTTTAAAGAATTATTTATTTAACTTTATGTATTACTGTTATTTCAAAAATTTGACCAAAGACAAAGACAACGAGAGAAAGTGAGAAAGCAGGCTGCCAGGTCTGGGACTCAAACCACAGTCGGCCATGTGAGAGCCCGGTGCCTTAACCACCACGCCACCTGCCAGCCCCCATCTCGGTTTCTAAAGCGTCAGAGGCTGTTCCTGCCACATAACCGGAGGAAATCCGAGTAGGACCACAAAGAGGACCAGGTACGGAGCTGCTCTGCCTCTGGAGTAGGGAACCTAACGTCAGGAAGGCCCCCAGAAAACGCATGTGGGGTGCACTTTGAAGGTGCCTAAATGCTTAGGGGTGCAGGGACTGACACCACGCACATCAACACCAAGGGCCGGCCAGAAGAGAGGAAGAAAGCAGTGAAGGCGGGAAGACGGTTTCGGATGATATAAATCAGGGCTGGCATGGAGCATGGCAGTTAAGGCCTGGAACTCCCACATGGCTGACTGTTCAGGTCCTGGACCTAGCGGCTTGCTTTCTCTTTCTCTCTCTGGTCAAATTGAAAAATAATGGTAATAGGGACCAGCAGTTGGCGAACTGGCTATGTTGCTGGACTCCCATGTAGTCGACCGCGGTTCGAGTCCCGGACCGGTGGCTTAAACTCACGCCGGGCTCATGTGCGTGCATGCCCAAGATCCTGAGAGGAGAATGGAGGAGAAGGGATTGCGGCGTGGCTATCCCCCCTGGGGGGTGATTTCTCACTTTCTGTCTCTCTACCTCTGTTTTTCTGGTGAGCGTATGCGCCCTATAGCAAAAACCTCAAAAAAAAAAAAAGTGAAAAAAAATAACAGTAATAAATAAAAATTAAATAAAATATTGGATTGTTGGAAAAGTCATAATGCATTTTTGTTTGGAAAAACATAGAAGAGATGTGTCGTGACTTTTTGGACAACCCAATAATTCTAAAATAAATACAGAAAATGATGTAAGTAGTCGACGTTTTACTTGATACTGACAGCTTTGGGAGGGGCTGACTGCCGCGGGTCCTTGCCGCTGGGAAGCAGATCGTGACCGCTCACGGAGGGCTTCCTCCCCTTCTCCAGCTCTGCCAAGTGTCCCCTGCTCAGTCTGACCTCGGTGCTACTGCAGCGTTTCCCGACTGCCCGCACTTGCTGGCCTGTCCCTGCTGTTTTTCTCCATAGCACTGTCACTTTTTTTTTAATTGTCAGAAGGCACATGTACTTGCCAGAGAGCGAGAAAGGGACATTGGAGCACGGTCACACCACAATTCTTCTCCTCCACTTCTTCATCCCGTCAGGGTTTGGGGCATGAATGCACGTGTACCCAGTGCGTTTCTCAGTCACCAGAGCTGGGACTCGAACTGTAGTCAGTCATGTGGGATTCGGTTCTTAATTCACAGCATTTTCCCACTGCACTATGGGACTAATGTTAATTTATTCATTTCCTCCCAGAGAGAGAGAGAGACAGAGTGCCACACAGCAGGGTCCTCACACTGCATGCCACCTCAGCCTCGGCCAGCCCGGGTGGTGGGCGCACGTGTGCCTGGCGTACTCAGGGAGTTCTGTGGACACCTACCTGGGAGCTTCCCGAGTGGGTCAGTGTCACAGAAAGAGGGAACGTACTAGGGATACATTCTTTTTTTTTCTTTTTTCTTTAGTTTTAGCTACAGGGCACACACACTCACCAGAGAGAGAGAGAGAGAGAGGGAGAGAGAGAGAGAGAGAGGGAGGAGAGAGAGAGAGAGAGAGAGAGAGAGATATCACTTCTCTAATGGGGATGGCCACAGCTCAATCCCCTTTTCTTCCATTCTATTCTCCTCGCAGTATTTTGGGCACAAAGGCACACACACCTAGCGTGATTTTTCAAGCTGTCAGATCCAGGACTTGAACTGTGCAACTGGCCGTGTGCAATCTAGTGTCTTAACCTCCATGGGCCTGGGAACACATTCTAACATGTTCCCATATGCAAGAAAAGAAATGGAGAAGTGTTGGGGCCAGCAGATGGCATAGTGGCTATGTTGCTAGACTCCCACATGGCTGACCATGGTCTGAGTCCTGGACCCGGTGGCTTGAAAATCATGCTGGGTGCGCGTGCCCAAGATCCCAGAGGAGAATGGATGAGAAGGGATTGTGGCGTGGCCATCCCCCTGGGGAGCGATTTCTTGCTTTCTGTCTCTCTGGAGAGTACATACGCTTTACATAAAAAAGTTACTCTTTAAAAAAAAAGAACAAACAAAGAAATGGAGAAGAGGACAAATGCACATGAAAATTGAAACCCTAAGAGGGTCAGACCCACCTTCCTTCTTAACGAGGCTGGCAACTAACAACAGCACGCTGGAGGAGAGGGACAGCGCGACACCCACATAACATCCCTGGACACAGCCCACGCCAGCGTTTCTTTCCTCACAGCGCCTCTGTGTCTGCCCAGCTCCTGCTCTCGCATCGCCTGCCATCTGGGGGAAGTTACCACCCGAGGGAAAAGAGCTCGTTGGGTGGAGCTGACATGGGAGAAAAACGCCTGTGTCCACATTGCTAAGATCCGGACCACATTTCCCACTCGAATCATACTCTAGATGAGAGAACTATCCAGACTCCGTACGGCTGCACCAGAGTGAGGACCCTCAGGACGGCAGGGTGGAGTGGGAAGCCCGAGTCGAACCACTCCTCTTGAGAAGAGGAAGGACTGGGCACGGGTGGGCATGGCTGGTCTGCAGAACGTGGTTGAGAAGTAGAGGCCACGAGTCCTCTGAAAAATGGAATTTTAACATAAAATTTGTGGATACGAGACAGTGTATTGGAATCCACATAATCTTAAAGATACTCAATTCCATTTCTTTTCTTCCTCTCTTTCTTTCTTTCTTTCTTTCTTTCTTTCTTTCTTTCTTTCTTTCTTTCTTTCTTTCTTTCTTTCTTTTTCTTTTCTTTTCAAGGTTTTTGCCGTAGAGCACATGAGCTCCCCAGAGAGACAGTGAGAGGGAAAGTGAGAAATCACCCGGGGGGCATGGCCATGCTGCAATCTCTTCTTCTCCTTTCTCCTCCTGGGATTTGGGGCATACACGCACATGTGCCAGAATGAGTTCCTTGCCGCAGAGTCCAGGACTCGAACCATGGTTGGCCAGGTGAGAGTCCAGTGCCTTAACCATTACACCACCTGCTGGCCCCTCGGTTTCATTTTTGAAGTCTAGTTGTATGGCATTCCTGGGCTACTGCTTCTCTTTGTTGCTACTTTGTTGAATTTATCTATTAACATGCTTACATTTTTTCACTGTTCCTGAGCCAATGACAATGGTGTGGACATGCAAACCTCAGCTTCACAAGCACATAAAGTCTTCTGGTGCTGGGGCCCAGAAGATTACGTCGGCGCTGGACTCCCATATGGCTGACTGTGGTTCAGGTCCTGGACCCAGTAGCTGGAAACTCATGCCAGGCATGTGTGCATGTGTGCCCAAGATCCTGGGAAGAGAAAGGAAAAGGGGATTGTAGTGTGGCCATCCCCCCGGGGGGATGATTTCTCACTTTCCCTCCACTGTCACTGTCACTGTCTCTGTCTCTGTCTCTCCAGCAAATGCGCACATCCTATGGCAAACACTTTTTTTTCCCTTTTTGTTTCTTTTTTTATTGCTTGGTTGCAGCCAACCATAGCAACTAGGCTTCAAACACAGGCACCCCACCTTCTAAACTGCATGAATGCAAACAAACTTTAGAATGTAACCAACCCAAATTGTTTTGCCAACCTCACTTCTGCACTTTCATTTTTATACATCACTTTCCAGAACTTAAAATACCGAGTTTACCACACGGCTACCCAGAGTTGTCTGAACGTTGGTCAGTGACAAATGCCTGATTTGAATGGTGTTTAAGGTTTGTTAAAACTCCACTAAATTAAACTGGCTGTATTTTTCTTTTTTGGCAAACACTTTTTTTAAAAACATATCTTTGGGTGCATTTATAGAAAGAAAATCTCAAACTGTTAGGATTACCTACAACTCATGATACCAAGGGTCTGGAAATAGTTCGTGGAAAATGAGTCTTTAGAATTCTGTGTGGATTTCAAACTTTTTATGTATAATAAATTCATAGTTTAATTACATTTTCCATAAGCTTTTTGCATGAACTGCATTGCAGTTCTTTTCCCACCAGGCCAGGGTCACCTAGAGCTCAGGATGCAAGTTAGAACATGATCAAGGGACCAGCAGATGGCGTAATGGTTACGTCGCTGGACACCCAGGTTGTTGACCACTGTTCGAGTCCTGGACCTAGTGGCTTAAAACCTGTGCTCGGGGCATGTGCGTACGTGTCCAAAATCCGGAGTGGAGAACGGAGAAGAGATTGCAGCGTGGCCACGGCCCCAGGGGATGATTTCTCACTTTCTGTCTCTGTCTCTGTGTCTCTCTGGCAAGCCCACGTGCCCTATAACAACAATCTATCTTTAAAAAAAAAGTGATCAAAGAAGGGCTAGCAGGTGGTATGGTGGTTAAGGTGCTGGACTCTCACATGGCCGACTGTGGTTCAAGTCCTGGACCTGGTGGCTTACCATCTCACTTTCCTTCTCTCTCTCTTTCTGTCTCTCTCTGGCCAAATTAAAAAAAGCAATAATAATAAATAAAATAATTCTTTAAACAAATGATCGAAGGAACGGGTATTTTTATTTTCTAAAATTATGCTCCTGTTACCATTTTCCTTCGATTGAATCTGCATTGTTACTGAGGCCCCCACCAGAAGGAAGAAAAGAGGACAATCTTTAGTAAAATTAAAACAAGGTGACCCGTTTCCAGTTCAATCAAGCCTCTGTCCCAGCGGGTCACTCTGTAAATTAGAAGGCTGGTGCCTTCTCGTTCCGACGCCGTGTGGGGGGGTGGAGGAGCGCCATTCCGGAGCCATCGACTCTATTGATTTATTAATTTTAAAAAATGTGCTGCAGAGCACGTGTGCTTACCAAAAAGAGAGAGAAGTGAGAATTATTGCCTACCCCCCGCCCCAGGCAAGATGGCCAAGCCGCAGACCCTTCTCCGTGGCACTCTTGGGATTCGGGGCATGAATGTACATGCACCTGGCATGTTTTTCAGGCTGCTGGGTCCAGGACTTGAACCACCTAGTCGGCCGCATGGGATCCAGTCGCCTTAACTACACCACCAGCTGGCAGAAGAAGAGCCACCCACTTGAAGTGTGTCTTCAGACAAGGATGAACCAGGCCCTCCAGGGTTCTCATTTCCGGTGTCAGAGGTGTGACCGCTTCCCTTGGTGTGCTGGTTTCTGCCAGAGGGAAGTGGATTCTGAAACCGCACGCCCAGCTTGTCTTTGTGATGCACTCGCCTGTTCCCCTTCCCTCTCCCCGGGGTAGCTAGACACTGTTTCCACGGCCTTCTGGACAAAGCCCTCGCCTTCTGCACGCGGTGCTCAATGTCTGCTCGGGCTGCCTCTAAGTTCCGGTGAGGAGTGCTGTGCTCAGGCTAACTGCCCTTCATCTGCACTCCCAGGGACCGCCAAGATAGGGAGTCTTCGGCCCACCTCCATCGCCTCGCCAAGGCTCGCTTTCCCTGGGGACTACACAAAGAAACCAAGGTTCTGAGACAGCAAAGGAGGCAGAGAGCAGCCGGGTTAAGTGCTGGCGACGCCTCTAGGGCTGGAAGGAACTGGCCAGAAGGGGAAGAAAAATGTATTTTACAAGAGCACTTTGAAAGACGCGGGTCTACCTGAGCTGTAACCCCTTCTGCCCGGGTGCAGGAAGCACAGTAGCAGAAGAGGGTAAAGAAGTATACAGGAGCCAGAGGGTGGTGTGGTGGTTAGGGCACTGGACTCCCACATGGTTGACCACAGTTCAAGTCCCAGACCTGGAAGCTTGAAAAACATACCAGGTGTGTGTGTGTGTGTGTGTGTGTGTGTGTGCCCAAAATCCCGAGAGGAGGATAGAGGAGAGGGGATGATTTCTCTCTTTCCCTCTCTCTGACCCTCTGTCTCTCTTCTGAGCACACGCACCCTGTGGCAAAAACCAACAAAAAAGAAAAAAGGAAAAAAAAAAAGAACATACAAAAAAAAAGAGCGACGCGTTTTCTTCGATGACGCTATTTGAATACTTGGTTTGCTTTTGGGTCTGATCTGAGACTCTAGATTCTAGGAAGAAATCTGATCCTACGAATTCAAGACAACTTGCACAATAAAATATTCAGAGAGCCCTAATAGCCAGCCCCATTGTACGGCAAATTCGACCCAGACACTAAAACCTTTATGTAAGTAATGAAGGCTCACAGATGCCAGCAGAGTTGTTTTTTGTTTTTGAAGAAAAAGCAATTATAGCTATGGGCACAGAATCACTTTGCCGGGATCAGAAGGAATTCGGTCACACTGTTTGATCCAACACTGACAGTAAGAAATAATTTAGCAGCGAATGTTTTAAAATCCGAAAGTACTTCTTTTCTCTGCATTTCCATAATACGTAGAGACATGTGATTAAAGTCTTGGTTTCATCCCAGAGATGATGAAAAGAGGCACAAAGGGGCCTTAAAAGCTGCTACATATTTGGAATTTTTTCTACTTAGTAAAGGTAGAGGCAAGAGAGCCCTAAGTTTGGTGGCATGACTACATCAGGACAACCGAAGAAAGGACAGAGAATGACCGTTTCCGCTTCATTTCACAAGCAACAAAATCCACATTTCTAGAACGTGAAGTCACCTTCGGATGACCACATTCACCATGGGAAAAATCGGCTACAGAGTCTACCCTCCTTTCTAAACCTGTGTGGGTTCTCCACGCTGTAAGTCAATGCCTTAACACGGCGCGTTCTACCAGGGAACCTTCTTAACATCCAACGCGTGAACCTTTCCGGTGCGATGGTTCGCGTCTTCCTAGGGGAAGATTGGACAGAAAGACTTAGTGTGGGAAGGGCTGGGCTCTGACTCTCCGAGGAGAGCTCTTTCCCCTAGCACACAGCACGCCTGCAACTTCTCATTGTGTGCGAACCCAGGGGCGTGCATTCTGGAACAGCACTGCAAAACCATCTGCTCGAAAAGAAAGGCCCCCGAGAACAGATTCTCGGGAGGTGGGACGGACTCCTAATGCCCCTCAGACGGAAGAGACCACTGCAAGAATCTGCCAGAACAAATGGCTCCCCTTGCCTGATGTAGGGGGGTTTTTGTCAAAGCTTCAAGTGTTTTTCCTGAAGAATACAAGGGTTGTAACATGATCCGAGCTAAAGAGAAGAGCGGATCGTTTTCTAAACGCCCCATTCTGCATCTAGACCTGCTCCTGAAAGCGATGACACCCAAAACCATCTTTTCTTAAGACAAAAATAGCCTGCTGCCTCGGGGTTCAGAAATCCATTTATCCCATTCATGTTTAGTTTGAAATAAACAGGCTTTCCGCTTGGCTCCCTAGTCCTCCAAAATAAGGAATAACGGCAGGGCGGGGCAAGCCCGTAGAGAAGGCTCTCTAATACAAAAATAATGCCCACTGGTTCAGGAAGACATCCTAACATCCAGCCAAAGATATTTTCCCCCCTGTATAATGCTACCATCCATTTAAAAAAATATTATTCTACTTCAAAGGCAGGGAAATTTCGTCAGGAAAAAAATAACAATCGTCTGGTGCACATGTGTTTGCTGGTCCCCCCTGGCATTCGGCACTTGGAAGATCGGGTCACACTGGATGAATGAATGGGTTTCCAATGGTAACCGGGAGCCATGGAACTCCACCCCAGGGTTCGCTAACAGAGGACGGGGTGGAGGAGGGGCGGGCCGCTCATTCTCCACCCTGGTAGTGAGGGAGGAATCCTGCAGATTAAATATTTCATCCCCGCTTCCACACCCAGCAGAGGGAGGCAGGGGGCAAGGTGATTTCATTTCAAAGGAGCCAAGATGCACGTTAAAATAAAAGGCTAGTAAAAAAAAATAATACTAACAATAATCTTATCAGATCACGTTAGAACTCAAACCGGAAAACCTTGAAAGACTTTCTCCCCATCCTTGTTAATTGGCTGTCTTTGTTTAAGCAGAGAAAGGGTCTCCCGCTGGGGCACAGTTACAGGGCCCGCCGGGAAAGAAACAGAGCAGACAGGGCAGGAGAAAGCAGTTATCCACCTGGCGAAACACTAAGCAATCCGAACACGCAGGACCTACCCATTTCTGCAAACTAATCACCGAGGCAAAGAATTAGATCCGCCAGGTCTGTCGCTGCGGGTCCTCGGCAGTCCCAAAGAACAATGCACATCTCTGCTGACACCGCGAGCCTGGAAGCGCCATGCACGGGGCCGGTTAAAAAGCCCTACCATGCAGTGCAGCCATCATCCGCCCAGCATAGCTCCTGCTCCTAGCGAGCGGTGGCCTGCCAGTTCCCGAGCAGGACAGAGGAGAAGACGGCAGAGGCCAGAGGGCGCGCGGAGGCCGGCAGGAATGTTTCTGGGTCATTCACAAATGGGAGACCCCCTTCGGCATGCAAACCCATCCATCCTCATCCTCCAGGACATCTTTTTCTCACTCAGCGTCCGTGGAAGGGACTGCAGCAAGCCAGGCAAGGGATTATGGGATAGGGATGCAGCAGCGAGCTGCAACCAGATTCGTGGGTGGCTCGCACTCCCTCTGAGTCAGCAGTCAGCTGTCCCAGCTCCCATGCTGGGCCGCTGGGCCCCATCTCCGGAAAGACACTGCAGGGCCAGCCCGGGAGCAGCCACCACATACCCCTGGGCACCACGCAGCCAGGACAGGTGCAGCGCGGCTAAGGGGACAGAGGAGATGCTGTGGGGAAAGGGGGAGCAGCGAGCAGTCAGGAGAACACAGGAGCGTGCTGCCTCAATAGAAAGTGCAGATGGAGGAGCATTTCGGTGAGTGTGAGCGCACACTTACTTCCAGCAACTAGGAAAATGAGGATGGTCTGTTACATTTTCTTTTTATTTTTTCTTTTCTTTTCTTTTTTCTTTTTTTTTTTTTGAGAGGTTTTTGCTATAGGGCGCATGCGCGTGCCAGAAAGACAGAGACAGAGAGACAGAAAGCGAGAAATCACCTACCCCCCGGGGGGTGGCCACACCACAATCCCTTCTCCTCCATTTTCCTCTCTGGAACTTGGGCCGCACACACACGTGCCCGGCGAGAGTTTAAGCCACCGAGTCCAGGACTCGAACCGCAGTCGACTACATGGGAGTCCAGCAACATAGCCATTATGCTATCTGCTGGTCCCTTTTAATTTTTTTTTTTCTTTTTAAGGGAGACGTTTGCTATAGGGTGCATGTGCTCACTGGAGAAAGAGAGAGATACGTGGAGAAATCACCCCCCAGGGGGGATGGCCACACCGTAAGCCCTTCTCCTCCATTCTCCTCTCAGGATTTTGGGAATGCACACACATGTGGCTGGCATGCGTTCAAGTCACCGGGTCTGCGACTGAGCTGTGGTCAACTCCGTGGGAGGCCAGCAACGTACCCATTGCACCATCTGCTGGTCCCAAGATGGTCTATTTCCTTAGTTGTTTCAAGTAGTTTAAAAATTATTATTATTATTATTTTTTTAATGCAAGAGCAATTCAGGGCCCCAAGCCTAGACTACCTTTTCCCCTCTTGAGATTGACCCAGGACAGACTTGTCATATAAGGTTCTACAAAGTCAAATCATGATTTCTCTCCATGTTTTGTGGTTCTTTCTGCCTTTTCATAAAAATATTATATGGTACATTTATTGGACTCAGGGGCTGACCAGACTCTGTTCTTTCTCTAATAATGAATAGCAGTTAAAGGTTGAGAGCTTGACAAACTTTACATTTGTAAATAATGTCATTTTCTACCAAGTCTTTAAACTTGTTTTAAAAGGTATTAATAACATAGAAGTAACCAGCAAGGAGCTATAAAAAAATGACTGGGGGGAGCAGCCAGGTGGTGCGGCCGAGGGGGCTGGGGTCCAGCCAGGTGGTGCGGCCGAGGGGGCTGGGGGCCAGCCAAGTGGTGCGGCCGAGGGGGCTGGGGGCCAGCCAGGTGGTGTGGCTGAGGGGGCTGGGTCACACATAGCTGACTGCCAGTCCTGGACCCAGCAGCTCGTAAAACATGCTGTGCAAATCCTGAGAGGAGAATGGCAGAGAAGGGACTGACGTGTGGCCATGCCCCTGGGGTGGGGGTGATTTCTCTCTCTCTCTCTCTCTCTCTCTCTCTCTCTCTCTCTCTCTCTCCCTGAAAAGTGCACATGCCTTGTAGCAAAACTAAAAATAAAGATTGGACCCTCCTATTACAAATAATCATTCAGAATACAAAATCTTCATCATCAGAATGATTCACAGTCACTCCCTTTCCTACAGCAATAGAGGCAGGGAAGAGTACGGCTTCCGAGTCCCTGGGCAGCTACTGCCTTTTTTTTTCTTTTGAGACGTTTTTGCTATAGGGTGCAGTGCGTGCGCTCGCCAGAAAGACAGAGACAGAGAGACAGAGAGAAATCACCCCCCCCCCCCAGGGAGATGGCCATGCCACAATCCCTTTTCCTCCATTCTCCTCTTGGGATCTTGAGCACACACGCACACGCACCAGCATGAGTTTAAGCTGCTGGATCTGGGACTCGAACCGTGGTCGACTACATGGGAGTCCAGCGACGTAGCCATTACGCCATCTGCTGGTCCCAAGAGTAGCTACTGCTTTAACAGCGATCCCTAGACTGGCCTTGTAGCCCAGTGGTCAAGCGATCTGGGTTCCATATGGCTGACCGTGCTATGAAGTCCAGCCTGTGGTTTCAAAGACGCAGGTATATATGCGTGCCCCAAATCTCAGCGGGAGGAGAAACGAGAAGGGAGCGGGGTGGATTAACGACTCCTACTTCAGTAACAAGACGGTGGTCCGCGTTATTCGATGACCTGAACACTGACCCCATTCTGTCCACGCTGTGGGCGTCGCCCTGAGCCTTTGAAGGGGTCTCGGCCCTGCAGACCAGTGGTCATTACCTTTGATAATGGAAGGGGTGGAGGACCATAGAGAATCCAGGGACATCCACGGGCCCTGGAATCGCAGACACGCCAATGGGGCCATGTCATTTGAGTGGTACGCAGTTCTTAAAAGCCTGGGTACACAACCAGCTTTGAAGTTGTGTATGCGTGATTTTTAAACAGCTTCATTGAGACAGAATTCCCTAATATTCACAGTGTGGGCAATTCTTACCACAGCAGATGCTTATTTTTAAAATTTTGCTGTAGGGTATATGCCCTCGCCCAAGAGAGGGAGAGAGAGAGAAAGTGAGAAAGCACCCCCAGGGGAGATGGCCATGCCACAGTCCCTTCTCTTGCATGTCCTTCTCGAGATTGTGAGCACGCACACATGCCCGGTGTATTTTTCAAGCCACCAGGTCCAGGACTTGAACCACAGTCAGCTATGTGGAACCCAGCTGCCTCAACCATCATGCCACCAGCTGTCCCTACCACAGACAATTTTTAAGCACTGTCATTCCCCTCAAAAATAAACTGTATGCCCCTTAGCTCTTACTTTCTACCTTCTTTTTTCCTTTTAAACAGGTTTTTTTTTTTTTGAGAGATACTTTGCTATAGGGTGCATGTGCTCACTAGAGAGACAGAGAGAGAGAGAGAGAGAGACAGAAAGTGAGAAATACGTCACCCAGGGAAAATGGCCACACCGTAATCCCTTCTCCTCCACTCTCCTCTCAGGATTTTGGGCACACACGCACATGCACCCGTCGAGAGTTTCAAGCTGCCGGGTCCAGGATTCAAATCACATTTGGAATCCAGCACCTTAACCACTCTGCCACCTGTTAGTCCCTAAATGAAGATGTATTATTATTATTATTATTATTATTATTATTATTAATTTGCCAGATGGCACTTGTGCTAGCCAGAGAAAACAAAGACAGAGAGCGAGGCAGAAAGCAAGAACGTGCCTCCCATGGGGAGTGGTCACATCACAATCCTTCTCCCTTCTAACGCCTTTGGGGATTTTGAGCACACACGCATTTGCTTGGAGAGCCTTTGGCTAGAACCACAGGGCCGGCCATGTGGGATCCAGCCATCCCAACCACCAGGCCACGCACTGGCCCACTGCCTACCTTGACCCCCACGCCCTCAGCAATCGCTACTCTACTTTCCGCCCTGATAAACTTCCCTAACCTGGACTGTCACAGATGAGATCATGGCATGGTCTGTGCGTCTGGGCACGTGTGCTCTTAATGCAATGGTTTCAGAATTCATCCACATCGTAGCACGTATTAGTATTTCATTCCTTTTTATGGCCGAACAATATTCCTTTAAATTAGTATCTGAATTGTGTTTATCCGTCTGGTGATGAATATCTGGGTTGCTTCCACTTTTTTAGCCATAATAAAGAATGCTGCTCAGGACCAGCAGTTGGCGTAATGGCTATGTCGCTGGACTTCCATGTAGTCGACCGCCGTTCGAGTCCCAGACCCGGTGGCTTAAACTCAAGCTGGGCGCATGTGTGTGCATGCCCAAGATCCCAAGAAGAGAATGGAGGAGAAGAGATTGCGATGTGGCCATCTCCCCGGGGGGTGATTTCTCGCTTTCTGTCTTTCTGTCTCTCTGTCTTTCTGGCGAGCACACACGTCCTATAACAAAAAAAAAAAACTCTCAAAAAAAGAAAGAAAGAAAGAAAGAACGCTGCTGTAACATCTGTGTACAGTTTTGTGTGGACATGTGTTCTGCTTTAGAAGTTTACACTTTAGGGACCAGCAGTTGGAGTAATAGCTATATCTCTGGACTCCCACGTAGTTGACCACGGTTTGAGTCCCAGACCCGGTCGCTTTAACTTGCGCCGGGCGCGTGTGTGTGCGCCCAAGATCCTGAGAGAAGAATGGAAGAGAAGGGATTGCAGTGTGGCCATCCCCCCGGAGGGTGATTTCTCACTTCCCCTCTCTCTCTCTGCCTCTCTTTCTCTCTCTTTCTCTCTCAGGTAAGTGCATGCACCCTCTAGCAAATTAAAAAATAAAGAAAGAGGCAGGGCTTTGGAGAGGTGATTACGAGCAGGTGAGGTCATCGGGGGAGCCCTGTGATGGAAACTTGGTGGTTTGCACAGGAGGGAGAGACAAGAGCTGATGGGCACGGACACACATAAGTTCTAGTCCTCCTGCCCCACAGTGCTCGGTGCCACTTGGGGGCTCTACAGAGGTTCTCCATGAACAAGACCCTCGCCAGCACTGGCCCCTTGACCTTGGACTTCCAAAACCATGAGCGAAATAAACCTCTCTTCTTGCTATTTCTGAAGTTAATGAAATATATTATTAAAAAAAAAACAAACTATGCATGGCTTTCAAAATTTTTCTGCACCCAAACAAACTCATACTTAAATTCAATCGTTCCAGAACTTCACAAAGGCCCCTTGTACATCGTCCAAGCTCAGATCATCTGTTCGTAGCAACAAAGACAGACTAGAACAGCTACCAGATGGGTCTGGCAAGATCCTGAGAGAGTGATCTAAATGTATTGACTGTGGATTATGTGCCAGGCCTGATCCACAGCACTTCATGGCCCATCAAGGAAATCTCTCCTAGAAAGTAACCTCCCTAGGACAGCGAAGAAGGCCCTTGGTGATCTGGCCTCTGCCTTCCTCATTCTTCTCTGCCTTTTGTCCTCGCTACTGCAATGTATACTATTATCCTAAGACATTCGACCAGTTATTATAATGTGTTAAGGTCTCTCAGGCCAGGCAGTGGTGTAGAGGTTAAGGTGACTGGATCCCACATGTTCGATTGTGCAGTTCGAGTCCCGGACCAGATGCCTTGAAAATCATGCTAGGCACATGTGCGTGCCCAAAATCCCAAGGGAACAGAGGAGAAGGGGTTTCAGTGAGTCCTTCCTCTCTGATGGGTAATTTCTCTCTTTCCCTCTGTCTCTGTCTCCCTCTGGCGTGCACATTTGCCCTATAGCAAAAATAAAATAAAGAGAGAGAGAGAGAGTCTACTACAAGCCTCGCTCCTCAGTCCCCTAAGCTTCCGGTATTACAGGTATGCACCACTGCCCCCGGCCTGGCTCTTAGGTTGGACAGGGAATCAAACTGGGGCCTCTCATGTGGCCACAACCTGCAGAGCAATTCAACCAGCATGGACTACTGTGGCTGGGCCCGCCATATATTTTCCTTTTTCTTATTTTTTTTTGGAGAGGTTTTTGCTATAGGGCACGTGTGCTCACCAGAAAGACAGAGACAGACAGAGAGATAGAAAGCGAGAAATCACCCCCCAGGGGGGAATGGCCACACTGCAATCCCTTCTCCTCCATTCTCCTCTTGGGATCTTGGACATGCACACACACATACCCGGCGTTGAGTTTAAGCCACGGTGTCTGGGACTCGAACTGTGGCCAACTACATGGGAGTCCAGCAACATAGCCATTATGCCACTGCTGGTCCCCCACTGTGTATTTTTTAGCCATCACCTCGGCCAGGGAATGGTGCCAAATTTATGGACTTCCCGTCTCTATAAACTCTCCCTGGGGACAGCGATGCCATCCTCCAGTGCATGGGGCCGTCCCCTACAAGACATCTGTCCCCCCACATAGCCAATGGCGCCGCCCTTCAGAAACACTAGCCTCCAGGCGCCCAGCCCACGCTTCTGCTAAGACTCTCCTCTCCTGCCCCTTTCCCTGGCTCACAGTTCTCTGGCTCCTTCATAGAAGCTGAACCTCACTGGCTCCTCCTCCAGCCCCAGGCCCTCCCAGCCCCGGGCTGGACTGCGTGCACCCTTGTGTGCAAAATTATTGAAGTACCCATCTTTTTATTTAAGGTTTTCTGCCATAGGGTGAGAGTACTCCCTGGGGATAGACAGAAAGAGACAGTGAGAGGGAAAGTGAGAAATAACCTCCGGGGGGATGGCCACACGGCAATCCCTTCTCCTCCCTTCTCCTCATGGGATTTTCGGCATGCACGCACATGCACCTGGCATGATTTTCAAGCCACCACCTCTGAGACTTGAACTGTGGTTGGCCATGTGGAAGTCCAGTGCCTTAATCACCATGCCATCTGCTGGCCTGAAGGGTCCATCTTTCTATTTTACTTTATTATTCAGTTATTTAAGAGAAATTTTTGCTATAGGGGACATGTGCTCAATGAAGAGAGAGAGAGACAGAGAGAAAGTGAGAATCACCCCCCAGGGAGGATGGCCACGCCGCAGTCCCTTCTCCTCCATTCTTCTCTTGGGGTCTTGGGCACACACGCACACGCGCCTGGCATGAGTTTCAAGCCTCCAGGTCTGGGGCCTGAACTGTAGTCGGCTACATGCGAGTCCAGTGCCTTAGCCACTGAGCCACCTGCCAGCCTCGTGGTCCATCTTTTTACCTCTTACCCTCCAACCCTTAGGGCAGTGCTCACCATGTGGGAGGTGCCAAATAGATGTCCAATGACAAACGTCCTCTACAAAGGAGCAAGGGACACATGACACGAAGGTGAAAGTTCATCTCAGAATCAGAAAATAGTCGGGTCAGAGACCACGAGGGAGAGGCGATTCTTCGGATCCCACAGATGTTTATATTCGAAAGCATCTTCCTCATAGATTTTCTCTTTTCTTTTCTCTCTCTCTCTTTTTTTTTTTTTATTTTGAGAGGTTTTTGCTATAGGGCACGTGTGCTCACCAGAAAGAGACAGAGAAACAGAAAGTGAGAAATCACCCCCCAGAGGGATGGCCACACCGCAATCCCATCTCCTCCATTCTCCTCTCAGGATCTTGGGCACGCACGCACACGTGCCCGGTGTTAGTTTAAGCCGCCAGGTCTGGGACTTGAACCACGGTTGACTATATGAGAGTCCGGCGACATAGCCATTATGCCAACTGCTGGTCCCTAGATTTTCTCTTTGAGACTCAGAGCAAATCCAGAAACATGCAGATGGGCATTAGTACTCTAGTGGAAGTGGAGCCGAGGAGAGGGGAGGTGGCCAGCCCTGGGTGCACCAGCCACGACATAGTCTGATCTGGTGGCCACACTCCAGGTCGTGTGGTCCAGCGGCCCCAGGATGCCCGAGGGCGTGCAGGGGCAAGAGCGGTGATCGGGCAGCTCCAGAGCAGAGCGGAGCCGTTGAGGGGCACTGGGTTTCAGAGAGGGCCCATCACCGCCTGAGGCCACCTGCAGTCAGCCCCATAACCCCACCTAATGCCCCAGCATCTCGTCCTTCCTGCCTCTGCTTTCAAATAGCTTTATGAGATGTGGCCGGCAGGTGGCGTGGTGGTTGAGGGCACTGGACTCCCACACGGCAGACAGCGGTTCAAGTCCCGGACCCGGTGGCTTACTTTCTCACTTTCTCTCTCTCTCATTCTCACTCTCTCTGATCAAATTAAAATAAGTAACTCAATAAATAAAGTTAAATAAAATAATTCTTAAAAAAGAAGGTTTCACAAGAATGACCGCCCGATGGTCTTATGAATGAGGACGGTAAGGAGCCGTGATTTCTAGCCTTTGGTTCAGGCACGAGTGCCTGGAGGACGGACCCTGTCGTGATGGGTGTCCCGGGTCAGCACCCCGGGGGGCCCTCCACGTGAGGCTTTCAGCCTGCCCAGACCCTTCGGCATCAGTTCAGCAGAGTGGTGAGGGTGGGACCCCAAGGGGCCCCTTCTCTAGTGGTTGTGCTCGTGGTGGGTGCCCGTGGAGGTGGGGGTGGGGTCATTCTTTAGCTGCTGTGAGGTTGTCCTAAATCAACCAGGACTGCCCCAAAATAATTGGTGAGTGAAGCAAAAAAGATCTCCCCTTTTGAGTGACTTTTCTTTTTTTCTTTTCTTTTCTTTTTTTTTTTTTTTTGAGCAAGTTTTGTTATAGGGCACGTGGGCTCATCAGAGACAGAGACAGAGATGGAAAGTGAGAAATCACCCCCTAGGTGGCCACACTGCCATCCCATCCCCTCCCTTCTCCTCTTGGGATTTTGGGCATGCACACACATATGCCCGGCGTGAGATTCAAGCCACCAGGTCTGAGATTCAAACCATGGTCGCCCACGTGGGAGCCCAGCGCCTTAACCACTACGCCACCTGCTGGCCCCTTGAGTGCCCTTTTGAAGAAAGAAGCCCCGAGTTGGCTTTAACCTATTGGGGTTAGGGACTGAAGCAGATTAATCAGCTGGTCCAGCTGACCCAGTTCCAACCCAAGAAATGCCACCAGACCCGACCTGACTTTGGGATTACCATGTAATGTTATCCACCCCCCAAATGGTTATGCACCAGCTGGTGTCCGCGGCGCCGATGACACAAACATATTAATCAATGGCATGAACCGAAGCTCTTCTGGGGTCAGGGTTCCGGCCTCCAGCTGTTATTTTGATTGGGTATCAGGGATTAGGATAACTTAGCCAGGCAGTGTGTGCGTCAGGGGGACCCAGATTCACCCCCTGACTCGCTGCCCGGTGGATCCGTTTCCTTCCAGATTACCTGCGTGTTCCCCACAGGCTGTCGCCGCCCCAGACTGAGAGGACGTTCAGGTCCGGCCCGCTCAGCACAGGGTGGAAAGAAACCATGGCTTTCCTGTCCAGGCCCTGCCTTTTCACTGATGATTCCTGAGTTCACTGCCCTTTTTTAAAAAAAGTTTCTTTCCAGGGACCAGCAGGTGGTGTGGTGGTTAAGGCGCTGGACGCTCTCACATAGTCGACCCTGGTTCAAGTCCTGGACCTGGCGGTTTACTTTCTCGCTTTCTCTCTCTCTGTCTCTCTGGTCAAATTAAAAATAAATGAATGAATAAATAAATAATTCTTTTTATAAAAAGTTTCTTTCAGGCCAGCAGGTGGCGGGCTGGTTGGGGCACAGGACTCCCATATGACCAACCGCAGTTGGAGTTCTGAACCTGGCGGCTTGCTTTCACCTGCTCTCTCTCCGTCTTTCTCTGGTGAGTGTATGTGCCCTATAGCAAATGGGGGGGGGGGGGGGAGAAAATGATAAATAAAAGTAAATAAATAATTCTTTTTTTTTTTGGAGAGGTTTTTGCTATAGGGTGCGTGCACTCGCCAGACAGACAGAGAGAGACAGAGAGACAGGAAGCGAGAAATTATCCCCTAGGGGGGATGGCCACGCCACAATCCCTTCTCCTCCATTCTCCTCTCGGGATCTTGGGCACGCACGCACACACGCCCGGTATGAGTTTAAGCCACCGGGTCCAGGACTTAAACCACAGTCGACTACATGGGAGTCCAGCGACATAGTCATTACGCTAACTGCTGGTCCCAAATAAATAATTCTTTTTTTTTTTTTTTTTTTTTTTTTTTTTCTTTTTTTTTTGGGAGAGGTTTTTGCTATAGGGCGCGTGTGCTCGCCAGACAGACAGAGAGAGATAGAAAGCAGGAAATCACCCCCCAGGGGGGATGGCCACGCCGCAATCCCTTCTCCTCCATTCTCCTCTCGGGATCTTGGGCACGCACGCACACGCGCCCGGCGTGAGTTTAAGCCGCCGGGTCCGGGACTCGAACCGCGGTCGACTACGTGGGAGTCCAGCGACATAGCCATTACACTAACTGCTGGTCCCACCAAATAAATAATTCTTAAGGAAAAAATGTTTATTTCTTTTTTTTCCCCCTTGAGAGATAGAGAGACAGAGACAAAGAGATGGACGCTCCTAACCCGGTCTTCCTGCCACAATTCACTCCCTGTCTCAGCGGGCCAGGATCACCAGCATGTACACATCTGGTGTGTTCTGGACTCGAACCCAGGACCTACTGCATAATTAGGGCTTCAATCTATCTTTTAGGGGGACACAATTCCACCCATAGTGCTGCGGGTCAAAGGGGGCTAACATGGGGCCAGGGCTGATGCAGGCTTGTTGAGACCAACCTGGTTTTGCCATCGTACTGTTTCTGTGAAAGCAGCGGGAAGAATGGGAAATTTTTTTTTCTTTTTCTTTTTTTGGGAGAGGTTTTTGCTATAGGGCTCGTGCGCTCGCCAGACAGACAGAGAAAGACAGAGAGACAGAAAGCGAGAAATCACCCCCCAGAGGGGATGGCCACACCGCAATCCCTTCTCCTCCATTCTCCTCTTGGGATCTTGGGCACGCACGCACACGCGCCCGGCGTGAGTTTTAAGCCACCAGGTCCGGGACACGAACCGTGGTCGACTACGTGGGAGTCCAGCGACATAGCCATTACGCTAACTGCTGATCCCGAGAATGGGAAATTTTTTTTTTAAGAGAGATTTTTGCTACAGGGCATGTGTGCTCACTGGGAAGACAGAGAGAGAGAAAGAGAAAGAAAGCAAGAAATCACCCCCCAGGGGGGATGGCCATGCCACAATTCCTTCTCCTCCATTCTCCTCTCAGGATCTTGGGCACGCACGCACACGCCCCCAGCGTGTTTCAAGCTACCGGGTCTGGGACTCGAACCATGGTCAACCGCATGGGAGTCCAGCGACATAACCATTACGCCATCTGCTGGTCCCAGGACTGGGAATGTCGACCCTGCTTCACTGCGCGTCCTTCAGTGGGGCCGTGAGTGGGCCACACAACCAGGGCAGCATCACCGATGAGGGGAGAGGGGCTGTGATTTCCATGTGTCCAGGTGACCCCCACACACCCTGGTCTCATCCCTGGTACGTCTCCAAGGGGCGAGGGGACAAAGGAAGCCGCTGGCCTTGCAGAGAGGCCCTAATGCCACGTCTCCTGCTCTGCGTCCTCCGGAGCGGCCTAGTGACAGTATTACCAGACCACAGCCTACTGGGTTTCCAGCTCGAACCCACACCAGGCCTTGCCCTGCTCGTCGCCTGGTCTCGTTAACCTTCGGCAGCCCCTTCGCGGCCCCAAAAGCAGAATGCCCTCCCATCCGCGGTGTCATACCAAGGGTCCCAGCGGCAGGTCTACCCCGCCTTCCTGACCTACCAGAGACAACAGGCAGCCCCAGCAGTGGCGCAGTGCTAATGTGCCTGGACCCACCTGGGAGAGGCTCTGGGTTCAAGTCCTGGCTCCTCCTGAGCACCCCAGGAGTGTGTGTACCTGACAGTACGGGTTGGCTGAGCCTGGGGGTGGTTTGTGGGGTGAAGACTGCTGGGGGGGGGCCTCTCTCTCTGTCTCTCTCATCTAAAGAATAAACTTAAAAAAAAAAAAAAAAAAACGGCAAAAGCAAGGTCGCCTATAGCCTAGTGCTTAAGGGAGCCCGGTCCTCCAACTGAACTGGGGTTCAATTCCCAGCCCCGGTTTGCAGGTGCACGTGCACACACATGGGCGAGCACCCGGAACGCCCACAGGGGGAAACGGGGCGGGGCTGCTGCGTGACCACTGCCACTACCACTGCGCGTGCTGTCTCCCTCTCTCCGGTTAGCACGCGGACTCTCAGGCACTTAATAATATGTTTTTTTACTGAAAAAGCAGATAACCAAAATACTCTTCTGTTTCGCCATTGTTCAGCCTGCATAATTTCTCTATTTTGGAGAGTTTTTTGCTATAGGGCTCGTGGGCTCACGGGAGAGGCAGAGACAGATTGTAAGTTCTTCCTCCACCACTCTCCTCTCGGGGTTTTGGGCACGCCAGCACACGCACCCGGCGTGAGTTTCAGGTCTCTGGGTCTGGGACCGGTCAACAATGTGGGAGTCACCTGCTGGTCCCCAGCCTGGATAATTTAAAAGTGGACTGTCGACTTTGAGTACACCTGGAATATAATCTCCCTGTCCCAACTCTGGGTTCCTAATGACCCCAGGTCTACACTACATCAGTGTCAGTGTTTTTCTCTTACACAAAGGCTCATGATCGCAAGCTCTGCATTTGCACAATTGAATTCAAGGCGGTGCCAAGTTCCTGCCCGCCTCTAATCTCTGGCTTTGACTGTAGGGGTGGACCCTGGACCCAGGCAGGGTTCTGCAGGGCAGGTCGCCAGCAGCCAGGAGCTCCGCGGCTATGCCTACCGGCTCCGCGCTCTTCCCAGCCTCCTGCTCCCGCTCTCAGCCAGCGCGTGGCTCCGAACCCCCACGCGCGCGCAGGCAGCCCCGCTCCGACCCAGAGCTGCGGCCCTCACCGGCACCCAAGGCCCCACGCCCACCGCGGCCCGGAGCTATTCTACCCCGCCCCTCCCGGGCTTGGTCTCCACGGCAACAAGCCCCTCCCCCAGGCGTCGCCCAGCTCGGTCCTGCTGCAGAAATGGCGACAATGGTCGCTTTCCTTTCCCCGCCTCCATAAGTCCCCTCTTCTACTCTTATTTCTCGCGAGAATCAGGACCACTCTAAAATATCCCGTTCGAGTGGTGGGATGGGGGCAGCATTAAAGGGTGTGAGAGCTGGTCTGGCCCTGCAGTGACTCGGGGCTGGCCAGGCGGCCTTTCCTGTCCCCTAGCGCCCCAGCTCTCCGGCCTCGGGGCCCACAGGGTTCCAGAAGTGTGACCACGGTTCACTGAGGGCGATGGCCTGGGGGTTTGGGCGCCTCTGCAGAGGGAGAGATCTCCTGGACGCTATTCGTCTTCAAAGGCTGTCTGCTCGGACCTGTCACCGGGAGAGGGTATTTCCCCTGGCAGGTCAGGCCAGCCGACAGGGTCACCTTCATCCACTATCAGAGCCAGACAGGAATGCCAGCAGAGACCGGGTCTGCAGACGCCCCATCCAGGCCTGCTCTGTCTGCTCCTGGCCTCTGCTGGCGTCTGCAAAGTGCCCCCTCCCACGCTGCTCATGGTCAAATGGTGCAGCGTGTCAGTGCCCAGGCCGGGCCAGCCCAGCCAGCCTCTGATGACCGTCACCGAAGGAGTGTGCTGCAGCCACGGACCAGAGGCCAGCGGGAGCCCAGGCCGGCGTGCAGGCTGGCTCGGCCACTCCACGCCCTGTGAGCCTCTAGGTAACACGCTCTTCATCAGATTAGGCTGGGCGCAGCCCACCCTCGGCCTTCGCACCCCCTTAGCACCAGCGTCTGCCAGCTGGACACAGGATGGGCTGGAGTGCCCCTTGGTTGCTCTTGGCCCATCCTCAAGGCCTCAGTTTCCCCCTCAGTATAATGGGGACAGCAGGGCAGGACGGTGAGGATGACACGAGTTGGTCTATGCACAGGGCCTGACTCAGAACTAGCCCAGGGAGCAGACAGAGTCACTATCAATAAGTGGCCAGTTCCTCCAGGAGCCATGCCTGGTCCGAAGTCGTGGATGACACCGGGTGAGCTAAAGTAGCAGCACTGAGAGGTGGAGGTGATGAAAGGTGAGGCCTTCAGAGGCCACTGGAGGGACAAGGCCTCGGGGCGGGCCCCTGCCACCGCCGCCTGGCAGCTCTCTAGGAAAAGCAGACAACGGGGCACACTCGGGCTTTGCTGTCTTGTCACGCCATGCCCTGTACCGCCAGGACTCTGCAGAGAGTCCCCGCCAATAGAGGACCCCCGCCACCTGCGGCCCCTGGAACTTGAGCCATCAAAACCACAAGCTAAATAATTCTGTTCGTGGGACCAGCAGTTAGTGTACTGGCTATGTCACTGAATTCCCATGTAGTTGACCGTGGTTCGAGTCCCGGCCCTGGTGGCTTAAACTCACGCCAGGTGCGTGTGCGTGCATGCCCAAGATCCCGAGAGGAGAATGGAGGAGAAGGGATTGCGGCGTGGCCATCCCCCCTGGGGGGTGATTTCTCGCTTTCTGTCTCTCTGTCTCTGTCTTTCTGGCGAGCAAAAGCGCCCTATAGCAAAAACCTCTCCAATAAATAAATAAATAATTTTGTTCTTGTAAATCACCTCTACTTGGGTATTGCTGTTACTCGCAAGGAAGAGCGGATGAAAACAAATGACGAATGATTCACTTTTTTACTCTGGGAACTTGGCTCCCTTTTCTCCCTCTTTAATTTGCTACGGGACATGTGCACTTGCTGGAGGAAGGTGCTGAGAATGTGCTCCCGGGGGATGGCCACCTGCAATCCCCTGTCATCCGTGCCCTTCTCAGGACTGTGGGTGGGCATGCTCACACAAGGGACTGCTGTGGTTTCAAGTCACCAGGTTCAGGACTCGAACCATGAAGCGCTGCATGTGGGATTAAGCTGCCTTGATCACTATGTCACCTGGCTGGCCTCGAGCTGGGCTGTTGGTTTGTTTTTGAGAGAATTTTGCTATAGGGTACATGTGCTCAAGGAAAAACAGAAAGTGAGAAATCACCCCTCAGGGGGATGGCCATGCCGCAATCCCTCTTCCTCCATTCTCCTTTCAGAATTGTGGGTGTGCACATGCGCACACGTGCCTGACCTGAGTTCCCAGCTGCCAGGTCCAGGACTTGAACTGCAGTCGGCCACATGGCAGTCCAGTGTCTTTAATCGCTATGCCCCCTGCTGGCCCCGGAACTGGGCTCTTTCAAAGACTCAATAAACTTTCGTTTTTGGATGTATGACAGATAATCGCTACTCCCCTCTCGTTTCTCAGGCCAGGCAGAGTGAGTGAGTAATGAGAGCGGCAGGACCGTGCGGAAACGGACATGCGTGTGCTCTGGGCAGACCAGGCTGGCCACGCCTGCCCTTGGCCTTCCCACCCGTTCAGCGCCGGTGTCGGCCAGTGGGCTGGACACCTGGGGAGCTCGGGGGCTGCTCTGCTGCTTTCAGGAGGGCTCGCACCGCCTCCTGCCTCCAGGCCCGTCACAGGAGGACGAGACTCTGACCGTGCCCACCTGCCCTCGTTCTTGAGAGTCCTGGCACTCGGTGACCAGCATCTCCCCTCAGAGCCAGCAGCCTTCTTAGAAAGATAAGAAAGAGACAACACCGTGGCTGGCAGGTGATGACGGTTAAGGGCACTGGAGTACCCACATGGCCGACCACAGTTCGAGTCCCGGACCTGGCTACTTGCTTTCTCACGTTCTCTCTCTTTTTACTCTGTCTCTCTCTGGTCAAATTAAAATGAATAAAATATAAAATAATTCTAAGTAAAAAAAGAAAGAGACAACTCCGTTCAGGCCCTCTCGGAGCCCGGGCTTTGTCCAGTGCCAGTGTGAGTCATCATCCCTGGGCAGGAAGCAGAAGGCCTCGCTTTCATGTCCCCCCCGAGTGGACGCACTCTAATGCAGACCCTGACGTGGTCAGAATGGCTGGACGGGGTGCCCGGAGTCACGGGGCACTCCTTAGGTCACCGTGAGGATTAAACACGCTCATGCCCACGAGATGCTTTACACAGTGGCGAGCACACAGTAGGACTCAGGGGGCACCTAGTGTTGTTTCTTTTCAGTGTGTGTGTGTGTGTGTGTGTAGTGTGTGTGTGTGTGTGTGTGTGTAGTGTGTGTGTGTGTGTAGTGTCTTCAGGCAGGGCCTGGCTGTGTCATGATCATCCTGCTCTACCTGTCAAGTTGCCGGGACTCCAGGCACGTGTCAACATGCTTGGCTTTTTAGGGTGGGCCTGGAGTTGAACCCGGGCCTCCACGTGTCCAGCATGCACTGCTGTGTTACTATTTCCGTGATCGAGCCCAGGAGCACTAAGCTTTTCTGCGCAGGCCCAGATAGCACGTTAGCCTTCGGCCAATAGCAGCTCCTCTGCGACTGCGCAGTCCGGTAGGAGAGTGAAAGCGGAGTAGACTGGGGCTGGCGGGCAGCTCTCCATCCAATAAAACGAGGTGTATACACTGACATTTGAAATTTAGTGCAATGTTCACTCGTCAGAGAATATTATCGTTCTTTTGATTATTTCCCCCCAATTCATTTAAAAATGTAAAAATCATTCTTGGGCCAGCCAGTGGTGTGGTGGCCAACCACAGTTCAAGTCCCAGACCCAGCAGCTTGAAAAACACTCCAGGTGCATGCGTATGTGCCCAAAGCCCTGGAGGAGTATGGAGGAGAGTGGTTAAGGGGTGCTTCCTCACTTTCCCTCTCTCTTTTCTCTGTCTCTCTCCAGCAAGCACATTTACTCTACCGCGCACACACACACACACACACACACACACACACACAATGTTTTTTGCTCATAGGGCAGTGGCCAGGTTCGGCTCCCAGGCCGGAGTTCGCCACCCCATGCCAGCCCAGTGAAATGGCTGCAGCTTCTCTTTTCAAGGCTTTGCTTCAGAGCAAAATCCAACGGGTAGGTCCGTAAAGCAGTAATTCAGCACCTGGATCTCTTTACAAGCCACGTGACATCTAGTGACCGAATGTTTAAAAACATAAAGAGAATAAATAAAAATAATAATAATCTGAAAAAAATGATGTCAAGCTATTTGATGATGACCATGTGGCTAGTAATGTCTTTGTCTTGGCTGATAGGCATGGTAATTGTGGTGGAAAAAGAAATGTAATACATAAAGATATATGTGATTAAATAAATAAATAAAATGCTGCAATAAAAAAAAAGATACAAATCAGACTGAATAACAAGGTTATAAACCAACTAAGAGCAATAAACACCTCATGAAAGAAAAATAGTACTGGGACCAGGAGATGGCATGATGGTTACGTCGTTGGACTTCCATGTAGCTGACCACGGTTCGAATCCTATACCCGTTGGCTTAAAATTCATGCTGGGCACATGTGCGTGCATGCCCAAAATTCTGAGAGGAGAATGGAGGAGAAGGGATTGTAGCATGGCCATCCCCCCTGGGGGGTAATATCTCGCTTTTTGTTTCTGTCTCTCTGGCGAGTGCACACTCCCTATACCAAAAATCTCTCTTTAAAAAAATGCAAAAAAACAGTACCTACCTATGGTTTACTAGTGCATAAGCCAAAACAAGGAAGCCAGCAATATTTACTTGCCATACAATAAGAATATAAAAGAGAAGGACCAGCCCCGAGTGACTGACGGAGCCAGATCCTGCCCAGCCAGCTGCTGGATCGAGTCCCAGCCCAGCAACTTAAAAAGTACACTGTGTGGGGACCAGCAGTTAGCGTAATGGCTATGTCGCTGAACTCCCATGTAGTTGACCGCCGTTCGAGTCCCGCACCTGGTGGCTTAAACTCACGCTGGGCGCGTGTGCGTGCGTGCCCAAGATCCCGAGAGGAGAATGGAGGAGGAGGGATTGTGGTGTGGCCATCTGCCCTGGGGGGTGATTTCTCGTACACCGTGTGCCCCAGATCCTGGCAGATAGAGAAATGGAGGAGAAAGGACTGCGATGTGACCATGCCCCACTGGGGGCTGCTTTTTCTCTCTCCCTCCCCTCCTCTCTGGAGAGGGCATGCACCCCCAGCAATTAAAAAAAGTCAAATACACAAATGAGAGCAGTCGCCCTGCCATTTGCAGCCCGAGGCAAGCTGCTGCCTCCCACAGAACTGGCCGGTGCCGAGTCTCAGCCCCGTGCACAGCCTGCAGCCCCAGGGACACTGCAGGTGAGCTCAGCAACGGCAGTGGTGAGACCCGACGCTCCGCAAGGCCGGCCGCGTGGGGCGGTTCCGGTTCTCACCCAGAGACCTCCGTGGGCACACCAGGCCCGTGGGCCCGTGCTCAGGGCTGGCTGAGGCTGGGGGTGGGTGCGGTGTCCATATCCTACTGGGGATGCCGTCTGTCTCTGTCTCTCTTGCTCATGGAAGAAATAAATATTTTTATTTATTTATTATTTTTTTTGGAGAGTTTTTCAATATAGGGCGCATGTGCTCGCTAGACAGACAGAGAGAGACAGAGACAGAAAGCGAGAAATCACCCCCCAGAGGGGAATGGCCACGCCGCAATCCCTTCTCCTCCATTCTCCTCTCGGGATCTTGGGCATGCACGCACACGCGCCCGGCGTGAGTTTAAGCCACCGGGTCCGGGACTCGAAACGCAGTCGACTACATGGGAGTCCAGCGACATAGCCATTACGCCAACTGCTGGTCCCAATAAATATATTTTAAAAAGAAAGAAAAAAGAGACGTGACAGAGGGTCCCAAGCCCTGTAGATCTTACACACAAAGGGCGGGAGAGTGGGAGAGGGAAGCTGAGGAAAATGAAGGCGGACAGGAGGAACCTGCCAGGACAGGCCGAGTCTACCTCACGGAGGCCTGGCCACGTGAGTTAGTGGTAAAGCCGCCAGGCGTCCAGCTGTGCCCCCAGTCCCTAGTCCCTCTCCTGTCCTTCTCCCCACCCTCTCAAATGCCTGTGGATCTAGCTCGAAGGTAGACTAAGAACTTTCAGGCACAAATTCTTTCTCTAATAATAACAAAAATGCTTGCCTACCCCAAAGCCATTGCAATCAATCATTAAACTTGTTTCCCTTGACCCAGAGAAAATGCAAAGCTTTCTTAAAAAGCCATTCCAAGAACCAGATCTGCCGTCACACATCTTTAAAAATCTATGTGTGGGGGGAGCAGCAGGTGGCATAATGGTTATGTCGCTGGACTCCCACGTGGTCCACCATGGTTCCAATCCCAGACCCACAGGCTTGAAACTTGCACCAGGTGTGTGTGCATGCGGAGAATGAAGGAGAAGGGTTTGTGGCCGACAGGAGGCTGGGGGGCTCCACTCCAGCCCCAAGCCCGTGCTACCCTGACAGGACCTGTTCATCACTATCGGAGGCAGGGAGGCACAAGACCTTCTCTTTTCATGGATCAGAGGAGCCTGAGGCTGAAAGGGCCATCGCAGAGATGCAGTCCTCCACCGCTAAGCCATGAAATACTTTCTCTAAAATGCTGGTCTGGGCCTGGGGCCCTGCCAGCTTGCTCACACTCACGCAGACCCGATGCATGTTACAGAAGACGTGGAGGTCTGGGGACAGAGTCGGTCTGGCCACCACTGTCGGACAAAGCAGGCCTGGACAGAGGTCTGGGAGTGATGCCCCCCCCCCCCTCCACAGTGCAGCTCGCAAGCAGCAAAACCACTCATGGGACCCCTGGGTGTGGCCGCCCTCCCTCTGCCCCACCACCCTCTCTCTCCTGGGGAATCGGATCGCTTCTCAAGCTGCCTGGGTTTGGGAGACGGGTCCACGGCAGAAACGGTGATGAGCGAAGGGCTTGCTAAGTCGGACTAGAAATGCAAACAGCAGCTGCTCTGGGGAGAGTTCTGGGTTATGAGGGATGAAAACACATCACAGTCAGAGGCAGGAGTTTCCAGGCTGGCCCAGATGCAGGAACCCACCACCAAGGAGCGCCATACTGAGAGGTTAAAGATCCGGCCATCCAAGAGGCAAAGGGCAGGGAAAAAATAAACCTCCACATCCTGTCTAAGGGGGAGTCACAGAGAAGGCAGACTCCAGGGAATAGAAAAGGAAAACAAAAAAAGCACAAGCTTTAGTAGGCTAACTACCAACTTGGAATGGTGAAGCTGCGCATGCTCAGTGATCTGGACAATACAAATCCAACGCCACAACAAACACGGGAGAGGGAGAGGAAATCACTTGTAGAGACAGATTCCCGAGCAGGGGACAGTGACGAGGGCACACAGATTGTTCCAGGGACCACGCCGCTGGCCTCAGATGGCTGGCATGTCTGGGCACTCGCCCTCCTCCTTCTCGATCCCTGTTGCGTTAGGTAGAAATTTCCATTCTGTTTTTTAAAAGCTATTGTTGCATGCTTGCTTGCCTCCAGAAATGGAAGAACCCAGTCTTCATTTAAACGTGACTGCAAAACACAGTCATCACCACCACGGGCTGGGTTTTTATTTCCCATTTGCTCATGTGGCCACCCTGGGAGCCTCCCTAGCCTTCCTGGGTGGCTTCCGCTCTCCCCGGTCACCCTCTCTCCGCGGCTCGGGCTTTTCGGGGTCAGTTCACCCACTACCTGGATTCAGAGACTCAAGTCCAGGAAAGACGGCTGCTTTCATCAGCTCATGGCAACAGGAATGGCTCTTCATGAGGGAAAGGAGCCCGAGCGAGGGTTCCCCTGCCCCCAGCCCCGCTGTTGCGGGTGCACCCTTTCCTTGTGGTCCTCTGCTCAGCTGGTGCCTCCTCTCCGAGGCCTTCCTGGAACTATCCTCGGGAGGTGGCCCCCTTTGAATTCTTCAGGACAGTTTTCAGTTTGTGAACAATGGCCTATTTGTTTGCGGTCAGGGCGGGCTCTTCTACCAACCGCAAACTCCAGTTGCAGGGACACACCCAACCACCACAGCACCCATGCGATCCTGGTACTTGGCTTCCAACAGTATGTGACAGGGAGCCACTGCGTATCCGTCCTGCCAGGGCCATGGGGTGACACCGCTCTGGAGGACACAGGCACTGAGGTCCACATGTGAAACACCCTCAGAAATACTGGCATGGGCCCAGCCTGGGGCATTGGCAACGAACTGAACTGTCGTGCTGGAAGCCACACGGCCAACCATGGGTTCGGATCCCCAGGCTGGCCTGAAGACATGAAGGGCCTGTGTGTGTGCCCGGGCTCCTGACACACAGGAGTGCTGGGGGACAGGCTCGGGCCTGAGACTTCGTAGAGGGTGTTTCTCTCTCTCATGCACACGTTCCCCATCATGAATATCCAAAAAAAAATTAGAAATAAAGAAGAAACCTTGGGGACCAGCAGTTAGTGTAATGGCTATGCTGCTAGACTCCCATGTAGTCGACCACAGTTCGAGTCCCGGACCTGGTGGCTTAAACTCACGCCGGGCGCGTGTGCGTGCGTGCTCAAGATCCCGAGAGGAGAATGGAGAAGGGATTGCGGTGTGGCCACCCCTCTGGGGGGGTGATTTCTCACTTTCTGTCTCTCTCTGTCATTCTGGCAAGCGCACGTGCCCTATAGGGGCGAAAAAAAAAAAACAACTCTAAAAAAAAAAAAGAAGAAACCCTGATGATGTGGCATGGGCCAGGAGCCCGGCAAGCCCTGTGTGCAGATGGGACCTGTTAGGGACATGGTGCGAGCAAGGTCAGGACTGGGTGACCGTTGAAGACGGACTCCTACTCTAGGGGGGATTACTTCCTTCCGGTCGTTACGGAACGTGTTATAACATTTGCACGGCTACCTGGCCCTTGGACACATCCGCTGTCTGCACATGGGGGATAATAAAGTCCTCTGTTTAGATCTTCTATAATCCACCCTCGCTTGTCCTGTCTTCTGAATCAGTGAGCTCTTCTAGTGTGTAGAACCCTAACAGCACTTCTGCTCTGAATTTGCCAGAGGGTGCATGCCCTCACTGGAGCAGGGGTGAAGGGGTGAGGGGGTGAGGGAGAGGAGGAAAGCACGCCCCCCTGTGGGGCATGGCCACGCCACGATCCTTCTCCATCTCTCCTTTGGGGATTCTGGGCACGCACACACACGCGCCTGGCATGTTCCTCAGTCTGGCGGGTCTCAGCTGACATGGCTGGCCACGTGGGGGCCAGGTGTCTTCACCTCCATGCCGCTGGACTCTGATATTCTTCTTTCTTTTTCTCTTTTAAGAATTATTTTATTTAGTGTTACTCATCATTGTTATTTATTTATTTTTAAAAATTTGAGCAGAGAGAGACACAGAAGGAGGGGAGGGGAGTGAGAAAGCAAGCTGCCAGGTCTGGCACTCGAACCGTGGCCAGCCACGTGGGAGTCCAACACCCCAACCACTATGCCATCTGCTGGCCCCTCTTTAGTCTGTTTAAATGTGCCTCTTTCTTTCTTCCATGAACAAGGAAAGCAGGCAGAGAGACAGCACTCCCAGCAGGTTCCTGGCGCCTTGACCACCCCCCCAACCCCCCACCCCCAAGCCAGCTCTGGATCTTGGGTTCACCTGGGCCCATCACACGCAGGGGCTCGAGACGTGAGCCTGGAACTTTCCCACGCGGTTCGGCTTCACGGAGTGTCGTGTTCAGCCCCTGAGCCTCCCCCTCACCTCTTTTAAGTAAGAGAAAAGCATGTGAGTGTGTAAACTATGATGTGAAACCTCTTTGGAAGAGTTCAAAGGAAGTAAGACTTCTTCCTTCCCACTGGGAATTTGAAAGCAGCACTGGAAAGAAAACCATCAAATAAGACATTGTGTCTTTTGATTTTTATCTGTTGGCCTTGCACTATATATTACTAGGATTATTAAAGAAAAGCATTTTCTAAAGTAGCCTGGCCACCCTCATACGCAGGTTCGCAGCAGTAATCTAGTGTACCTGTGCACACAGAGACGTTCAGCTTTCATTTAGGGACCTAACTTACCACGACAGGGAGTCAGGGTGCCGCTAGGCATGGGCATTTCATACCGCTCTAAAACCCTTGTTTCTACTTCCAACAAACGCTCGCACGAGAGATGTACCTAATAAAGGACAGGTTATTTGCCGAAGAGAGAAGAGGAAGGTAAATACAGGACAGAGAGGAGAGACGAGGGGACGGAAACTGGTCTGGCCGCTTGTCTGACTTCATTCGTTCGCTCACTCGCTCTCACTCACTCCGGGCAACAGCGATGCCAGGGAGGCGCTTTACGCCAAAGGGGCTTTTAGGTTTTTACAGAAGGCACACACTGGAGAGACAGAGAGAAGAAGAGTGAACAATCAGGTGGCCACACTGCAATGCCCACAAGTCCGGTGTGATTTTCTTTTTTCTTTCTTTCTTTCTTTTTTTTTTTTTGAGAGATTTTTGCTATAGGGCACATGATGCACTTGCTGGAGAGATAGAATAAAAGAGAAACAGAAAGCAAGAAATCACCACCTGGGAGGATGGTCACACCGCAATCCCTTCTCCATTCTACTCTCGGGATTTGGGGCATGCACACACACACGTGTCTGGTAAGTTTTAAGGTGCCGGGTCCAGGACTTGAACCGTGATTGACTACATGGGAATCCAGTGACGTAACCATTATGCCATCTGCTGGTCCCTGGGGTGTGACTTTCAAGCAGCAAGATCTGGGACTAGAACCTCTCCTGTCTCTGGTGAGTACACATGCCCTCTGACAACTTTTAACTAAAAAAAAAAATTACAATGAAGAACTGGCAACCATTCTCTAAAAACAAGTTAATTTGTTGGTTTATCCACTGAATATAGCTTGGACAGTTGGCTGGTGTGTGCGCACGTGCATGTGCACACACATGTATACACATGCGTGCGGGAGTGACCATGACCTTAAGGCTCATGATTCAGGGGTTAGATAGTAGCTAAGGACAGCAGAGGACAAATAAAGAAGAAGCCCAACTCCTGGGCCCTTTTTCTTGGAGGAAGGAGGTTCAGTTTGTGTGAACTTGGGTCCACCTGGACCCAGAACCAGCTCTCAAGGTCACGTCACTTCTGCTCCCCATGAAGTAGATTGCCTGCCACACCCCAGCATGGAAACTTCCAGAGGGCTGGGCACACCGGAGGTACAGAGGGCTGGGGCTGGAGGACAGACTACCTCTGTTCTTCGACCCAGGGATGAAGCTAGGTTTCCATGTCAATCAGATCATTCGGAGGCTGTCCTGGCCCTGCGAGTGTGCTGCTCAGGGTGGAGAAAGTACATCTGCACGTCTGGAACTGCCACTATGTGTGTGTGCGCTTGTATGTTCATGCTTCTTACGCTTTGTCTCTCAACTTACTTCATTTATTGGTATGCACACTGCTAAAGAGCTATGATAATAAACATCACATTTAAAGGCAGAGGTCCCTAACCTTCCCAGCATCAGGGACGGGCCTCGTGGAAGACGATCGCTCCACAGAAGGGGCTGGGGTTTGGAGGGGCTGGTCCTGGGATGACCCACGCACACCATGCACCCCACTTCTGCCACAACCACATTCCAACATACAATGAAACGATCACACAGCCACAGGGTTCACGCTCCATGAGAATCCAGTCCTGACACTGATCCGACGGGGGGGCGGGGCCAGGGAGGCAGTGCGCAATGGGGAGTGACTGCAAACACGGAAGACTCCCTTGCTCACCCGCTGCCCACCCCACCTCCACTGAGCGGCCTGGAGGTCAGAGACCCCTGTTCTAAAGGCAACATCACTCACCAGCTCATCAGAAAAGCTTACCGAGTGCCCAGGATGATGCTGGAACATGCAGCTAATCCAAAGTGAGACGAAATGCATGTAAGAGTCAAAGGACAAACAGAACTCAGCTCCCATAACCCAGCTCCCCAGAGCTACGTCAGCAAGGCGACCCAGACCTAGCTGATTTTCAGGTCTATTTGCATCTTCAAACATTATGAAAAATGACAAACATCATAATGTTCTAAATACCGTACATTTACAAAGACACAACCTCAAAGAGCTTGCTGTCTAAAACAAACACGAAAGTAACCTGCAACACAAGGACAGCGTCCCCATGAGGGGAGTCTGGCAGGCTGCTACAGGGGCAGAGCAGGTAGGGACAACTAGCTCTGCGACGAAATGGATCAGAGAGGGCTCTGCATTTCTCACATGGTCACATCTGAGAGGGCCTCTAAGGGTCTGTGGGACCATGACAAGTGAAGCTGAATGGGTGACAAGGAGACGGTCATGCTGTCAGGCATTCCTAAGCAGAGAGCACTAGCATGGGCCAGCACAGGTGTGAAGCGCGGGCATTGCCAGGGAGGACTAGGCAGGAGCCATCTCGTGAGAGGCGGTGACTGCCAGCACCAACGAGTGCACGAGTCGGGGTGTCGCGAGAAGCACAGGCAAGTGGAAGGACTCTGCCTCTCACTGAATTTGGGGCTGGCAGGTGGTGTGGTGGTTGAGGACTCCCATAGGGCTGATCACAGTTCGAATCCAGGACCTTGTAGGTTCCTTTCTCACCTTCCCCCCTTTCTCTCTCTGTCTCTCTCTAGTGAGTGTGTGTGCCCTCTAGCAAATTAAAAATAGTAACAATAATAAATAAAATTAAATAAATAATTTTTAAGAGAGATTTTTGCTATAGGGCACGTATACTCGCTGGAGAGACAGAGAGACAGAAAGTGAGAAATCACCTCCCCAGAGGGTATGGCCACGCAGCAACCCCTTCTCCTCCAGTCTCCTCTCGGAATCTTGGACACGCACGTATACACGCCTGGTGTGAGTTTTTAAGCAAAAAACTCGATAAAAAAATAAACAATAAAATAAAAATAAAAATAAAAATAAAACCAATCAGGACTGGCTCCATAGCCTACTGTTTAAGGGAGCTGGGTCTTCATGGCTAATTGTGTTTCCAATCCTGGCCTCACCAGCTTAAAAAACACCCAGGCACACATGTATGCGTGCCTAAAAAACACCCAGGCACATATGTATGCGTGCCTAAAAAACACCCAGGCACATGTGTATGCGTGCCTAAAAAACACCCAGGCACATGTGTATGCGTGCCTAAAAAACACCCGGGCACATGTGTATGCGTGCCTATAAAACACCCGGGCACATGTGCATGCGTGCCTAAAAAACACCCGGGCACATGTGTATGCGTGCCTAAAAAACACCCGGGCACATGTGTATGCGTGCCTAAAAAAACACCCGGGCACATGTGTATGTGTATGTGTGCCCGAATCCCAAGAGAACTGAGAAATGGAGAAGGGACCGAGGTGTGATCACGCCCCCTGGGAGACGCTTTCTCCATCTCCCTCTCTGTCTCTCTGGCTAGAGCATGTGCCCTTGGGCAATTATTACTTTTTTCAGTTTTAAATTTTTTGCTATGTGGGACCAGCAGATGGTGTCACAGTTACATTGCTGAACTCCCACATAATTCGAGTCCCAGACCTGGTGGCTTGAACCTCATGTCAGGTGCATGTGTGTGCGTGCCTAAAATCCCAAGAGGAGAATGGAGCAGAAGGGGTTGCAGCATGACCATTTCCCTGGGGGGTGATTTCTCGGTTTCTTTCTCTCTGTTTTTCTCTGTCTCTCTGGTGAGTGCACACACCCTGTAGCAAACAAAAAAAAAAGAAAGAAAAGAAAGAAAGAAAGAAAAAGAAAAAAGAAAGCCCCTGCCCCACCCCCCCTTTTTTTTACTACAGGGCACAAGACAGAGAGAGGGAAAGTGAGAAATCACTCCTCCCGGGGAATGGCCACTCCACAGTCCCTTCTCTTCCAGTCTACTCTAAAGGTTTGGGCATGCATGCTCACATACCCAGTGTGATTTTCAATCTGCCGGGTCCAGGACTCCCTGCAGCCAGCCATGTGGGATCTAGCACCTTAAGCTCCACACCACCCGTTGGCCCACCCTTTTGGTAATTTCAAAAGAAAATAAAAATAAAGATACATTTAAAGAAACTGGAAAACCATCACTGCAAGTGAAATAACGATCATAGCCATTTACTAAGTAGTCAGTAGGAGTCAGACGCTGCTCTTCACACACTTGTTCAATTCTCACACGCTCTGAAGCTGGCCTTGCTATCCCCACCTGACGCATGTGCACACTGACTTCAAGGGCTCCCGAATCTCAGTTCTCAGAGTCACTCCGTTATGATCTAGTACCAGGGGGTTCAAACCTACGTCTTTCTGACTCAAAACGAATTTGTACTGAGCCCCTTAGGACGGGGGAGTTAGACAGCAAAAGGCAGGACAAGCATCCCAAGGTGTGTTTCCCTCGTTCAGCAGTTTATAAATACTTTTTTTTTTTTTTGAGAGGTTTTTGCTATAGGGCACGTGTGCTCGCCAGAAAGACAGAGACAGAAAGCAAGAAATCACGCTCCCCCCCGGGGGGATGGCCACGCCGCAATCCCTTCTCCTCCATTCTCCTCTCGGGATCTTGGGCACACATGCACACATGCCCGGCATGAGTTTAAGCCACCGGGTCCGGGACTCGAACCGCAGTTGACCATATGGGAGTCCAGCGACATAGCCATTATGCCAACTGGTGGTCCCTATAAATACTTTTTTTAATTAAAATTATTTTACTGGGACCGGCAGGTGGCGTGGTGGTTAAGAGCGCTAGATTCCCACATGGCTGACTGTGGTTTGAGTCCCAGACCTGGTACCCTTGCTTTAGCCCTCTCTCTTTCTGTCTCTCTCTGTTCAAATTACAATAATAATAATAATAATGACAAATGGAATTAAATAAATTATTGTTTAAAAATAATTATTTTATTTAACTTTATTATTATTATTCTCTAGTTTGAACAGAGAGAGACAGAGAAAGCAAGAGGGAAATTGAGAAAGTAAGGCGTCAGTCCGGGACGAACTGTGGTCGCCCATGTGGGAGTCTAGCGCCTCTAACCACCACGCCGCCTGTCAGCCCCACGTTCAGTAGTTGGAAGGACCAGAGATAAAGCCCTGGGGCGGGAGCCGGAGAGGCCATTGGAGGCCAGGCCACTGTGGACCTTGCTTTGTAGGCTAAAGGTCATGACCTTTAACCCGGGAGCTATGACAGTCACTGAAGACTTAAAATGGCAGAGTTTGAAAGTTTGAACCACAGACTCAAGGTCAGGTGGGTGGACGGGGAAGGCGGGAGGCAGCACCTGAGAGACAGTGGCCGGCCAGGCGTGGCCTCTGCTCTGGAAAACGGACTGGATGATACTGGGCAGCCCAGGCGAGAGGCGAATGGTGGCGTTCCGTGTAGAAAAGTGAATTGCAGGGCCAGCCGGCGGTGTGGCGGTTACGGGGGCTGGAGAAACACGCCGGGTGTGTGAGAGTGTGCCCGACACCCCAAGAGGAGAATGGGAGAGGAGGGATTGCAGCGTGGCTGTCCCGCGGGGTGGGGGGTGATTTCTACTTCCCCTCCCGCTCTCTGTGGCAAGTGCACATGCCCCACCACAGAAACCTGAGAAAATAAAAAGTAGGGGGGACCAGCAGTTAGCGTAATGGCTATGTCACTGAACTCCCATGTAGCCGGCCACGGTTCGCGTCCCGGACCCGATGGCTTAAACTCACGCCAGGCGCGTGTGCGTGCGTGCCCAAGATCCCGAGAGGAGAATGGAGGAGAAGGGATTGCAGCGTGACCATCCCCCCTGGGGGGTGAGTTCTCACTTTCTGTCTCTCTGTCTCTCTCTGTCTGTCTGGCGAGCGCACGTGCCCTATAGCAAAAACCTCTCCAAAAAAGAAAAATAGAAAATAAAAAGTAGGGCAGGCCCCTTGGCGCAGCTCCTTGGTGTGGCCGTGTGAGATATGGCAACTGCTGTTCAAATCCCGCCAGGCCCGGAGGAGGGGACTGCAGCATGTACAGATCTGGAGGGTCTCTCTCTCTGTCTATCTCTCTCTCTCTGTCTCTCGTGCATGCACATGCTCTGTCATGAAGAAAGGAAAAGTGCATGAGCAGCAGCAGGTGTGTGTGCCTGGGGGGGACCGGGCATCAGAGGGGTGAGAGCCGGAGAGAGAAGGGGCGACGAGGCGAGTTCTGTCTCGAACACGCTGAGCTGGGATGCGTGCGGGACAGCCACGCGGAGAGGTCAGGCGGGGCGGGGCTCTGGGCTCTCGGCTCTGAAAGGTCTGGGTTGAGCTGAGGTCTGAGCTGCAGACCCGGGCAGGGAAAGAAAGCACCACGCGAGCCGAGGATGAGCCAGGCCAGGCTGTCCTCCGTACTTTCCACGCACCCCTGCCGTCGTCCTTGCCACAGCCGTGTGAACTAGGTCACTGTCACTGTCCCCGCTCTGCAGGCATGACGTCAGCTACGGAGAGAACCTGCCCAAGCCACAAGGGATCCACCCACTTTACGCCGAACTCCCCAAACTTGAGTGGCTCTGATTCCTGGTAGAAACACACCTCATGTCACTGTCCAGGGCAGACTTACATGACAGTCTCCCGAAATTCATGGAAAACGCATATTATGAAAAAACTATGCATGGATTTCAAAATGCGCTGCACCAAAATACATTCATACTTCAATTCCATTTCCCCATGACCTTTTTAAAAAATATTTATTTAATTTTATTTATTCATTCATTTATCTTTTAATTTGACCGGGGGGGGGGGGGGGGAGGGCGGTGTTTTGGAAAGCAAGCCACTAGGTCCTGGATGCGAACCGTAGTCAGCCACGTGGGAGTATCCAGCACCTTAACCACCACACCACCTGCTGGTCCCTCATTTTTTTTTTTTTTAAAGCTTTTGGTCATAGGGTGTATGTGCACACCAGAGAGAGAGAAAGAGACAGTGAGAGGGAAAGTGAGAGATCACCCACCCAGGGGGGGAAGGCCATGCCACAGTCCCTTCTCCTCCAGTCTCCGCTCGGGATTTTGAGCATGCACACATGCATTGGGTATGATTTTCAAGTCGCTGCGTCCAGGACTTGATCTGTGGTTAGCCACGCGGGAGTCTAGCACCTTAGCCACTATGGCACCTGCTGGCCCTCTCCATAACCCTTTTAAAGCCCCCTTATATATTTTACTGAAGCAGGCTGCATGAGATCACATTGAACCCTATGCCCTCTGCTCTTTAATTTTCCTTTTTTTTTTTTAGTTTGCCAGACAACACAAATAAATGTTCACCAGAGAGAGGGAGAAACACTCCCCAGGGGAGTGGTGTTGTGCCAGTCTTGTCTCCATTTTAGCAGCCTCTTAGGATTTGGGGCACACGTGCACATGTGCCCAGATGTTTTTCAAGCCACTGGGGCCAGGATTCAAACTACAGCCGGCTATGTGGGATCTGGCTCCCTTAAGCACTAGACTACAGACCAGTCTTGTCTTTTGTTATTTTCTATTCTATTCTATTTCCTTTTTTTCTCGTTTTCCCAGAGATTTTTGCTATAGGGTGCATGCGTTCACAGTAGAGACAGAGAGAGGGAAAGTGAGAAAGCACCCCCGGGGGGTGGCCACACCCCAAACCCTTCTCCTCCTGGGATTTTGGGCACATATGCACACGCACCTAGCTGGAGTTTCAAGCTATCAGACCTGGGACTCAAACCACAGTCAGATGTGTGGAAGTCCAGCACCTTCACCACTACGCCACCTACTGGTCCCTGTTCTATTTCTTTTTACAAAGCGGCTCACTCCCTTGATTTACCACCTACTCCTGAGCACTACTGGTCAATGCCCTCTGGTCTCCCATCCCTGAGTGCAGGATCACAGCGGCACTGCCACGACAGGAGGGACATAAGGGACATCCCAGACATCAGGTAAAGGACCAGCAGTTAGCGTAATGGCTATGTTGCTGAACTCCCAGGTAGTCAACTGCGGTTCAAGTCCCGGCCCCGGTGGCTTAAACTCACGCCGGGCGTATGTGCGTGCCCAAGATCCCGAGAGGAGAATGGAGGAGAAGGGATTGCAGCGTGGCCATCCCCTCTGGGGGGGTGATTTCTTGCTTTTTATCTCTGTGTCTCTCTGTCTTTTTGGCGAGCGCACGCGCCCTATAGCAAAAAAAAAAAAAAACAAAAAAAAAACAAAAAACACCTCTCCAAGACATCAGGTAAAAATGTCACCTCGTCTCTCCAGCCGGTGCCAAGCAATGGCTATCTCTCGCAAGACCAAGGGAAGAGGAGGCCCTCCCACAAGGTGCGGAAGTGAGAGTGGGGACGCCACTGCCCACAGTAAGATCCACCCCACCGCGTCCACGCAGTCCCTGGGCGGGGTGGTAACAAAATGCTGTGCCCTGAGGCGGGACGTGGGGACCTCAGAGTGCTGTACACGTAAAAGAAGGATAATTCACGCCATCCACAATGCACCCGATAACGAGCTGTCCCGCACCAAGACCCTCTGAAGAACTGCATTGCGCTCCGTGACAGCACACCGCACGGAGAGGTTCGAATCCCGCTGCACACTGCCCTGGGCCCACGCTGACTCAGAGGAGGAAGAGATGTAAACAAAAGGGACCAAAGAAAATTCAGAAGAAAGATGATGAAAGGAGAAGGAGGGACCAGCAGTTAGCGTAATGGCTATGTCGCTGGACTCCCACGTGGTCGACCGCGGTTCGAGTCCCGGACCCGGTGGCTTAAACTCACGCCGGGCGCATGTGTGTGCGTGCTCAAGATCCCGAGAGGAGAAGGGATTGCGGCATGGCATCCCCCCCGGGGGGTGATTTCTCAATTTCTGTCTCTATGTCTCTCTCTGTCTGCCTGGCGAGCGCACACGCCCTATAGCAAAAATCTCTCAAAAAAAAAAAAGAAGAAAGGAGAAGGAATGGTAAACTGGCAGTCTCCTGGAGGGGCAGTTCCGGCAGGCTTCCTGGACGTGGCATCCAGACCAGGTCGGTGCGGGCAGATGGCTGTGCTAAAGGGCAGTGGCTGAGTTCTACAGCCTGGAAAACTTCCTGTCTCTTTCATGCAATAAAGTTTATTGTTCATGCCAAAAAAATGGGGGGGGGGCCAGCAGGTGGCATGATGGTTATGTCACTGGACTCCCACATAATCAATGGCAGTTCGAATCCCAGACCTAGAGGCATAAAACTCACAGAGGGTTCGTGTGCATGAGGAGAATGGAGGAGGAGGGATTGCAGTGTGGCCATCCCCCTCAGGGGGTGATTTCTCATTTTCTGTCTCTCTATCTCTGTCTCTCTGAAGAGCACATATGCCCTATAATAAAAATCGCTTAATGGGCCAGCAGTTGGCGTAATGGCTATGTCGCTGGACTCCCAAGTAGTTGACTACGGTTCAAGTCCTGGACCCAGTGGCTTAAACTCAAACCGGGCATGTGTGCGTGCGTGCCCAAGATCCTGAGAGGAGAATGGAGGAGAAGGGATTTCGGTGTGGCCATCCCCTTGGGGAGTGATTTCTGGCTTTCTGTCTCTTTGTCTCTCTCTGTCTTTCTGGCGAGCGCACGCGCACTATAGCAAAAACCTCTCCAAAAAAAAGAAAAGAAAAAGAAAGTCACCTCCCGGTGGTTTTCAGTGTTAAATTTAACATGACGAGAATGAATCTCTTCCTCCACACCCTGCCCCGAGGACTCGTCTGCAGAGGCTAGCTCCCTGGGAGTGAGTCACCCACACTGTCACGTGTGGTCACGGGATGGCGGCCTCCTTCCCTGCCAAGTTCTCTCCCTGTGTGGTACAGGAAGAGGCAATGCACTCAACGGCGGGTCTTCAAATCTGCACTTCACAGATTTTCAAGCTGTTGGTTCCAAGGTTGCTACGGTAGGACCCGGCAGCAGGGGTCTGGCACGCGACCCCACCCCGCTCTACTGCCAGGCTGCAGACTGCGACTGCGGTAGTGACACCTTGGGGACATGTGCTGGGACGCGTAGGTCGCGCTCAGAAGGAAATGTCAACAGTCTTGCTGGTAGGACGCCCCCCGGCCCCGCCCCAGCACCCCACGGCCCTGTGTGTACGCACTCAACCTTCCTCCTACTGCATGAAGGAGGGACGCGGGCCTTTCCACACCAACTAGTCCCGAGTGGCCCGCCTGCCTCCCACCACCCCCAGGGCCTCCTCCCAGCTACCTTCCCTCTAAGCCTGGAGTTCCTACTCCCTGACTACAAAACACACTGGTTTCCTCCAAAACGGCCCCTGAGCACGAAGGGCCCTTGGCTCTGGGTCACGCCTGGACAGTGGCCGGGGCTGCACCTACCTGCCCAACTCAGACTCCAATGTTCCAGGGGGTGAATCTTAGGGTCTGGAAACTCTCAGGACGCCTGACTTTCACATAAAAGCCTTCCAGGCCCTTTTCTTTCTTTTCTCTCTTTATTTATTTTTGCATTTCTTTCTTTCTTTTTTTTTTTTTTTTTTTGGAGAGGTTTTTGCTATAGGGCGCGTGCGCTCGCCAGACAGAGACAGAGAGACAGAGAGACAGAAAGCAGGAAATCACCCCCCCCCCCCGAGGGGGGATGGCCACGCCGCAATCCCTTCTCCTCCATTCTCCTCTCGGGATCTTGGGCACGCACGCACACGCGCCGGGGTGAGTTTAAGCCACCGGGTCTGGGACTCGAACCGCGGTCAACTACGTGGGAGTCCAGCGACATAGCCATTACACTAACTGCTGGTCCCTATTTTTTCATTTCTTTATTTCTTCCACAGACACAGAGGAGATAGAGAGACAGAGAGACAGGCTCCTGATGCCCCATGTACCCTCGACCTCGGCCAGCCCTGGCCCGGGGCACACCCGTGCCCGGCTCACTCAGGGAGGTCTCTGCAGGCAACCAGGACCTCCCATGTGGGTCGGCTACAGAGCGACATGTCCCTCTGCCGTGCCACCGTCCCCACCCCGGCCCACAGACACTTTCCTTAGTCCTGAGACCTGTGATTACATCCTACTCCCTCCCCCTCCTGCACTTCCTTTCCCTTCAGCCTGGGTTCAGCCAGCCCCCAGGTCTCCCCCACGGCCTGCTGGGTCCCAGCCTGTCCGCCTGCCCTCCTATACCCCTGGCATGAATGCTGCCCAGGGAACGCCTTCCCTCCAGCTTCAGACTAGAGAATCTCGGTTTCTCTTCTGCTGCTTTAAATGCTTTCGGCCTTTCTCTCTCTCTCTCTCTCTGCTATAAGGCACATGTGCTCATTGGAGAAAGAGACGGAGTGAGAAAGCACTCCCCAGAGGGATGGCCACGTCACAATCCCTTCTCCTCGGAATTTCTGGGCACACAGGCAGTGTGTTTTTAGCCACTGGGCCCAGGACTCGCACCGCAGTCGGCTGTGTGGGATCCAGCGCCCCCACCACCTGCTGGCCCGCTCCGTCCCAGCACCCTCTGGCTCCGGACATTCACCAAGGGTCTGAGTGCCCGGTCCCCACGCTCAGTCTCGAACTGTAGGCCTCCTGCATGCCTCTGACCCCAGGTCCGTGTCCAGAGCGAGGTCAGCTGGCCCAAGTCTGCTCTGACCATGTCCTGGTGGCCATCGACACCTCGAATTCAGCACGTGTGTCCCCACACCCGCCTTGGCCAGCTCCCTCGCTGGCATGACCCCACCCCACCCCTTCTCCCAGGTCAGACACCTGGAAGGCCGCACGTTCAGCCCAGAGTTGGCCGGGGCGGTCAGCAGACGCGTGCGTGGACGGGGCAGTGCTCTGGCCCTGTCATCACTGCTCCAGCTCATGGCTTTCCAGTGCCCCCTGCAGCTCTTCTCCCGCCCCAACTTGCTCTCCATCCCCCGCCCCCAGCCCGAGCTCCCGCCTCCTGTCCCCTGTGCTCTGCACGGTGTTCAGGCCCCCCTTTACCAATGAACTTCTTTCCCTCTCACTCTGCTGCTTGACTCCTCCCCCACCTCTGGTTTCCCGGAGGGCATGTGCGCTCCCCAGAGAGAGACACAGAGAGGGGAGGAGGGAAAGCACCCTCCGGGGGATGGCCGGCCACTACCCGCTTCTCCAGGTCTCCTTTGGAGATGTCGGGCATGCACCCCACACCCGGTGTGTGCTTCGAGCCGCTGGGTCCGGGGCTGAAACCACGGTTTGCTATGGGACCCAGCTCCCTCACCCAGGCCGTGGAGCCAAGCCTGCTCAACACCCTTTGAAGGCGCCTGCCATTGGCGAATGGTGTGGCCCAAACACGATGTGCGGAAGTCGCCCAGGGCCCAGTGGACCTCGCTTGGAGGTGGGTCTTATGGAGGCATCAGCTTTTACCTGTGGATTTTAGGGCAGGTCCCAGTGCAGTACCACTGATGTCCTCAGGGAGGGGACACAGGGCTGGCTTGGAGGGAAGACGGCGTGAAGACACGGAACCAGCCACCTGGGAGCCAGAGGGTGCCCGAGGCCCCAACGCTAGGAGGGAGGTGCACAGGCCCTCCCGGCGCTGCCACGTGCCCCACAGTGCCTGAGCCGCCGGGCAGTCTCCCTCCTCTGACCGGCCCCACCTCCCATCCTGTCTTCCTTCCCATCGCCTCCCTGGTGGATTCTGCTCTGTCCCTCCTCGGACCTCCCTGCCTGTCCCCGTCCGGAATGTGGGCCTCCACCTCTGCTTGGAATGGCCCCGGCCACCTACCGCCTTCCCACTCCTCGCTCCACCTACATCCCACATTGTTTTGTTTGGTTTTCAGTGAGATTATAGGGTGCGGGCACTCACCAGAGAGACAGAAAGGGAGAAACCACCTCCCCTCTCCCCCCGGGGGGCGAGGTCACATGCAATCCCTTCTTTTCCATTCTCCTCTTGGGATTTTGGGCACACACACACACGCACCCGACATGAGTTCCAAGCCACCGGGTCGAGGACTCAGACCATGGTCAACTACATGGGAGTTCATAGCCTTAATGACCGCACCACCTGCTGGCCCATATTCTTTTTTTTTTTTTTTTTTTTTTGCTATAGGGCATGTGCGCTTGCCAGAAAGTCAGACAGAAGCAAGAAATCACCCCAGGGGGGATGGCCACACCGCAATCCCTTCTCCTCCATTCTCCTCTCGGGATCTTGGGCACGCACACACACATGCGCCCAGCGTGAGTTTAAGCCACCAGATCCAGGACTCGAACTGTGGTCGACCACATGGGAGTCCAGTGACATAGCTATTATGCCATCTGCTGGTCCTGGTGCTGGGTCTGTTTAATCCGACGCCGTCCGCATGAGTCTTCCTAAGCCTCATGTAGTGAGCACATCTGAGGCGAGTCCTGACTCTCCTTTACCGACCGCAAAGTCCCTTGATTCCTGGGGCATTAAGTTTCCTCACTTCTAAAGCTTCACTCCTTAGAGTCATTGTCGAGATAAAACGGAATATGTTATTAATACACGAAAGCGAGTTTTTGAAAGGAAGGCCAGCTGGTGGCACAGAGACTAGAACAGCTGAATCTCCCAGGGACACCTTCCCGGCTTGAGCCCTGGGCCCTGCGGCTTGAAGGCGATGCCGGGCGCATGTGTGTGCGTGCCCAAAATCCCAAGAGGAGAATGGAGATGTCTGTGGTGCAGTCATCCCCCGAGGGCTCTTTCTCACTTTCCCTCTCTCTTTCTCTCTCTCTCTGTCTCTGTTTCCAGCGAGCCCATGTGCCCTATAGCAAAAACTAAAAAAAAAAAAAGCGAGTATCCCTCATCTGAAATGCTTGGGTCCAGAAGTGTGCCACAATTGGACATTTTTGGACTTTAGAATATTTACATGTACATAATGAGACAAAGAAAACCCATTATTAAAAAGTAAGTAAATAGGGACCAATAGTTAGCGTAATGGCTGTGTCGCTGGACTCCCATGGAGTTGACTGTGGTTCGAGTCCCAGACCCAATGGCTTAAACTCACGCCGGGTGCGTGTGCGTGCATGCCCAAGATCCTGAGAGGAGAATGGAGGAGAAGGAATTGCAGCATGGCCATCCCCCCTCCGGGGGGTGATTTCTCGCTTCCTGTCTCTGTCTCTCTCTGTCTTTCTGGTGAGCACATGTGTCCTATAGCAAAAACCTCTCCAAAAAAAAAAAAGTAAGTAAATACAAGGTAAAGGTTGGCTGTGATGTGAGAGTAAAGCATTATCTCACCCCAGTGCAGAGTGAGCTCAGCTAGGTAACTGCTACACTGATGGAGTCGCAGGCTTGCACCCAGTGGGCTGGTCCTGGACTCGCGCCCAGGGGCCGATAAATCTCATGACTAATGGAGAGCGGCGGGAGGGCTGCGAAGCACACCCTGGTGGGCCACGGCATCACCCTCATAAATGACAGAGCACACTGTCACTCAGGCCACCTAAAGGCATGCAGTCTCCCAGGCTCTCGGGGAAAAGCGGCTGTCCCAGCTAACCTGCGCTTCTGCAGGAAATCCCCAGTAACATCACACCTAAGCCAAGAGTTTGATGCTTTGTTTGCTTTTTTTTTTTTAATAATTTCCTCAGGAACTTCTTTTTATTTTTTGCCAGAGGGCATGCGTGCTTGCCAAAGAAACAGAGAGGAAGAGAGGGTGTGATTTGGGGCACAATGCGCCCCGCATGTTCTTCACACTGCCAGGGCCAGGATTCAGATCTTAGGGTCGGCCATGTGGGATCTGACTCCTTTAACCACCCGACCATGGGGCCGCCCCCCCCCCTTTTTTTAATTTGACTGTTTTCTGTTGTGTTTTTTTGAGGTTTCTACTATAGGGCACGTGCACAGCCAGAGAAACACAGTGAGAGAGGAAGTGAGAAATCACCCCCAGGGGCATGGCCATGCCTCGATCCCTTCTTCTCCATTTTCCTTGTATTTTGGGCATGCACACACACAAGCCCAGGGTGATCTTCAGGCCTCTGGGTCCAGGACTTGAACTGTAGCCGGCCATGTGGGAGTCCAGTGCCTTAACCACCATGCCACGTGCTGGTTTCAAATTCGACTGGTTTTAAGATGGTAAGTTATGCTAAATATGCCTCCGATCCAAAACCAAGTTCACCTCTTTCAATTTAGAATCTCTTTTGTGGTATCCCACGAGCATATCAAATCAGGGAAGAGCCAAAGCGTCACCCCAATTTCAAAGGAGGACAGACTTTGGTACAAGGTGAGTATACCTCGTGGGAAATGCTTGGGTCCAGAGTGTGTCAGAATTGGATATTGTCGGACTCTGGAATGTTTACATGAGCATAATGAGATATCCTGGGAACGAGGCCTAGACAAGAAGGCAGAATTCATTTCCGTTTCGTGCGTACATACACCCCCGGCCTGAAGATAACTTTTTATAGAGCGCTTTTCTGCAGCGGTGTTTGGACTGTGACCATCACACGAGGTCGGGTGTGAAACTGTCCAGTTGTGGCATCCCGTTGGCACTCAACAAGCTTTGAACTTTGGAGCATTTCAATTTCAGATTTTGGGTTTTCAGATGAAGGATGCTCGGCGTATAGTATATGGAGGCCATATGTTTGCTAAGTATTCTCTCCCCCAAACACCAAACTTGCCCTGTAAAACCAGGCATATGATTTTTTTTTTTTTTTTTTTTTTTTTTTTTTTGCTAGAGGGTACATGGGCTCGCTGGAGAGACAGAGAGAGAGAGGGAGGGAAAGTGAGAAATCACTCCCCACGAGGGATGGCCACACCACAATCCCTTCTCCTCCATTCTCTTTCTCCTCTTAGGATTTTGGGCATGTGTGCACACGTGCCTGGCACGTTTCTAGTTGGCCAGATGGGAACCTGCAGCCTAAACAATCACGCCAATAGTGGCCCGTGGCCACATGAAGTTTTAAAAAATATTTAATTCTATTTATTGTTATTTTAAATTTGCTATAGGGCATGTGTACTCACGAGAGAGACAGAGCAAGAGAGGGAAAGTGAGAAAGCAAGCTGCCACGTCCAGGACTCAAACTGAGGTTAGCCATGTGGGAGTCCAGCATCTTTTTTTTGGAGAGATTTGTTTTTGCTATAGGGCACGTGCGCTTGCCAGAAAGATAGAGAGACAGAAAGCGAGAAATCACCCCCCAGGGGGATGGCCACGCCGCAATCCCTTCTCCATTCTCCTCTCGGGATCTTGGGCACGCATGCACACGCACCCAGCATGAGTTTAAGCCACCGGGTCCAGGACTTGAACCAAGGTTGACTACATGGGAGTCCAGCGACACAGCCATTACGCTAACTGCTGGTCCCTAGGAAGTCCAGCATCTTAACCACCACACCACCCACTGGTCCCACCACACTTATTTTAAAAAGTGTTTAAGTTAAGTGTTTCTATTTTAAAGGGGTTAAATAACATTTTCTCTTTCTCTCTCTCTCTCTTTTTTAACATTTATATTTGTCCCCAAAACTTTCTACCCTGGCCAATGATTTTGCGTGAATCAAGAAGTGCTCATTCCTGGCCCAGCCTGGTGGTGTGATCCAGGACCCTGCAGTGCTGGAAGCCACCTGGGGGTGCCGATCCCCAGGTGTGCCTAAGAGCACGCCAGGTGTGTGCACACAGGCCGGGTCCTGCTGAGCGGGAGGGCTGGGGAAAGGGGGTCGCGGCGTGGTGAGACGCCGTCACGGGTGCCCGTCTGTCCGTCTGTGCATGGAAGTGCACGTGTGCTCTCTGTCATGACAACGTTCACCAGAAGAGCTCGTCCTCAAGCTATGGACACTGAACATAGCACACACAACGAAGACTGTAAGTGTCGCAGCAGCCACTGAGGTGAGGGACAGGGACCCTAAGGACATAGCTAGGGTGTAGGCCCCAAATGGAACCACACAAAGGCTAAGGGTTTTGTTTTTAATTTTCAAAAATGATTATAATTTATACATTCGATTGCTATACAGCATTTAGATTGTAAAGAGATTTTACCCAACATCATAAATGCCACATGTCAGGTGAGTTAAGAATACTGTCTGTGACATCATCAACGGGCCGCAAACCAGATCTGTGTCCCACAATGGCTAAGTTTTAAGAGACAAAGCAACTCTGGATGCTCACTCGTGAGAGGCTTCCAGTGACGGCTCGGGGACTGACCTCGGCAGTAGGACCTAGATCTAAAAGAAAAGCCTTTTCCAGGTCTCACCACATTCCAGGAAGAAGATAAGATTATGGTTTTTTTATGGTCCAAAGCTTCCAGGCAAAGAATCCCTGACCTTTGTACCCACTCCAAAATCAGGAGAATAACTGGACCCATCCAGCATGTACCCTCCCACCCCCACCACGAGGGGAATGCATGCACAGACAAGCCCTAACAAAGCCCCTCTAACCCAGATTAAAATAAAACCTCACCTCAGTCCTTCCTCTGCAACCCGTTTTCCAGGCCCCCTCCCTTCTTCTTGGGAACTGTTAGTCCCTCCTTCTTCTTCCATAAACTCTCCGCTTTGCTATCCCCTCTCTGTGTCCATGTCTCTAGTTCTTCATGAGTGTGGGACAAGAACCTGTGCCTCACTGTGAGTGCTGGGCCTGGTCACCCCTGCACAACTATCACATGTAAAACCAGGAAAGCAGAGCCGGGGTCTCCAGGGGCTGGAGAGCAGATCTAGAACACAGGCCGGAGCCTGGATGTCCACTTCCTCCCTCTGGTCTGCCTGTGCCCCTTGACCCCATCAACAGACACCACTGAAAGGCTGAGTAGGGAAGACCAAAGGCCAAACCACTCCTGGGAGTTTGAGAGACCCGGCAGCCCTTCAGGAGTGCACGTAATCGGGGGGCCTGGGGAAAAGGATAGGATATAGGAAAAATACTAGGAAAAGAAATAGGCTGAGTTCTTGGGGCCAGCAGGTGGTGTGGTGGTTAGGGACACCGGACTCCCACAAGGTCGATCATGGTTCGAGTCCTGAACCTGGCAACTCGCATTCTCACTCCCCCCCCCTCCCTTTCTGGTCAAATTAAAAATAAATAAATAGACTGAGTTCTATCTACTGATAGTTTTCATGTCAGACGGAGCATCCTGTGTGGAATAATCCCCCGAACGTGCCAAGAATATTTTGTACCACATTACCAATGACAGCCAGGTCCCACACAGATGGAATTCAGAATTTTATAACCTCACAGATCTGTCTTTCTCCTATTATAGAAGCTGCATTAGCAACTCAAAGCACATTATTCTTTCTTTCTTTCCTCCATGAGTGAGAGAGGTGAGGGGGCACCAACGGAGTCTCCATACAGCGATCCTCCTCTGCTTCAGTTGGCCCCCAGCAGACCAGCCTTGCTGAGTCAGGTCTTACGGCTGTGCCACCGCCCCTCTCCCCAAAGCAAATTCTTTATTTCCCTCTTTCTTTGTTTCTCCTTTTGAAGTGACAAAGCATCCCAGTGAGGATGGGCCTGCCAACAGTCCTCTCACCTCCTTTCTCCTCTTGGGATTTTGGGCATGCACATACACACACCTGGCATGTTTCTCAAATACAGGCTTCAGGACTTGAACCACACAGCCAACCTCCTCGACCACCATGCCACCGGCTGGCCCTTGACTATTTTTTTTTTTAGAGGTTTTTGCTATAGGGCGCGTGTGCTCTCCAGGAAGACAGAGAGAGACAGAGAGACAGAAGGCGAGAAATCACCCCCCAGAGAGGATGGCCACGCCGTAATCCCTTCTCCTCCATTCTCCTCTCGGGATCTTGGGCACGCACGCACACGCGCCCGGCATGAGTTTAAGCCACCGGGCCCAGGACTCGAACCACCATTGAGTACGTGGGAGTTCAGTGACATAGCCATTACGCTAACTGCTGGTCCCGGCCCTTAACTACTTTTTATTCACTTTTTGTAGGTGGCTTCTTATTGGCCACAGTAAATAAGAGGGTATCCAGATATGCACTTCCACGGCGGGCGAGCCCACTGCCACCATCTTTTTCTTAGACTAACGTGGTAATTACTCTGTCTTCCATCAGCAGAGCCAATGCCAGTCGTGGCCAAAGCCCAGGACACATGCGGAACCTGAAAGCTGAGCCAGCTGCCCCTGCCCTGCCCGGAGCTCACTCACACGCCAGTGCGAGGAGGTCGCTGCCACGCACTGAGATGCGCCTGCTGCTCGGGCTCCCTGTACTGTCCACATTGAGGTACACCAAAATAAGAAACTGCAGGGGCAGACCTGGTCCCCACTTCCTTCTTCGGAGCACCCTGCAAATTCCTGCCTTTCCCGCCCCCCCTATCCTCCTGGTTCAGTGTCCTCATTCCGGGCAGAACCATAACTAAGGCAGATGGCCTGCTGAAAAGATGGATGCCCACTCTCGTCCTTTGTGTCCAGTGGTCAAGGTCGTCCCAGCGCTAACGAAATGCAAATCCCATTCACTGTGGGCAATGCTCTTTTTATCCCCAAGCAAAGGCCCAGAAAGAGTGTTCTATTCTCTGGCTTTTTAATATAGCTCCGACACCACTGGTGAATGTGCGACACTAATTTAAATAAATTGCATGTAGTCAGCAAGAGACAGTTCCGGCTTTGTTTAGTCTGAGAGGCTTATTTTTGAGATGAAAGAGACGCGATGTCATCCTCTTCATTAATGCACAGCCCGAGGCTATCTCTCATTTACCCTCCAGCCGTGCTCCCCTTAGGGTCATTCCGGAGCTACCCAAGGGGACTGCTGAACCCCGGGTGGGGGGAAGGAACGCAGCAGGAATAGGGCCAGGCCCTGGAGGCCTGTCTTGGGGCTAAGGAGCAGAGGCTACTTCATCCAGGTCATGTCTGAAGAGCCTTTTACTAACAAAGAACAGGTCATGGGCCATCCTGGCGCTCTCAGAAAGTGTTTGTGGCTGAGCCTTTGGGGGTTCACAGCCCTAGACCTGCCTTCCCGGCTGGGAAAAGATGCAGAATTGGGAAACAAGTGGGAGAAGATGCGTGCTAACATCTAAACCAATTGCTCTGTGGCTTATGCTCTGCATTCACACTATCGTACTTTCTAGATCACCAAGCAGAAGCCTGAAACATCATATTTGCTTTTAATCCTTGTTGGTTGACGGACTGGGGTATAGGCTTGAACTGTCCTTCCTGAACATCTATTTCCTGTGTTGTAAAAGCTATCACCTGGGTACCAGCAGATGGCGTGGCCGGCACGTCGCTGGATTCTCACATGGCCAACCACAGTTCACATCCTGGATCCAGAGGCTTGAAACTCATGCCAGGTGTATGTGTGCCCAAATTCCGTAGAGGAGAAGGAGGAGAGGGGACTGACGTGTGGCCATTCCCCCAGGGGGTGATTTCTCACTTTCCCTTTCACTGTTGTCTGTCTCTGTCTCTCTCTCTCTCGCAAGCATACACGATGGGAATGTGTGCATGCCCAAAGTCCCGAGAGGAGAATGGAGAAGAGGGGACTGCAGCATGGTCAAGTGTCTGGGGTGATTTCTCATTTTGCCCTCTCTCTCTGCCTTTCTCTGTCTCTCTCTGGTGAGTGTACCCACCCTCTGGCTTTGGCTTGGTGACACAGAGACACAGTGACTCCATGTTGATTTTTAGCCTGGTCTTTGAGGGCCTAGTGTAGAAGCTTAGTCCAAAACAATGGCCTCCTCTAATTTTAACTGAAAATGTCTTTAAGACATATCTTTAATTCAGACTTCACTACGGATAGAAATTTGAATGATCAATCAGGAAGCCTGCAAGTCAGCATTAAAATGATGATGCAAGTAAAATAATGCAAGGCAGCACATTTATTTTTGATAGATACCATGGAATTTCCAGTGGGGGATTTAATAGACACAGAACTTTGCAAGAAAATAAAGGCGGGAATTGGAAAAATGCTGTCAGAGAGTACTGATAAGGAACACTGTCATCTAAACAAACTTGACTCATATGATCTAAAATAGAGTCTTGGCAGGGACTTAAATGAGATCGTAGAGGATAGAGGAGAAAGACAGGGAAGAGGAGTGGTCATATCCTTGACTTGATTGACCCGTACGGCATGCATGCTTTGAAAATCCACATTGTGCCTTCTACAAAGATGTATAATGATTCAATGTAAATTAAGAAATAAAAGCAAAGAAAGAAAGAAAAAAAAGGGAAGCTGCTACAAAACGCTGTGTCCCCAGGAGGGCGGGTGAGATTAGTGCTAACCCTCTGCCCCCAGCCCAGGGCAGGACCAGCTGACCTCACCTGGGAGACACTCCTTGGGGTACACAGCCCTGCCCACTTCAAACCACGCTCACCCTCAGGGAGAAGGGAGGCGGACGTGTTTTTAAAGGATCTCTAAATGCTTCCTGAACCCAGGCTTAAAGGTGACTGGCCCTGCTGAGCCTTTAAACTTTAGTCCTAAGGAATGGAGTCCCATGCTCGGTCTTCCATTGGGTGAGCTCTGTCAAGGATGAAACCAAGTGGAAACCTGAGACTAGCAGTCTAGCTGGGCTAGGAGGTCGAGGTTGTGAGCCGCAGCCGGCCTCCTCCCGCTCCAGGCTGCAGGTGCCGGAACCCGGAAATACAAGCTACCTGCAGTAAGCCCACCCCATATTCTAAAATGCAGATGGAAAACTTCACCTCCCTTTTTAGAAAAAAAAAAAAAAAAGTAAGAACTGGTGGAAAAGGCATGGATGCACATGGCCACAAGAACAGCCGCCCGGCAGAGGCCTGGCTACCTATCTTCAGATGTCTGGCACTTTCTGGGCTCTAGAAATGAACTGTAGAAAAGGCGTCTGAATCTGAAGCCGCCTCTAGTCTGTGAAGTGAAGCAAGTGGTTTCACAGGATGGTAAAGGGGTGTAGACGAAGAATCAGTTGCCACACCGGGGTGGATCCCAGGTGGGAACAAATGTGGGGTGCTTGGGAGACCCGGGTCTGAAAGGCGTTAGACGAGGAGCCTCTTCCCGCCCACCCCAGCCTTTTACCCGGCCGGCCCGCGGCGTGCGGTTTTCAGCACTGCCGGTTTTCAGCACTGCTCCAGTATCTGCAGAACTAACAGGTTCGCGTCTCTGACAGGAGCCCTGCGGACCCTCAAAACCAACACCCCCTGCTCTAAGAGGCCAGACTGCGGTGTAAGCTTGGACAAAGGGAAAGAGCGGAGGCTCAGAGCGAGGACATCTGAGTCGATTTAGGGAGACGGCCCACATTTTTCCGGAAAAGGAGAGAAAAACAGAGGACTGCCCTTTTCACAGCCCGGCTTTAAAGCTGCGGAGCATCCTTCCCCCTGGCGCAGATGGCTCCGGGGGCTACACTCCCTGCTTTGCGCGCAGATGCCCGCCACGCAGCGAGACCCGCTGGCCCGGCCGCGAGCAGCGCAAGGTCACGGCGTGGCGTCCCCGCAGCCCGGTGGCAGCTCTGCGGCCGCCGCGCCACCCGCCCGGCCTCCGGGCCGCCTTCCAGCCTCCGCAGCGAGAATCCGGAAACTGGGTCCGGGCAGGCTTCCCGCACACCTCCGTGCGCCAGTTCGGGCCAGAGGGCAGGGAGGACCAGGTGGACCAGACTTACCGCCAGACGCCGCGGGCTCCGCGGAGGGCGCGCGCTCGGGGCCGGGGGGCGCCGGCGTAGACGCGGGGCGGCGGGCGGGCGCTCTCTGCCGCTTCTCCTCCCCGCAGTGCGCTCCGCAGGCGCAGCCGCTCTACCGCCCGCAGTGCTGGGGGCGATCGGCGCCGCTTGGGGGCACAGGCCGGAGAGGGAGGGCCGGCCTCCTGGCTGGAGGCTGAGGGGCCTCCGCGCGGGGCCTCGGGTTCCCGGGGGCGCTCCGGCTGCTCACGGCCATGCTGTGCTCCGTCCCAGCGCACTGAGACATCCGTTTTCCATAAGCCGCGAGGCCCAGGCAGCCCGGCCCGACAGCTAATCCCCGCTCCGGGAGCAGGAAAACAAACACGCAAGTTGGCGCCGCATCGCGGAGTCCCCGGGCGGCGGCGAAGGCTGGCGCAGCGGCCGCCCGCGGGGCCAATCGCAGCGCGGCCGGGAGGGGCCGGCGCCGGGCTCAGGCTGCACCCGGGTCTGCACACGCAAACGCGCCCGCGGCCCGCTCGGGGAGCCGCTTCACCTGGGCCGGGCTGCGAGCGCCCAGCGGTTTTGCAAAGCCAGCCCCTGGCTGCAGGGAAGGACAGCTCTCTGCGTATCCGTAAGTTCTAACAAAGGGGTTTCGTTTTGTTTTGATTTCGTTTTTGCCTTAGGGAGCGTGGGCTCCCCGGAGAGACAGAGAGGGAAAGTGAGAAATCACGCCCCCACGAGGGGGGATGGCCATGCCGCAATCCCTTCTCTCTTCTGGGATTTTGGGCACAGGCGCTCCTACACGTGACCTGCGGGTGATTGTCAAGCCGCCACCCGGGGTTCACGCTACGGTGGGCCATGTAGGCCATGTAGGAGTCCGGTGCTTTAACCTCCACGCCACCTGCCTGGCCCTGTAACTCTAACAAAGCAACTGTGATACAACAGCACTGGAAACGATAGGGTGCATTGTCTCCCTGGGTGTTATTCTTTAATTTTTTAGAGATTTTTGCTATAGGACATGGGCACTTGCCGAGGAGAGAGAGAGAGACAGAGAGACAGAAAGCTAGAAATCACTCCGCCCCTTCAGGGGTGATGGCCACGCTGCAATCCCTTTTCCTCTCAGGAGTTTGGGCACACACACTCGCCCAGTGTGTTTTTCAAGCCACTGGGTCTGCGAAGACTGAATCGCTCAGTGGGCCATGTGGGATCCAGCTGCCTTCACCACCACGCCCCCTGCTGGCCTGGGAATAAATACACCTTTTAAAGTGCTGTGACAGGGAGAGAGCCTTAGGATTTGCGGGGAGCAGAGCTAGGTTCTGCCTAGGGCAACAAGTGGGGTGGGCCTCCCGCACCAGCAGAGCAGCTTAAGCAGCTGTACCTTCACGGTTCTGGGGGCTGGAAGTCCGAGCTCACCGTGTCAGGAGGACCGCCGCCTCCTGAGGACACCGGGTAAGCCTGTGGTCAGACCTCTCCCTGCCTCCCGCGGTTCCCGGACTTGCAACAGAATAACTGGGTCTCACATGGCGTTCTGGTCTGTGTGTGGCTGTGTCCAAATGTCCCCACATTTCTGTAAGGGCACAGGCATGTGGAATAAGGGTCCCCTACTCCCAGGACCTCGTCTTCACTAAGCACGGCTTTCTTTGTTTTAGGGGCCTACTGGGTAGCCGCCTGGTTTCCGCCAGAGGTCAGTCCCGAAGGACTGCGGTTAGGGCTCCAGCGTGGGAATTTGGGGGTCAGTTACAAGAGCAAGACTGGGGTGGAGAGAAGAAACACCTTCAAGTAGGCAAAGGGAGCTCTGGCTGGAAACTGAGGGAAAGTTTTAGGAAGGCACAGGAGTGACCCCAAACAGGGAACAGAAGTGTTCCACACAGGTGGGCGGGATTAACGTTGCCAAATGTGTGATGAAGCTGGGACAGCCCTTGCCCTGGCAGGTCCCAGGCATTGGGCCAGTCAATCAGACTAGCAGATGGACGTCCAGAGGCCTGTTTTGTTTCCACATTCTTCAACTTTAAAACCATCCTCCAGGGGCCGGCAGCTGGCGTAGTGGTGGAAACGCTAGCTCCCCACATGGCTGACTATGGTTCGAGTCCTGGGCCCAGCAGCTTGCTTTCTCACTTTCCTTCTATGTCTCTCTCTGATCAAATAATATTAATAATAACAACAATAATAATAATAATAATAAATACAATTAAATAAATAATTGAAAAAATCTTCCAGAGTCAGCCAGTGGCATGCTGGTTAAGGCAGCTGGATTGCACATGGCCGATGTTCGAGTCCTGGATCCAGCAACTTGAGAATCACTCCAAGCCCGTGTGTGTGTGTGCATGCCTACAATCCTGAGAGGAGAATGGAGGAGAAGAAATTGTAGTGTAGCCACCCCCCAGGGGGTGCTTTCTCACCTTCTCTCTCCATCCCTCTCCTATGAACACACGTACCTTATAGCGAATTAAAACCAAACAAAACAACAACAAAAACCATCTTCACTAACCCATGTAGGGAGTGGGGGGTTAGCAAATGTGCACCCCATTGGAGTCCTGCCCCGGGGCTCAAACCTGCCATTTCTGAGCTTCCTCTGCAAAACACTAGCAATTGCACGGCAAACACTAAATCTTAATTTGGCAAGAATGCAGACTCTAGAGATGCCGACCTGCGGGAGGTGGTGGAGGGGCGGGACCAGGCCTAGATAATGTCCTGCTGACACCTCGCCCAGTGGTCTGCATGGCCTTGGGGCTGGAGCCTGAGGAGCAGTTCTCGCTCCAGAACTATCCACTGACATGACTTAGATGCTGTTTTCAGCTGTGCAACCTCCAATTCTGATTTTCTGCGTCTCATGGAGCTACTTACTACTATTCTTTTTAAAATGTATTGCCAGAGGGTGTAGGAACTTGGGGGGCGAGCACATCCCCCCAGGGCTCATTTATCTCTCCTATGAGAGAAGAGACAAAGAGAGAGAGACACCCCCAGCAGGAGTCTCACACCACGATTCCGCACCAGCCTGATCGTGGGCACACACACACGTGCCAGTTGCACTCAGAGTTCTAGGGACCCAAACCCAGGACCTGCCCCAGGTGGGGCCAGTTGCCTGTCTGTTGTGTCCCGTCCTGGCCTGTCGTCACAGGCTGCTTCCATCCCGCTGTACCTGCTCCCGTGCAGCAGTCACAGCTGCAGGTTAGGGACCAGCCGTGACACCTGCTTGAAACAGCCAGACAGCGCTGCGGGCGTGTAGTCATGATGGGGCTGTTCCCTGAGCACACGCTTCACCCAAGACCCCGCCCCGCACAGCGGAAGCAGGTCGGTGTCCAAGAAGCAGGGGTTAGATGACTAGTGAGGTGGGGGTCAAGTAAACACAGCTCACTGTGACCCAGAGCAGAATCGGGGTGTGGAGACAAGGGCAGTGACATAGACTCCAAAGCGAAGGACAGCGTCTTCCCCTCGGGAAACCTTGCTTGGAGCCTTCAAGAGGGCCGCCCCAGTGGTAGGAAGGTGGGAAGGAGAGTTCAGCCTCTGCTCCCTCTGCACCCCCGCCCCGTCATCCTCGCCCTCGGTACCTCCCCAGCTAGCTGGGGAGAGGCAGTTCGAGACCACGTGTGATAAGACCCATTTGACAGTCACAGAGTAGCGAGAGGTCACTTCTTACAGTCCAGGAAAGACTCTATGGCAGGGTGGGTTACGAAGAAAAGGAGAAAGTGTTCCCGAATGTCTAGGAATGCTTGCTCGGTGCAGGCACTGGCCACCTCCCAGGCTACATTCCTTCAAAACCAGGTTTTTGTTTGTTTGTTTGTTTGTTTGTTTGTTTTGAGGTTTTTGCCATAGGGTGCTTGCGCTTGCTGGAGAGAGACAGAGAGAGGGAAAGTGGGAAATCACTCCCCTGGGGAAATGGCCATGCTGCAGTCCCTTCTCCTCCATTCTCCTTCTGGAATTTTGGGCATGAACACACACACACACACACACACACACACACACACACACGATTGACATGAATATCAAGCCACCAAGTCCGGGACTCCCACAGTTGGCCATGTGGGAGTCCAGTGTCCTAACCACCATGCCACCTGTGGGCCCCCAAAGCCAAATATTAAAAACACACTTAGGGGCCAGAAGGTGGCATGATGGTTAAGGTGCTGAACTCCCATATGGCCAACAATGGTTTGAGTCCTGGCCCCGGTGGCTTGAAAGTCACACCAGCTGTGGGGTGTGACCCCTGGGGGGTGTTCTCTCTCTCTCTCTGTTGAACACATGTGCCCTATGGCCAAAAGAGAGAGAGAGAGAGAACACAGAAAGCCCAGACAGCAGGATGACTCTCCAGGGTTCTGATCCCGGGTCTCAATTCCTTGCCAAAATTTCGTTTATCCTAAACCTGCTTATCTTTAATACGCATCAGGCTTCTGAGGGCTTGACCCAAAACCTCACTTGAACAAAACAACAAAACCCAGTAAAAGGCAGGCAGAGGGCTTTTAGAACCGTATTTCTTAAGAATAGCGAGACTTAACATCTGCTCAATCCCTACATCACAGATGAAGAACAGACTGAGTGGAATAATAAAATGAATAATAATAATAATAATAATAAAATGAGTGAATGGCCCAACAATCGGGCCATTTTATTATTTTTTTTTAAGAGAGATTTTGCTATAGGATGTGTGTGCTTGCCAGAGAGAGAGAGACAGAAAGCGAGAAATCACTCCCTCCCCAGGGGGGATGGCCCCGCCGCAATCCCTTCTCCTCCATTCTCCTCTAGGGATCTTGGGCACGCACACACACATGCCCAGCATGAGTTTAAGCCACCAGGTCCGGGACTCGAACCCCGGTCGACTACATGGGAGTCCAGTGACGTAGCCATTACGCTAACCGCTGGTCCCCTTTAAATAAACTTTTGATACCTGTAACTTACAGATGGGAAAGTGCGCAAGTCCCAGGCAATGCCTCAGTATGTTCTCATAAAAGGATCATGACTGAGAGAACCATCCAGATCAAATAAGTAGGACACGACCTACACCCCGGAGCCCCCTCCTGAAAGTAGCTGAGTCAGACCTAATTTTTCCCTAGAAATGATATGATTAACAGTATTAAGTGCCAAGATCAGCCCACAAAAACCAATAAATGTGCTTGGACTTTAGCAAAATGGCACCAGCTCCGCATCAGTGTTTCCATGGGGTGATGCAGTTTCGATTCCAAACGGAGAAGCTGGGCGGACTCCAGGCTCAGCAGCTGTGGACCTCAGGGCTCCCACTGTCGGGATCGGGGCGAAGGCGAGGAGGGCAGGAGGAGGCGTGCCAGGGTTCCGTTCACCAACTCCCAGTCTACACCAGCCGTGGGGCCCAAACGAGAAGCAATGATGCCGTAGCCAGACACGTGCCAGGTCTGTCGGTTTAGGAAAGGTGCCAGCCAGGGGTCCCAAGGGATGCCAGAGGTCCATGCTCACGTTAGGGTGAGCTGCAGCTGCATCTGCCTGTCCAGCAGACATGGGAGAATTAAGTGAGCCTATTTAGGGCCAGCAGGTGGCGTGCTGGTTAAGGTGCAGGACTCCCACACGTGGGACCACAGTTCGGGTCCCGGATCTGTGCACTTGAACATGCCAGGAGTGTGTGCGTGTGTGCACGCCCAAAATCCCAGAAAGACAATGGAGGACAGAAGATTGTGGTGTGGCCATCCCTGCCCGGGGTGAGTCCTCACTTTCCCTCGCGCGCGCTCTCTCTCTCTCTCTCTCTCTCTCTCTCTCATGGGTGAATGGGTCCTCTGGCAAAAACCTAAAGACAAGTGAAAAGAGGTTTATTTAAGTAACTGGGACAGGTGAAGAATGCTGAATGAAGCTGGTCTGTAATTGTTCCTATTGTCGCAAAACTGGATTTTTGCAGATGTTCTCATCAACACCTGATTCCAATTAAGAGAGGTCCCATTTTAATAGCTTCATATGGGAAAGAGAGCTCATTATAAACGTTCAATAGTGTTTCCTAGTCTTTGCCAGAATTCCTAGAAAGCAAAAATCATGTAGGGTGCTTTTCAAATGCAGATTTAAAGGCTCTGACCCAGATCTGTAAGTCAGAATTTTCTTGGGGGGGGGGGGACCTGATTATGATTATTTATTTTACAACACTCACAGGTGTTTATTTCTTTGTTACAAGGTTTGTTTATTTATTTATTTATTGGAGAGGTGTTTTTTTGTTTGTTTGTTTGTTTGTTTTTGCTATAGGGCACGTGCACTAGCCAGACAGAGAGAGACAAAGAGAAAAAAAAGCGAGAAATCACCCCCCAAGGGGGATGGCCACGCCACAATCCCTTCTCCTCCATTCTCCTCTCAGGATCTTGGGCACGCGCACACACACGCACCCGGCGTGAGTTTAAGCCACCGGGTCTGGGACTTGAACCGCGGTCGACTACGTGGGAGTCCAGCGACATAGCCATTACGCTAACTGCTGGTCCCATGGTTTGTTTATTTTTTTATTCCATGAGCAAGAGAGAGAGAGACAGAGAGGCAGCACCCTCAGAGGGTCCTGATGCCACACCCGCCCCCAGTGTCAGCCAGCCCTGATCACAGACATGCGCATGTCCAGTGTATTCAGTGAGGTCTCCGGACACAAACTCAGAACCTGCCCCTAGGATCACCCTCACAGAACACCGCATTTACCAGACGCATGTGTGTGCATGTCCAGGACCCGAGAGGAGAAGGGACTGCAGTGTGGCCATCTCCCTGGGGAGTCCTCACCTTCCCTCTCACTGCCCCCCACCTCTCTCTCTGCTGAGTGCACATGCCCTAGGGCAAAAACCTAAAAAAAAATTCTTTTTTAAAAAATAAAACACTTATGACATCATGTAATGCTCAGTATTCAAGAAGATGAACATGGCGTACTCTCACTCGCTGCTCACTGATGTGTGCTTTAAAAACCGTAAGTGGCCCACAGAGATATACCTCGGTTATATGGAAACAGAGATCTTAACTTTAAAACTTAATTAATCAAAAAAAATCATATAAGTAGGGGCAGGAGAAAGTTTAAGAGCTAAAAAATAAAAAAAAAGAATCATGTGAGAGGACTTCAGAAAGTTTGTGAAAAACCATAATGAAAGTATGTGTTTATTTTGTTGCAAAAAAAATGGAAACCCATACGTAATTTTTTTCAGCCTATGCATTTCCGCGAATTTTTTACAGACCCCATGTATACCCTGAGAACCCTCGTTCCTTCCCCTTGGCCCCAATGAGGAACCTGTGCCAGCCATAAAGCAAAGGGAAGTGTGATTATTACCCCATCGCTGGTGACACACTTGGGGACGAGGGAAGGAGGTGACCTCGCAGATTCCCTGGGACTTGAGCCCTCACATTTAATTTAACTCGAAGCCCTTGTGTTTAACAGAATCACCCAACGCAGAAACTAGGAATATCTTGCAAAATTACATGGATCTGAGACGACACAGGAAAACACGCGTGCTCTTTACATACATGGTTCTGAGGTCAGGTCACAGCTCCAAAGTTCACTTAACACTCTAAGCGGTACCCTTCTCTGGGAAGAAGTCAGCGGGGGTCCCTGGCGGTGTCTGCGTCAGGATCCATTTAGCTCCTGAGCGTATCGCAGAGTGCACGTTAGAACAGCAAGGCTCGGAGGGGCTCCACATGTAAACAGCTTCTGCCCACACCCCTCCTAAGGAGCGTTCAAATCAGCCCCAGAGACAGGCGTCAAACCCGACGTCTGTGAAGTCAGAGAGTGGCCCTCCGGCCCCTCGTGGCTTCTAGTCACTGGTTTGAGGAACGTAATTGACGTTTCATTCCCTGACACCTGCAAAGGGGAAGTGCCCTCTTCCTCCCTCTTTTTTTTTTTTTTTTTTTGAGGTTTTTGCCATAGGGCTCGTGCGCTCGCCAGACAGATAGAGAGAGATAGAGAGACAGACAGCGAGAAGTCACACCCCAGGGGGAATGGCCACACCACAATCCCTTCTCCTCCATTCTCCTCTCGGGATCTTGGGCACACATGCACACGCGCCCGGTGTGAGTTTTAAGCCACCGGGTCTGGGACTCGAACAGCGGTCAACTACATGGGAGTCCAGCAACATAGCCATTACGCTAACTGCTGGTCTCCCCGTTCCTCCCTCTTGGCCCTGAAGTATGGTACGAGAAAGCACAGGTTGGAGTGAGCAAATACACCTGGTGAAGGCCCACATACCAGGAAGTGGCCTCCCTGAAGAGCCGACCGAGAGGTGATAAGGGTCCATGGTCCCAGACCTAATAAGGTGCGTATCTAAATAGCACCCAGGGCCTCCCAGGTTAGGTTTCTGGCTCCTCTCCCATCTTCTCGGAGTTTTCCCTATAGGGCATGCGCACTCGTTGGAGAGACAAGGAGATAGAAAGCAAGAAATTCGTGCCCCCCAGGGGGGATGGCCATACACAATTCTTTCTCCTCTTGGGATTTTGGACACACATGCGCATGTGCCTGGCCTGAGTTTTAAGCCACCAGGTCTGGGACTAGAACCATGGTTAACTACGTGGGAGTCCAGTGACATAACCATTACACCATCTGCTGCTCCCTCATCTTCCATCTTTTTTGGAGCAGTGGTAATAATGTGTTCGAGGGAAGCCAGATCCCACGTGGCCTCCACAGTTCGAATCCCCCACATGGTCAGCCCCAAATGCCGGGGACAGGCATACACAGGGGTGCCCAGGATCCCCTGGGCTGGAGGACTGCAGGAAAATCATCTTGATATGGCTAGACCCTGGGAAGGGTCATTTTTTCTCTCACACATGCATGCTCATGCGCTTTTATCATTAGTAAAGAAAAAAAATTTAAAGAAAACCTTTGTGTTCTGACTGAATTCCTCTGGGAGCCATAAACACTTCGTGACTCTAGATGATACCTGCTCTGGGAGGAGGGAGGAGGGTTTTATTAAGCACTGGAAGTGTTAAAGCCCCACGGATCACTTTATCTCCAAGTTAAACCACACCCTTCAGTTATCAGGGCCAGAGTCCAGGTCAAACACAGCCAAGTTCCTGACTTCGCCAGGCTCCTAGAGCGGAGAGCGCAGAATTCCCTCCCAAGGCTGCCAGGACTGACTCTCCGGGCCAGGAGGAGGCAGGGATTTCTAAAGCAATTCCCAGGACTGTGGCGGTTCCGTCCTGCCCGCCCCACTTGCGGTACCAGTGACAGCACCCCTCACAAGCCCCAGCCCTCGGTGCTGTGACACTCTTCCTTGGCATCAACCGGGTGGCCTGAGCTGAGGACGTTGGTCGGAGCAGGTCCCAGCCCTCGCTCCTGCAGAGCTGGAGACGGGAGAGCGCAGAGGTGCAGCAGGCCAGCGCCAGCCCCGTCCCGCCCACCTCCACGCTGTCCTGGGCTGCCAGACTTCTCACTTGGCTAGTCAAGGACAAATGCTGTTGGGTTCATTCCCGAGCCCCACTGCAGGCCACCATAGCACCCTTGGAGCACTTTTTTATGGGGCAATAAAACTTTACAGCCGGCCAGCTCCAAAGGATCCCACATTTCTGAATAGATCCATTTATGACCTACGAGACCCGCCTTGGTTTGCCCTTTGGAAATCCTAGCAGATATGAGACCCTCCCGGAGAAGGTCCTCGGGCCACAGCGGCTACCAGCTGGCTTACAGAAAGCTCAGAGCAGAGAGCTAGCCTCCCGACACTGTGCATGGCGACATCAGAAAATAAAACCGCCCTTGCGCCCGCCGGCACCGGAGACAGCCACGTGCTTTGGACTCAGACCTGACTGCCTGGTCCCCAAGTTCTTCTCCATTGCTTTTCTCTTGCCTGCGTTGACAGGGTTCTCTGCCAGCTTGGTCAGCGAATCCTAGTGAACGGGTCTTTTCCTTCCTTTCTTTAGCAGGCTAAAGAAAGAAAGAAAACCAGGAAAAAGCAAGAACCCCACTACAGCTTGTCTTTTCTCATCAGCGCCCGGTAACAGCCAGCGAGCCCAGGAGGAGGACCGAGGCGGCAGACTCACCCGGGCTCCATTCCGGCCATTGCTGGGCGTCAGAGACCAGCCCCAGGCTCCTCCGGTCTGGGGACGCAGCTCCCTGCAGCCCCGCGGACAATCGGGCCCATTCTATCCTCGGGCTGCAGAGTTAAAGGGTGGCCCTTACAAAAATATAAACAGCTCGTCAGCGCTAGCCAAAGGGGCGGGGCCGCAGTATCAGGGGACAATGGGAGCCAATGATCGCCCTCTTAGGCTGTGTTTGCTGAAGATATTGTGTTTCATTCTGAAGAAGGGGAGCTGGGGAGAGCGCTGAATACAAAGAGCCGGCATCCTGGCGGTTCCAGCTCGTGGTCTGAAAGGGGGCCAAGCTGAAAAGTATAATCACTGCCCACAGCAGACCGATTTCAGGGAGGGTTTGTAAACGCTCTCCCAACTATGTGCATTTCAGAGCCACAGACATCTGTATGCCTTAGCAGGCCTTTGCCTTCTAGGGTTAATAAGTGTAGTTTGTTTGTTTTCAGATTTTTTTTTTTTGAGAGGTTTTTGCTATAGGGCGCCTGCGCTCACCAGAAAAACAGAGAGAGAAAGAGAGACAGAAAGCATCCCCCAGGGGGGATGGCCATGCCGCAGTCCCTTCTGCATTTTCCTTTTGGGATCTTGGGCACGCACACACATGCACCCAGCGTGAGTTTAAGCCACAAGGTCCAGGACTCGAACTGCAGTCGACTACATGGGAGTCCAGCGACATAGCTGTTACCCAACTGCTGGTCCCAATTTAATTAAATTTTTTATTACTATTATTTTAAAATTTGCTATAGGGCACATGTGCTCACCCAGAGAGGGACAGAGAGAGCGAGAGAGAGAGAGAAAGGGAAAGTGAGAAAGCAAGCTGCCAGGTCTGGGACTCGAACTGTGGTCGACCATGTAGGAGTCCAGCGTCTAATAAGAGTAGTCTTAATGTTTGTGAAGTAGATGGGAATTGTCCCACACAGAACGAAAGCTCAGGAAGATACTTTTATGTTCTGCTTATCTTTAAAAAAAAAAAAAAATTATTTTAATTTAACCAGAGAGGGACAGAGTGAGAGAGAGAAAGTGAGAAAGCAAGCCGCCAGGTCCAGGACTCGAACCATGGTCAGCGATGTGGGAGTCTAGCACCCTTAACCACCTGCTGGCCCCGTGTTCCACTTATCTTCCTGGACCTGCTTTCTGAGAAGCACTCGCCTTCTCTACAGCGAGGTTCCTGGAGTGGACTGGTTTCTCAGGACCCAGAGAAATGGGCTTGCTTTATGCCTTGCGTCAGCAAAATGGCTCACATCTGATCTGTCCATGTTCATCTTTAAATGCTCATTAAGTCTGACTGCTCATGTGCAAACAGACCTGAAGTTTGTTCAGCATATTTAGAAGAAAGCAAGATGGTGTTGTTTCTTCCTAGCTCGGACCTAACTCCATTCTGCTTGTAAAGCTACCACCCCAGCTCAGCTTCCCAATACGGTACAATAACAACCAAGAACTAGAAAATAAACTGTGGCTTATTTTTCCTTCTTTATAATTCTAAATAATACACTGAGGTTAAAAATAAAGCTAGGGGCTATTTAGTTGATTGCGTGGCACTGCATAAATTATAGGCGTACAAACATTGAGAAAGTGCAGTCATTGTGATCTGGAATAGTTTCATTATTTACAAAGGGAAGCACAGTACTTATCCAAATTAACTGGCAGAGAAAACAGAAAAATGTTGAAATATATTCCACAAACTATCAAAGAACCCTTCTGATGTTGATTATAAAAAGAATAATTACAAAAATGATGTCCTTTCTAATAAATGTCTGTTGAATTTTATCTTTCATCACACTGGAATTTAATTTATTATTATTATTATTATTATTATTACTGTTAATAGTTTTGTTTTGCTTTTTTGGAGAGGTTTTTTGCTATAGGGCGCATGTGCTCGCCAGACAGACAGAGAGAGACAGAGAGATAGAAAGCGAGAAATCACCACGCCGCAATCCCTTCTCCTCCAGTCTCCTCTCGGGATCTTGGGCACACACGCACACGCGCCTGGCATGAGTTTAAGCCACCGGGTCCGGGACTCGAACTGCGGTCGACTACGTGGGAGTCCAGCGACATAGCCATTACACTAACTGCTGGTCCCAATTTTAAGAGAGATTTTGTTACAGGGTGTGTGTGCTTGCCAGAGAGACAAAGAGATAGAACGTGACAAATCACCCCCCAGGGAGTGTGGCCATGCCACAGTCACTTTCTCCTACACTGTCCTCCTGGGATTTTGGACACACATGCACACACACCCAGTGTGCGTTTTAAGCCACTGGGTTTGGGACTTGAACTGCGGTCGACTGTGAGGGAGTTCAGTGATCTGGTAGTCCCTGGAGGTTAATCTATATTAAAGGAAAACTCCCCTGGTACCACTTCCAAACAGTGTATGCAAAATCCTGTTCTTCTAAAGATCCTAAAAGAGCTGTAATGTGGCCCAGCTGCCGTGGCATAGCAGAAGCCATAAAGTCGACCCCAGGTACAGATCCCAGGGCTGATCACGTACCTTGTGTGTACCTGTGCATGGGTAACTAGAATCCTGAGGAGCTGGAGGGTTGGGGAAGAAGGCTGTGGTGTGATGAGACCCTGTCAGGATGCTTCTCTCTCTTGCATGTGCACATGCTCTCTGCCATTGAAAAAAAAAGTTGAAGAGAGCTGTGACAGCCATGTCTCATGGCTCTTGATTTTAAGGTAGAGGTTACCTTCTGGAAAAGATCTCGTTTTTCTCTAAAGTATTAATATCTGTCACTAAAGAAAGCTTCAGAACACCAAAAACATGAGCAACAAAGGAAAAAATAGACAAACTGGACTTTATCAAGATTTAAAATGTTCACACATTGCAGGACTTTCTCAAAAAAGTGACAAAGACAACCTACGGAATGGAAAAAACTATTTGCAAGTTATACATCTGATAAGGTTCTCACATTCAGAATATATAAAGAATGCTTACCACTCGTCAACAATAAAACAAACAATCCAAATAAAAAGATGGGCAGAGGTATTAAGTAGATCTTTTTTCTAAAGCATATGAAAACAAGCTCAACATTAGTCATTAGGGAAATGCAAATCAAAGGGACGGGGCTATGACACAGCGGTAAAAGGCAATGCTCCTCTGTCCTGACCCACATGGAGGGTTCTGGGTTCACAAACAGAGACTTCTCTGAGTACGCTGAGTACATGTGTGTCCATGATCCTGGCTAGCTATGGCTAGGGGGCGGGGGAGGTCATGGCATCAAGACCCTGGGAGGGGTACTTTCTCTCTCTGTGTACTTCTCTCAGTTTCTCTGTCTCTCTTGCTCATGGAAGAAACAAATGCATAACACTTTTTTTAAAAAGTGAAAAACACAATGAGGCGCCACTTCACACCTACTAGGATGGCTATAAGGAAGAAACAAAGAAAGAAGGAAGGAAGCCTTGAGTGTCTGGAGCAGGTAGAATCCTTGTATTTGCTAGTGGGCATGGACAATGGTTCAGCTACTATGGAAAACAGTTCCCCAGTTCTTTAAAAAGTGACTTGTAGGGTCCTATGACTCAGTAATTCTATTCCTGGATATATACACAAAAGGATTGAGTTGGGCCCAGCAGTTGGCGTAATGGCTATGTTGCTGAACTCCCATGTAGTTGACTGCAGTTCGAGTCCCGGACCCAGTGGCTTAAACTCACACTGGGCGCGTGTGCGTGCGTGCCCAAGATTCCCGAGAGGAGAATGGAGGAGAAGGGATTGTGGCGTGGCCATCCCCCCTGGGGGGTGATTTCTCACTTTCTGTCTCTCTGCATGCACCCTATAGCAAAAACCTCTCTTAAAAAAAAAAAAAAAAAAAAAAAAAGAATTGAGGGGTCAGTAAGTGGTGTGGCAGTTGGGGTGCTAGACTTCCACACCTGGCCAACCATGGTTCTAGTCCCTGACCAGGTGGCTTTTTTTCTCTCCCCCCACCCCCCCTCTCTCTGGTGAGCATGTGTGCCCTATAGCCAATTGAAAAAATATTAATAATAAGTAAAATTAAATAAAGAATTCTTTTTAAAAAAGAATTCTTTATTTAATTTTACTTATTTATTCATTTATTTTAATTTTACTGGAGAGACAGAGAGAGAGAGGGAAAGTGAGAATGTAAGCGACCAGGTTCAGGACTCGAACCATGGTTGGCCATGTGGAAGTGTCCAGCACCTTAACCACCACGTCACCTGCTGGTCCCAAATAAATAATTCTTAAAAAAAAGAAAAGAAAAGAAAACAGGGGCTCGAATGAATGCACGTACACCCGTGCTCACTTGAATGGATAAATTGTGGTATACAGATGCAATGGAATGTCATTTGGCTATAAAAAGAAATAAAACACTGATACAGCTGCAACAGAGAATACACCCCAAAAGATTATGCGAAGAGGAAAAAATCAGACACGAAGGCCACATATTGTGTGATTCCATTTATCTGAAATATCCAGAAAAAATAAAAAATACCCAGAAAAAAAAAAAAAAAAAAAAGCTACATGTTGGTGGCTGCCAGGGCTGGGGATAAGGGAATGGGATTGGGGCTTTATTTTGTAGTAATAAAAATGTTTTCGAACTAGGTAGAGTTGGCAGCTAAACATATATAACTTTATGAATGTATTAAATACCATCGATTGTTCACTTTAAAATGGTTAATTTTATGTCGCATAAATTTCACCTCAATCAACTGAAAACACTTTTTTATTTAAAGTTTTAATATCTTCTAAACTATCCTTAAAAAAACGATCCCAGGCCTGCCAAGTAGCACGGTGTTTAAAGCAGCTACATCCCACGAGGCTGACTGCATGGTTTGAGTCCTGAACCTGGTGGCTTGAAAACCATGCTTGGGGAGGGCCCCGCAGGTGCTGCGCGTGCGTGCTGGCGTGCGTACCCGTGTAGTCTGGTGTGGGTCTTAAAAAAAATAACATAAAAATGGCTTCAAAAAGAGCTTTGGTCATCCTGGCTAAAGGAGCAGAGGAAATGGAAACGGTCATCCCTGTAGATGTCATGAGGCGAGCTGGGATTAAGGTCACTGTTGCTGGCCTGGCTGGAAAAGACCCAGTGCAGTATAGTCGTGATGTTGTCATTTGTCCTGATGCCAGTCTCGAAGATGCAAAAAAAGAGGGACCATATGACGTGGTGGTTCTACCAGGAGGTAATCTGGGTGCACAGAATTTATCTGAGTCCGCTGCCGTGAAAGAGATCCTGAAGGAGCAGGAAAAGCGGAAGGGCCTCATAGCCGCCATCTGTGCAGGTCCTACTGCCCTGTTGGCTCATGAAATAGGCTTTGGAAGCAAAGTTACAACACACCCACTTGCTAAAGACAAAATGATGAATGGAAGTCATTACACCTACTCTGAGAATCGTGTGGAAAAGGATGGTCTGATTCTTACAAGCCGTGGTCCTGGGACCAGCTTCGAATTTGCTCTCGCGATTGTTGAGGCGCTGAGCGGCAAGGAGGTGGCCGACCAAGTGAAGGCTCAACTTGTTCTTAAAGATTAGAGCAAGAGAATGTGCCCATGAGTTAGAGGAACAGACCGTTTGTGATCCATTCTCGCTGCATTTGCATTCAACACGTGGCTGGCTAATGTGCCCCTACGTTGTCATTGCTGCTTGTGTAGTTGCGAAGTCTCAACTGCACATGGATCGCTCGGCTTACGAGCTGTGTCTGTACATTTCTGAACCTTGTTTGCAGAATAAACAGGGCATTTAGCAAAAAACAAACAAACAAACAAACAAAAAAAACATGCTTGGCACATGTGTGTGCATGCCCAAAATCCCGAGAGGAGAATGGAGGAGAACGGACTGTGGTGTGGCCATCCACCTTGGTGGGGGGTGTGCTTTCTTACTTTCTCTCTCTCTGTCTCTCTTCAGTGAGTCCGCATGCCCTAGAGTGAAAATTAAAACTAATAAAGTGTTCACAGGTTTGCTGGAGATTTTTTTTTTTTTTTTTTGAGAGATTTTTGCTATAGGGTGTGTGCGCTCGTCAGAAAGAGAGAGAGACAGAGAGACAGAAAGCGAGAAATCACTCCCCGGGGGGATGGCCACACCGCAATCCCTTCTCCTCCATTCTCCTCTCGGGATCTTGGGCAAGCACGCACAAGCCACCAACTGCTGGTCCCTCCCATTTTGTAGATAAGTAAACTAAGAGCCAGCGAGTTCAATGAACTTCCTGGAGTCACCCAGCCTGTAGGTAATGCAGTCAGGTTCTCTCTATCCCACCATGCTGTTCCTGAGCACAAGGCATACAGAAATAAACCCACTGGGCAAAAGCTGTTCTCCAATGCCAAATGCAAAATAAAATAAGCAACTAAAATGTACTAAGAAGCATTTTAGAGTGAAGTAGATATTTCAGGGAATGAAGATTTTCTACTGATAATTCAGCCTCCAACAAATGAGCTAGCGGTAGGGAACCCCCCTGCACCCCCAGCCTTCTATCTCTGCTTCTATGTCTCTTTTTCTGTCTCTCCCTGCTTCAATCTTCCTTTTTTTTTTTTTTTTTTTTTGTAACTTTTCCGTTTTACACTTTTTTTAAAAGGCAAAGTTTTTCTCTTGCTCCTAGCTCCACCTCTTATCTTGTTAATTATCGCTCTGGTCCTTCCACCCAGGCAGAAGAGGCCGGACCTTCAGAAGAAGGTTCCACATGGCTCCAGTGAAGTAGATATTTCGCGTGGTGCACAAGCGCGCCACACTGTTTTTTTTTTTGTGATTTTTTTTTTTAAAAAAAGAACATTAATTACAATTTTATTTTTTAATTTTTTTGTCTTTTTTTCTCCTTTTGTTATTGTTTCTCTCTCTCTTTTTTATTTTCCTTTTTCTTTTCTCTCTACCCTCCAATATCCATTCAATGTGTTTTTAGACGGATCTAAGAGCACTGTAGATCAACATCCAAATACTAGTAGGGTTAAAATATTCCCCAATATCTACTGAATCTGCTGCACCAGCGATCACAACAGAACGGCAAAGAGATTCTAGATCATCTCTGTCTGATTGCTACTGAACATTCAGGCTGAACATCAAGAATTTGAAAGAAACACACCATCCATCAGATGACAAGAAATCACCCCCGGATCACAAGAAATATGGGGAAAAAAAAGAAAAAACCTCTCCTCCAAGGGAAAAAAGTAACTCTTCTTCATTCACAAGCAGTTCGGTGAAAATCATGGAAATGTCTGATAATGAATTTAGAGCATTCATAATGTGGAAGCTAACAGAGATGGAAGAGAAGAGAGATAATGAACTGCTAAAGAGAAAGGAGAAAGAAATTGACGAGTTCCAGGAGATGAGGAAATTCTTGCAAGATACAAAAGAGGAATTACACACTTTACAAAAGACTCAAATGGAACTGCTAGAGATGAAGTCTATAATACAAGAAGTCAAAATCTCCCTTGAAAGTATTAAAAGCAGACTAGATCATTCACTAGATCATTCACTAGATCATTCTATTCCCAAAATAGAATCTCAGATGTCGAAGAGAAAATGGCTGGCCTAGACAAATCCACCACAAAGACTGAGAAAATGGCCCAAAAATTTGAGAATAATATGCGAGAAGTACTGGATACCATCAAACGTCCAAATATCCGGATAACTGGCATTCCAGAAGGTGAAGAGACCCATAAGGGCATTGATAATCTATTCCATGAAATCCTGCAAGAAAACTTTCCAAACCTAGAGAGGCATTTGAAGATGCAGTCCCAGGAAATACAAAGGACCCCAAATAGAATCAACCCAAGAAGATCTTCTCCAAGACACATTATAGCCAGGTTGACCAAAACCGCAGACAAAGACAAGATACTAAGATTGGCAAGAGAAAAACATCAAGTTACCTACAAAGGACATCCCATCAGACTAACAGCAGATCTCTCATCGGAAACAATGCGAGCGAGGAGAGAATGGGAAAATATATTCAAAGTGTTAAGAGAGAAGCAATTTCAGCCAAGAATACTGTACCTGGCAAGATTATCTTTCAGGTGGGAAGAAAAGACAAGAATATTCTCAGATAAACAAAACCTGAAAGAATTTACCAGCAACAGACCAGATCTCCAAGAAGTTCTCAAGGGTGTGCTGTATCAGGAAAATTAAACACGGACACACGGAAATAAGAGTCCAAAAACTAAGAAAGTGGCCAACTTAATCATAGGGACAAGTCTGGAGTTGAATATTATATCCCAGGATTTAATCAGGAAAATTGAACCAGAACAGAAGATAAAAGTACATGAGACTGATAGGTTCATGCACCTACCATTTGAACAGAATCCTAACCTGTTTCCTGGCTTTAAGCAAAGTTCCTTGGCGTTTTTTTGATTTAAGTCAAAACTGGTTTTCTTAGTAGTAATAAGTGAACTCACCATTGAAAGTAGTTAGATTATGTAGGAAATTGTGTGATCAATGCAGTGTGGGTGGGAAGGGAATGGAGGACAATTGTGGACACAGGAGGTGGTGTGAGAGGAGGATGGGAAGGGACAAAGGGTCAGAAAGAGGGGTGGAAATAATTCCAGGAACTAGAAATGGAAAATTTTTAAAAATGTGCATGATTGAGTCACTATGCAGTGTGTACTGGATGGGAGATCACATTTTGTGTGCTGTGATGATGCTTAGGGAAGGAATGTAAATTGAGTTACAAAAAAAAAAAGTTTCAGGAAAAAAATATATATCTATTCAATGACTGCAGTAGGATATGTAGCCCCAGCTAGGTGCTACTTTATAGGATGCGTAAAGTTAGACTTGTGTTCATGGAAATGTGTATGTCACCTGTGTTTGCTATGAGGGTATTTGGATTGATTAGGGTCTTTGGTGATTCAATAAAATGTGGGGGGAAACAGTATAGAAAGCAAACATAGATACCAAGAGACAGTGTGGGAGGAGAGTGGGAGATGGCAGAAGGTAAGAGATAGGGAATCAAGGATAGGGGGAAAAAAAAAAGCAAAACATACAGAAAACAAGAAATGGAAGGTCATTTGCTGACAATAACATGTTTGTTGATGTGGTTGATTGAGACAATATACAGTGTACCCTGGATGGAAAATCTCATTTTGTATGCTGTAATGATGTACAGCGAATGAATGCAAATAAATAAATTGAAATAAAAAAAAAAAAGAAGCAGCATTTTAGATGTAAAATAAGCACTATGGCTCTCTTTCTAGAGAGACAAAGCTGCAAACAAGGGGAAGAAGACAAAAAGCCAATTGTCAAACTTCTACTCAAACAGTGTCACAGTCAAAACAGAATCCTAGAACTTTAGAAATCGGAGGCATTTCTAAGTGAATTTAACAGATGCCCCCATTTTCATGTATGCAAAACCAATGCCATGCAAATTAAGTGACTCGCCTGCGGTTGCGCAACATGGTAGCAGCATCCAGGCCGGGATCAAGTCTCCCAACACCCAGTCCAAGGTTCTTTCCACTTATGACCTACACAAAATATTACAAAATCAATCCCAGATTAATCTTCTACCAAATATATCTCGAATTCTCTCTCTTCATACTATTAATAGATGTTAATTCTGACCCTCTACAAACCCTGAGCGTAATGACCTACAGAATATGTTTGACACTCTCAGTGAGTTTACTATCTCTTTCATTCTTAAAAAATCAATAAAGAGCTGGCTCCATGGCTTGGTGGACAGCATAGCTGGATCCCATGTGGCCTACTATGTGGTTTGAGTCCCGGATCTTCAGCACGAGAAACACACAGGGCCTGTGTGTGTGCATGCCCAAAATCCTGAAAGGAGGGAAAAATAGAAAAGAAGAGATTGTGGCATGACGCTTTTTAATCTCCCTCTCTCTGTTTCTTTGTCTCTCTCTGGTGAGTGCACATACACGCCCTCTACCAAAATAATAATAATAATAATAATAATAATAATAATAATAATAATAAATAAAGAAGAGACACAGGACTGTGTTTGGACTCAGTTCATTTAATGACAGGTTTAGTAAACGTCTTGGAAGGTAGAACAGAAAAAGAACTGAAAACCAGGAGGAAGAGGAGACTGAAAACAGAAAAAAGATTTTGCCAGGAATTTCAAGAAGACACAGGACTACCGCTGACAAAGCCGTCCTGCACATTCCTGGGGCTCATTTCCTTCCTGACTGTCATAGCCCTGGGCATTGGCATTGTTATTAAAAACAATACACAGAACAATTACAGACAGAGGAGTGTTCTTAAGAGGTAGGAGGAAGACGCCACTACTTTCTGAATTTCAAACTATTCGATGACGCAATTCAGAAAATTGCTACATGCCCTTCCAGGATGACCATCATCCAATTAAAATTTTACCCTTGATCTGGAACAGCCACCTCTTAGTCAGCCAACCCTGGGCAATCTGAGGCTTCAATCACCCGTCGCAGAGTGGCACCCAACCCCTTCGGAAGGCGCAGAAGCCCCAACGAACGGCCTCAGTCTAACATCCCACGCTGCACTCGTTATCAAGTTCCTGATTAGCCAACAAACAAAACACTGGACGAAATGTTAAATTACCTACTGAAATTTTTTCAAAAGTGATATACACTTGAATTTATGTTCTTACATCAAGTAGGCCCTGTAATAATATGGCTGATGGGACTGGGTGAGGTCATGACAGAGGTCCTTTGGATAATATGTGGATGCGAGATGGGACCCCTTCATTGTCTCAGAGGATTCTGGAAATTACAAACTTCTAAACTTTCATTACAATTCTAAAATCTTTTATTTTCTTTTTTAGAAAAAAAATAAGAGAGATGCTTTTTTTGTCCCCCCCCCCCCCCATAAGGTGTATGTATTCTCTGGAGAGAGACAGAGAGGGGAAAAGTGAGAAATCGCTCCCCAGGGCAGACGGCCACACCATAACCCCTTCTCCTCCATTTTCCTCCTGAGATTTTGGGCATGCACACACACACACACACACACACACACACAAACACACATGCCCAACGTGATTTTCAAGCCATCAGATCCAGGGCTTGAACTGTGGTCAGCCACGCGGGAGTCCAATGCCTTCACCACCATGCCATCTGCTGGCCCCAGGATGCCATTGTCAATGATCACAAAATACATTAAACTGGGTGACATATTAAAAAAAGAATTCTCATAGTTGTGGAGGCCAGAAAGTCCAAGATCAAGGCACGGGTGGATCTGGTGTCAAAAATTCATTGTCTTTTTCCCGTGTCCACGTGGTAGAAAGAACAGACGCTCACTCAGGCTCTTTTACAAGGGCTCCTCCCATGACCTAATCACTCCCTAAAGGCCCCATTCCCAATACCAGCACCCTGCGGGCTAGGGTTTCACACATGAATTTTGAAGGGACACATGTTCAGTCTATAACAGATGCGTAGGCAGCAGGGCTAAAGAGAGAGAGCTGGAAATGTACCCCTCGGTGACACTGACGAACTTTGAAGAGAGAAGAAACGAAAGCTCCCTCTTTCTTGGTTTTTCGAGGCTTTTGATCCTATTCTGCTTGGCTGCCTTTCAGTGCATCATAAATTATGGATAAAAATCACTCACGCTTAGGTCATCCCACAACCTGCTCAAGATCTGAGGCACCCTAAGCACATTCCCCTAAACTCTGTCATCCTCCAATGCATTCATGCTCTGCAGATGAAGCAATTTCACCACTACGTAGGCGCTGCTCCCAATTATTATGCTGGATAATTCCTTTGCATTTCTCTGAGAAAGACAGCCATGGCAGGGCCGCAAGTCAGCACTGATGTAAAGCAGACCTTCTCGTGAAGGGCTCTGCTAAGCACGTGTGAACACATGGTTTTTCTAGCCATGCCAGTGGGTCTTTATAGGGCTCCGTTAGTGTGTTCCTCTATCCCCATATTACGAAGGACCCACATTTGCAAAATGATGCCGAAACGCAGAGTGGTACATTGGCTCTTACGATGGACCATGCAATGGCCCTGGACCCATTTGCCCATGACCCAGCCCATTGAGCTAAACCAGGACAAATTTCATCCATTCATTCATTTAAATTGCCAAAGGGTGGCCAGCAGGTGGCATAGTGATTAAGGTGCTGGACTCCCACATGGATAACCACAGTTCGAGTCCCAGACCTGGAGACTTGCTTTCTCATTTTTTTCCTCTGTCTCTCTTTCTCTCCCTCTTTGTCTCTCCGGTCAAACTAAATAATAATAATAATAAATAAAATTAAATAAATAATTAAAAAAGTAAATAGCCAAAGGGCACATGTGTTTGACGGAGAGGGAGGCAGGAAGAGAGAGAAAATGCCCCACAATGAGACATCATGCCTCAACCCCTCTCCTCCATTTCTCCCTCCCATCGGGAGGTGGGTGCTCACACGCACATGCCTGGTGTGTTTTTTAAGCCACCAGGGCTGGGACTCAAACTGCAGTTAGAAATCAGGCTGACCTGCAATTCCACAAAGCTTTTCAATTCACTGGGAAAGACCATGAGAAGTCTGAAATCCTGGGTCAGGGTGATCCCAGGGCCCACACAGAAGGCCTTTCGTAAGGTCTTCCTAGATCCAAGAGCAATGTCACATTGCCACCGTTACCTCGGATCATGGACGAAAACACGCCATGCACCTGGAGGTTTTCAAGCAGGACCACCCCCCCAGAAGTGAGATCAGAACTTAGTAATAATAGCAATAATGGGGCCAGCAGGTGGCATGGTGGTTAGGGGAGCTGGACTCCCACATGGCGAACTGTGGAGTCCAGGACCTGGCGGCTTTCTCTCTCTCTCTCTCTCTCTCTCTCACACACACACACACACACACACACACACACTCTCTCTCTCTCTCTCTCTCTCTCTCTGTCCTTCTCTGGTCAAATTAAAGTAAATAAGTAAACTAATTCTTAAAAATAATAATGATAGCAATAATATGTCGGCGGTATTTGTTGTATGTAGGCACCATTTTTAAAGCAATTACATGTACTAAGTTTCTTAATCCTCACAACCAGCCTCAGGTGGTAGATATCACACTCAATTTGCAGATGACACAATGGAAACTTGGAGAATTAATGAACGTATCTATCCAGGAGGAAGTCCAATATTGAGAGAATAACATTCTAACAGGATTGGTTCAGAGAAAGAAGAACAGACAATAGCAATAAAACGTGGGGATACAACTAAGGAGAGCAGAGAGTAAAAATATCAGGTCATTGGAAAAGTTCATGACCTACTTTTCTGTGTTTTTTGATGCAAAAATGCATCATGACTTTCCCGACGACCCACTAGCTGGCAGGACAGTGGCACAGCTGTAAAATCTAATGCTCTGCAAGGCTAACCCACGTGGAAAGGTTCTGGGTTCATGTCCTGAGACCTTCCTGAGTGCACCAGACACACGTGTGCCCATGATCAAGAGCTGGCGAGGCTGGGCATGGCTCAGGGTGTCAGGACATGGTTTGAGTTTCTGTCTGGGTCCCTCTCTCTCTTTCTCACGCATTAAGAAATACATAAATAAACTTGAGAAACCTTCAAAACCTGGGGCTCAGTGTGAGTGTGCCAGAGCTACTGTGGCACACACTCACAGTTCTGGAGGCCGGAAGTCTGAGATCCGGAGGCCAGCTGGGTCAGTTCCTTTCAGAGACATCAAGGGAGACTTGTCATAGCCTTCTTCTAGCTTCCAGAGCTGCCAGCAGTTCCGGGTGTTCTTGGCTTGTAACTGGACCATTTCAGTCTTTCTCTCTTCAATGGCCTCCCCTCTGGGTGTCTGTGTCTTCTCCTTTTCTGCCTCCTGAGAACATGATCATTGGATTGAGGGCCCACCCTACTCGGTATCATTTCATCCTGAGAGTCTTCCTTAATCACAACAGCAAAGGTCTGTATTCCAAAGAAGGTCACATTTTGAGGTTCCTGGGGGATCCATCCTTTGGAGACCACAATTCCATCTACTTAGGAGCCCGGAGAAGCTGCATCAGGACTACAGAGGCCTCCTCACGGGAGAGAGGAGCGACTGTCGTCAGCCTCACAGAGAAAACGGGCTGAGCTGATGGGGTTAACCAACATTCTTCCGCCTACGTTAAACAAAAAATCTTAGGAGAGGGACCAGCAGTTAGCATAATGGCTATGTCGCTGGACTCCCACGTAGTCGACCGCGGTTCGCGTCCCGGACCCGGTGGCTTAAAACTCACGCTGGGCGCGTGTGCATGCGTGCCCAAGATCCCGAGAAGAGACTGGAGGAGAAGGGATTGCGGCGTGACCATCCCCGCTGGGGGGTGATTTTTCGCTTTCTATCTCTCTGTCTCTCTCTGTCTGTCTGGTGAGCGCACGCGCCCTATATCAAAAACCTCTCAAAAAAATGATAGTGATAATAAATAAAATAATAAAATAAAATAAATAAATTGTTTTTAAAGTTTGTTTATTTCCATGATGGAAAGAGACAGAGAGAGACAGATAGAGAAAGACACCACTGCCAACAGGGTCCCGATGCCACGACCAGCCCCAGTTCAGGACATGAGTGTATTCAGGGAGGTTTCGACACACACCGGGGACCTGTCCCTGGGCCACCGCACAGAGCTTGCTGGGTGTCGTTGTGCTGCTGTCCAGCCCCCGCCCCAGTTATTTAAGTGTATTTCTCAGTGAGTGTCTACAGAATGAGCCCTGTGCAGCCATTGTCCAATGAAGGAGTGGGTCCATCACCCCCAGATCTCCCTTGCACCCCTTCCTCCACCTCTAGCTCCAGTGTCAGCCACCACTGGTCCGCTTTCTGTCACCGTCTATTAATTTGCATGGTCTAGAATTTTATAGAAATGGAATCACAGGCCAGCAGGTGGCGTGGTGGTTAGGCTGCTGGACTCCCATATGGCCAATTGGGGTTGTGATCCCCAACCAGGCGGCTTGCTGTCTTACTTTCCCTCTCTCTCTGTCTCTCTCTGGTGAGAGCATGCGCTCTAGAACAAATTTAAAAATAATAATAGGGACCAGCAGGTGGCATAGTGATTAAAGCACTGGAGTCCCACGTGGTCAGCCATGGTTCAAGTCCTAGACCCTGCGGCTTGAAACCCATCAGACAGACATGCGTACATGCCCAAAATGCCGAGAAGAGAACAGAGAGGGAATTGTTGCGTGACCGCCTGCCCTGGGTGGGGGGGTGATTTCTCACTTTCTCTCTGTCTCGCTCTGTCTTTGGTGTGCACACATGCCCTCGAGCAAAAATCTCTCTAAAAAATAAGTAGATAAATAAACCAAATAAAAATAATAATGATAAATAAAGTCAGAAAAAAAGTTAATTGAAAAATGTGATTAAAGTCCAAGTTTATGTTGGCACAAACATTTTTGAAACTCATGCATAGTTTTTCTTCTTTCCTTTTTTTTTTTTTGGAGAGGTTTTTGCTATAGGGCGTGTGCACTCGCCAGAAAGACAGAGAGAAACAGAGAGACAGAAAGCGAGAAATCACTCCCCAGGGGGGATGGCCAATCCCTTCTCTGCCATTCTCCTCTCGGGATCTTGGGCATGCACGCACACGCGCCCAGTGTGATTTTAAGCCACCAGGTCCAGGACTTGAACTGCGGTCGACTATATGGGAGTTCAGTGACATAGCCATTATGCCAACTGCTGGTCTCGACTCACACGTTAATTTTTCATACATATTTTCTAGAAACTTTTTGAAGACACTCTCCCCACATATATGTAAATCATACGCTTCACGCGAGGAACACAGAGATAAGTCATGCGATGCGCTTAGCACAGCGCCAGGCGCAAAGCAGGTCTCAGTACACGTTCACGTCGCTGTCCTGAATGGCCCTGAATCAAGCCACACCTGCTGCTCTCTGAAATGCTGTCTACACCTGGCTGCTGTCTAAGGCTGACTATCTCTCCATTTTCCATGAAGATTGAAGTCCCCCTTGTAATAGGGCTTTTTACAAGGGGGACTTCGCGAGTCTGAAGCTGCCATCTGTGTCCCGGAAAGCTCTCGTGGGGCCGGGGTGGCGCTGCCATGACCACCCCCCTCGAATTACCCAGGATGTGGCCGCGTGTCTCTAGCTGACACAGAACCTCAGTACCTGGTCATCCAGGGCCCACCTCACATGGCTCTCTGGGTCACGGCCAGTCACTTCTCCATGCAGCCCCCACGGGCCTGGCTCTTGAGACGCACCCCACCTGACCCTCAGAGAGGGCTGCGTGGCCTCCAGGCTGCACTGCGGCCTCACACAGGGCACGATGGCCTACAGCAGCCGCCTTCTGCTCTGCTCTGAGTCCCCTCGCGGTGGGCAGCGAGCGCCCTCAGAGGTCTCTAATTCCTCCCTGTCACCAGCTGAGGACTCAGGCCACCCTCGAAGGGAACAGAGATGCTCACATGGTGACAACCTTTCCAAAGACTCAAAGAAGCCCTTGAGGTGGGCAATGGCTCAGGGTCACAGAACAGTTTCCGGCCACCTCACGGTGACTCTGCTTTGCTTTGAAACATGAGAGTAGACGGCACCTAGTGTCTCTCCACCCTCGGGGCCTCACTTTGCACTGACAGAAAGCGCCCTGTCCTAGTATTCTAATTACAGATGTGTGCTCTGGGGCTGTAAATACCTATAAATAAATTCTGACACCCCCCATGATACTGCCACACAGGGTGCAATTTAAAGTTATTGTATTTAAAACATGGTGACAGATCCTTAATTTGAGACAACTTCTTGTAGAATGTTCTTCATGAGCAACATGTTTCCCAAGTGTGATTGGAATTTTTAATACAGGATTTTTTATATAATATAAAAAACAGCCTTTACTATTTTGTGTCAAGGGGATTCTATTAGAATTTTTTTTAAGAATTGTTTATTTATTTTTATTTATTATTATTATTATTATTATTATTATTTTAAATTTGACCGGAGAGAGAGAAGGGGAGGGAACAAAGCAAGCCTCCAGGTCCAGGACTAGAACTGTGGTCAGACAGGTGGGAGTCTGATACCTCAACCGCCACACCACCTGCAGGCCCCTAGAACCTTTTTTAAATAGATTTTTTTGGGGGAGCAGCAGGTGGTGTGGTGGTTGGGCGCTGGACTCCCACATGGCCAACAGTGTGGGTCCCACAGTCCCGGACCCAACTGCCTGCTTTCTCAGTCTCTCTGTCTCTGTCTCTCTGGTGAGTGCATATGCCCTATAGCAAATTAAATAGTAATAAAAAATTAATAAAATGAAATAATTATACACACACACATACACACACACACACACACACACACATATATATATATGTTGTCAGATAACCCAATATATATTTGGCTAGAGGGTGTGTGTGCTCACCAGAGAGAGACAAAGAGAAGGTGGGACATCACCGCCCAGGAGGGGCGGCCACACTTCTCCATTCTCCTCTCGGGATTTTGGGCATGCACGCACAAACTCCAGCATGTTCTTCAAGTTGCCAGATTCAGGACTCAAACTACGCCGTTGGCCACGTGGATCCGGCCACCTTAACCATCACCCTACAGGTGGCCCTAGAACTTCTGGTAGTTTCTGGAAAGTAAAACTGAATCTTAGCATTTCATTTCAGCAGCTCCGACCGTGGGCCCTTCCTTTCGGCCAGCTTCTCCAGGAGGCCGAGCGTGTGTTCACTCATTCGCTCCTTCTTCCCCGGGGCCTGGCCGTGGAGCGAGACCACAGCAGACAGCGCCGTGGCCCTGACTCAGGCGAGGGTGGGGAGAGTGGCCGGGGCTTGGGAACGCCGTGCCTCGTCTTTCAGGGACTTGGATAAGTGGCCTCGAGCCACTGGCTGGCATCTCGGGTAACTCTAGAAGATTCTGTCCTGGGCTGTCCCTCGGGCCCAACCAGAACTCTGTCCTTGGTGACAAAACAGAAGGAGGCCCTTCCCGCAGCTCTTACAGTCTCTACAAGGATGGAATGGCTAAGGCGCAAAGGGCCGGCCTGAGGGCTGAGCCCTGTCACCTAAGTCTCCTTGACACCCTCCGCTCCTCCTGCTCCTTTCCGAGCGCGGAGTTCTGGCCGTTCACGTCTCCTCTGTGCCTCTGTCCACGGCAGCTTCACTGAGTCACAGGACAGGAGGGCCGAGGTAACCTCAGAGGTGCAGACGTCACAGTGAAGTAACTCGAGACCCAAGGAGGTGAGGTGACCCAGTTCCCACCACGCCGACCACACCCAGCCCTCCCTGGGACCATCGGGTTTCTCAGCAGTGGCATCTTAGAAAGAGTCATTTTCCCCCAGCTTTGTGAAAGTCTCCTGCGCTTGCCAGAGAGACAGACAGACAGACAGACAGAGAGAAAGAGAGAACTCTCCCCCTGGGGGGATGGCCGAGCTATCCCTCCTCTACTGCACCCTCCTGTCAGGATCTGGGTCGCACACACGGCTGGGCCAGAACGGACTGCGTGGGCAGCCACGTGGGATTCAGCCACCTTAACCAGGCCACGGGCTGGCCCAGGAATGGCTGGGCTTAGAAACGAAAGCAGTCTATACCTGGCGCCCGCCCTAGTTCCCATCTCCCCCAGGCTGGGATTGAACCCAATCTCTCTCTCTTCTTTTTTTTTTTTTTGGAGAGGTTTTTGCTATAGGGCACGTGAGCTTGCCAGACAGACAGAGACAGAGAGACAGAAAGCGAGAAATCAACCCCCAGGGGGGATAACCACGCCGCAGTACCTTCTCCTCCATTCTCCTCTCGGCATCTTGGGCACGCACACGCTCCTGGCATGAGTTTAAGCCACCGGGTCCGGGACACGAACCACGGTCGACTACATGGGAGTCCAGCGACATAGCCATTACACTAACTGCTGGTCCCAGAACCCAATCTTTCTCATGAGACCTGTCCTGGGAGAGAGAAGCTGGGCCTGGGTCACTGGGCCCCCAGGAATCGCGGGGTCACCTGGTTTTGCAGCTCTCCCGTGGAGTTCCCCATGTGTGCCGCATCTCCCAGCTCCCCAGGAGTGGAGGCCCACCCTCCCCAACTGCTACTGCGTGTCCCAGGGTCTGCCCTGAGCCCGGGGCTGGAGTCGGGCAGCTCGGAACGCTCGGCCGCGCCGCCCCCCAGAGGCCTGGCTCTTTGCAGACACAGAGGCGCAGCGGCTGGGTCCTGGGCATAAACACTCGGACCTGAGAGGGGTGCAGCGTGGACCCCGCGGACGGGCACCCTCAGCTCGAGGCCCGCTTTGGCCCCGCTCTCTGCGTCCTGGGCCCTCTTCCTTGGCTCAGCCTCTGGCCCAATGGGTGCAAACCAGATGCCCTGACCTGGCATCTCAAGCCCCAGTCGGCCCCCAGTCAGTTTCCCCCCTCTGCCCGCCCCAGCTTGGGATCTCGGCTGCTGGCTCCTGGGGTTCCCCTGTGCTCCAGTGTGCACCCCGCATCAGCCTTCCTCTTTGGTCCACAGCCCTCTGGACCGTCAGCCGCAGCGTGGGCCTGTGCTGAGCTGGATCGCAGGCAATGTCTACACTGGGCCTCTGACCTGTCGCTGTGTGGGAGCAGCCCTCCTCCACGCCTCTGAGGGCGTCTTCACTCCACAGACCTCATGGAAATGGGTGTGGTGAGATATCTATGCGTGGGTCTCCATTTTTTATTTTTATTTTATTTTATTTTTTAGAGGTTTTTGCTCTAGGGCGTGTGCGCTCGCCAGACAGACAGAGAGAGACATAGAGACAGAAAGCGAGAAATCACCCCCCAGGGGGGATGGTCACGCTGCAATCCCTTCTCCTCCATTCTCCTCTCGGGATCTTGGGCGCGCACGCACACGCGCCCGGCGTGAGTTTAAGCTACCGGGTCCGGGACTCGAACTGCGGTCGACTACATGGGAATCCAGCAACATAGCCATTACGCCAACTGCTGGTCCCATCCATTTTTTATTTAAGAGAGATTTCTGCTATAGGGAGTGTACTCACTGGAGAGACAGAGTGACAGAAAGTGAGAACTCACCCCCCAGGAGGATGGCCACACCACAGTCCCTTCTCCATTCTCCTTTCGAGAGTATGGACGTGCATGCACACACACCTGGTGGGAGTCTTAAGTCATCATATCCGGGACTTGAACCGTGGTCGACTACGTGGGAGTCCAGTGACATAACCGTTACGTGATCTGCTGGCCCCAAATTTCAATTTTTTCCACACCCAAACAAACTGACACTTTAATTCAATTTCTCCATGAAAAAAAGTTTCCTTTTTTAATTTTTCAAGTAAGCTAGAGAGAGAGAGAGTAAATAGGAAAGCACCCTCCATGGGAGATGGTGGGAGATGGTAATGCCACACTCCCTCCTCCTCCACTTCTCCTTTTAGGACTCGGGCATGCGTGCACAAATGCTCAGTGTGTTTTATTCAAGCATCCAGGTCTGGGACTTGAACCACATGGTCAGTCTTTTGGGACCCAGCTACCAAGCCACCAGCCGGGCCCTCCATGAACTCTTGAAGTCCCTCCTACACGCCTTTAGAGAACACTTACCTTCCAGGGTCAATGGGGCGAAGCTGTCCCCCACATTGTCCTAGAGAACGAGAAATAACATAAAGGCACATCTGAGGAGCAGGAAGCGGCCACGCTCGCTGCCCGGGGAGGTCACAGACCTGTGGTCTCGGGTCAGACAGCTGCTGCACTGCCGGGCAGGAACGCCCCGAGGAGTCAGACTGTGGTGGTACCACACAGAGGGCCATGCACTGCCACTCGCCCACTCGGTTGCCTATCCGCCCAGTCACTGGTCAGATCCCTGCCTGGCTTGGTGCTGGGTGCCAGACGGCAAGCGAGGCAGGCCCTGCTGCTCTGTTTGCAAACGAGGAAGCTGGGTCCCAGGGGCATGGCACCAGGGCCTGGCTGAGAGGCCTCAGCCGTGCAGGGAGTCCATGTTGCTCAGCCCCACACCTGCCCTCTCGTGACCTCTCCCCTCGTGTCAGCCTGTGGGCGGTGACGTCAGGAGCCAGCCCACACGGGCAGTGGCCTGGTCCCGGCCTCCTCCCCTGCCATCTCCACGTTCTGCACCTCATGGACACCTGGAGTCTGCAGGTCTGATGGGTGCGTATTGAGGGGCGTCTCAGCAGGTACCCCCTGCTCACCCGCCTCCTCACTCCGGCTCTCCTGCTGAATCGAGTCCCTTCTCCACCTGTCCCAGCCGCCTACGCTCCCTGGGGCCTCAGTTTCCTCATCTGTGCATGGGCCGCCGTGGGCCCTCAGTGGACGGAGGTGGGTGGGGAGCCTCGCTCAGCCCTTCCCCTGCTTCCCTGCCAAAGGCACAGAGGGTCGGAGGTGGGGATGAAGCAGAGCTGTGCATGAGGACGGGCCACACTGTGGTCCAGAGTACGCCCATTTCTTTCTTTATTTTTAAAAGTTATTATTTAATTTTATTTACGTATTCATTTATTTTTAGTTTGATGAGAGAGACACAGAGAAAGAGGGAAAGTGAGAAAGCAAAGCCGCCAGGTCTGAGACTTGAACCATGGTCAGCCATGTGGGAGTATCCAGCACCTTAAACCACCATGCCACCTGCTGGTCCCAAGTACTCCCATTTCTAAAAGCTAAAGCCCCATGGCCAGGCCCTGGGGCGGAGCCACCTCAGGCTGTATGGTACCTGCCCTGCACGGCCCCTGCGGAGTCACTTGGGGAGGGCGGATGGGAACTGGGCCATTGGGGAGGGGCGGTGCCCAAGCTCCACCAGCAGAGAGCTCGCCCATGGTGCCCGCCTCCAGCCCATGGTCCTGGCTGCTGGGAAGAGCCCCACAGGTGGAGAAGGGGCCATGCCTTGTCTCTGCCAGGTCCTCTCTCCCCTACCCCTGGCCGGCCTGATCCTCAGACCCCTCCTCCCTGGTGCACAAGATCATGCTTCAGACTGGGAGGGGCCGTTTGTAGAGCTGGGCGCCTCCCATAACCTGACTGGTCTTTACTGGGGGAGGTCTCCCTGCTCTGTCCCCCAAGCCAGGAGGGTGAGCGAGCCTCCATGCTGCTCTGGAGGCTGTCACTGCCTGACACAGCCGCCACCACACCATGGCTCTCTGGAGAGACCTGAGGCGACACAGAGGCATGTGTCCAGTCTCTCCCGCACTTTTCATAAAGCCACTAGTGTCCAGTCACGGGACCTCACTCTGCTGACATGGCCCTGATGCAACCCCTTCTCTTCCATTCTCCCCTTGGGAATTTGGGCACACACACCACGGGTGTTTTTCAAGCCGCCAGGTCCAGGACTTGAACTGCAGAGTTGGCCATGTGGGATCCAGAGCCTTAACCACTGTGCCACCTGCTGGCCCCAAGACCTCACCTCTTAACACCATAGCTGGATTAAAAGTTTCTGATCTTTTAATACCATCACAATAGCCACCAAGTTTCAACACATGAGTTCTGGGGAGACAGGCTCCAACCATAGCAAATGGTACCCCCCCCAAGAGTTGTTACAATGTACTGGTTTGTTCTGAGCACATTAAGAGTTGTTACAATGTACTCGTTAGCACCGAGCACATGGAGAATTGTTACAATGTACTCCTTAGTACTGAGCACATGGAGAATTGTTACAATGTACTCCTTAGTACTCAGCACATGGAGAATTGTTACAATGTACTCCTTAGTACTGAGCACATGGAGAATTGTTACAATGTACTCCTTAGTACTGAGCACATGGAGAATTGTTACAATGTACTCCTTAGTACTGAGCACATGGAGAGTTGTTACAATGTACACGTTAGCACTGAGCACATGGAGAATTGTTACAATGTACTCCTTAGTACTGAGCGCATGGAGAGTTGTTACAATGTACTAGCTAATACTGAACACATGGAGAGTTGTTACAATGTACTAGTTAATACTGAGCACATGAAGAGTTGTTACAATGTACTAGTTAGTACTGAGCACATGGAGAATTGTTACAATGTACTCCTTAGTACTGAGCACATGGAGAGTTGTTACAATGTACTCGTTAGCACCGTGGAGAGCACATGGAGAATTGTTACAATGTACTCCTTAGTACTCAGCACATGGAGAGTTGTTACAATGTACTCGTTAGTACTGAGCACATGGAGAATTGTTACAATGTACTCCTTAGTACTGAGCACATGGAGAGTTGTTACAATGTACTCCTTAGTACTGAGCACATAAGAGTTGTTACAATGTACTGGTTAGTACTGAGCACATGGAGAATTGTTACAATGTACTCCTTAGTACTGAGCACATGGAGAGTTGTTACAATGTACTCGTTAGTACTGAGCACATGGAGAATTGTTACAATGTACTCCTTAGTACTGAGCACATGAAGAGTTGTTACAATGTACTCGTTAGTACTGAGCACATGGAGAGTTGTTACAATGTACTCCTTAGTACTGAGCACATGGAGAGTTGTTACAATGTACTCTTAGTACTGAGCACATGGAGAGTTGTTACAATGTACTCGTTAGTACTGAGCACATGGAGAGTTGTTACAATGTACTCGTTAGTACTGAGCACATGGAGAGTTGTTACAATGTACTCTTAGTGCTGAGCACATGAAGAGTTGTTACAATGTACTAGTTAGTACTGAGCACATGGAGAGTTGTTACAATGTACTCCTTAGTACTGAGCACATGGAGAGTTGTTACAATGTACTCATTAGTACTGAGCACATGGAGAGTTGTTACAATGTACTCCTTAGTACTGAGCACATGGAGAGTTGTTACAATGTACTCGTTAGTACTGAGCACATGGAGAGTTGTTACAATGTACTGGTTAGTACTGAGCACATGGAGAGTTGTTACAATGTACTAGTTAGTACTGAGCACATGGAGAGTTGTTACAATGTACTCTTAGTACTGAGCACCTGAGTTGTTACAATGTACTGGTTAGTACTGAGCACATGAAGAGTTGTTACACTGGTTAGTGGAGAGTTGTTACAATGTACTCGTTAGTACTGAGCACATGGAGAGTTGTTACAATGTACTCCTTAGTACTGAGCACCTGGAGAGTTGTTACAATGTACCCGTTAGTACTGAGCACATGGAGAGTTGTTACAATGTACTGGTTAGTACTGAGCACATGGAGAGTTGTTACAATGTACTGGTTAGTACTGAGCACATGGAGAGTTGTTACAATGTACTGGTTAGTACTGAGCACATGGAGAGTTGTTACAATGTACTGGTTAGTACTGAGCACCTGAGATGGAGAGTTGTTACAATGTACTCGTTAGTACTGAGCACATGGAGAATTGTTACAATGTACTCCTTAGTACTGAGCACATGGAGAGTTGTTACATGTATGTACGTTGAGCACATGGAGAATTGTTACAATGTACTGGTTAGTACTGAGCACATGGAGAGTTGTTACAATGTACTGGTTAGTACTGAGCACATGGAGAGTTGTTACAATGTACTGGTTAGTACTGAGCACATGGAGAGTTGTTACAATGTACTCCTTAGTACTGAGCACATGGAGAGTTGTTACAATGTACTCGTTAGTACTGAGCACATGGAGAGTTGTTACAATGTACTCGTTAGTACTGAGCACATGGAGAGTTGTTACAATGTACTCTTAGTGCTGAGCACATTAAGAGTTGTTACAATGTACTGGTTAGTACTGAGCACATGGAGAGTTGTTACAATGTACTCCTTAGTACTGAGCACATGGAGAGTTGTTACAATGTACTCGTTAGTACTGAGCACATGGAGAGTTGTTACAATGTACTCGTTAGTACTGAGCACATAGAGAGTTGTTACAATGTACTCGTTAGTACTGAGCACATGGAGAGTTGTTACAATGTACTGGTTAGTACTGAGCACCTGGAGAGTTGTTACAATGTACTCAATGTTAGTACTGAGCACATGGAGAATTGTTACAATGTACTCGTTAGTACTGAACACATAGAGAGTTGTTACAATGTACTCTAGTTAGTACTGAGCACATGGAGAGTTGTTACAATGTACTGGTTAGTACTGAGCACATGGAGAGTTGTTACAATGTACTGGTTAGTACTGAGCACATGGAGAGTTGTTACAATGTACTCATGAAGAGTTGTTAGTACTGAGCACATGGAGAGTTGTTACAATGTACTCATGAAGAGTTGTTAGTACTGAGCACATGGAGAGTTGTTACAATGTACTGGTTAGTACTGAGCACCTGAGCACATGAAGAGTTGTTACAATGTACTGGTTAGTACTGAGCACATGAAGAGTTGTTACAATGTACTAGTTAGTACTGAGCACATGGAGAGTTGTTACAATGTACTCAATGTTAGTACTGAGCACTGGTTAGTACTGGAGAGTTGTTACAATGTACTCCTTAGTACTGAGCACCTGGAGAGTTGTTACAATGTACTCTGGTTAGTACTGAGCACATGGAGAGTTGTTACAATGTACTGGTTAGTACTGAGCACATGGAGAGTTGTTACAATGTACTGGTTAGTACTGAGCACATGGAGAGTTGTTACAATGTACTGGTTAGTACTGAGCACATGGAGAGTTGTTACAATGTACTCGTTAGTACTGAGCACATGGAGAGTTGTTACAATGTACTAGTTAGTACTGAGCACATGAAGAGTTGTTACAATGTACTGGTTAGTACTTAGTTACAATGTACTGGTTAGTACTGAGCACATGGAGAGTTGTTACAATGTACTCTTAGTACTGAGCACATGGAGAGTTGTTACAATGTACTGGTTAGTACTGAGCACCTGGAGAGTTGTTACAATGTACTCGTTAGTACTGAGCACATGGAGAGTTGTTACAATGTACTCTTAGTACTGAGCACATGAAGAGTTGTTACAATGTACTAGTTAATACTGAGCACATGGAGAGTTGTTACAATGTACTGGTTAGTACTGAGCACCTGAGTTGTTACAATGTACTGGTTAGTACTGAGCACCTGAGTTGTTACAATGTACTGGTTAGTACTGAGCACATGGAGAGTTGTTACAATGTACTCTTACTGAGCCCAAGTCAGCCTCTTCTGCTAGAGTGGCTCCTATTGTCACTATTGGTATGACTTCTCACTCCCTGGGGCCCTCCTCAGCCCCTCTCCCTTTTCCGCAGCCCCAGTGGGCTCAGAAAGGGGCTGGGCAATGCTCCGGGGTTCTCAGTGACACCTGAGACATGGTACAGGCACCTCTTGGAGAGGGACACTGCTGGGGACATGCCTGCTCTTAGCATCTATTGGAAAGAGTCCATGGGGTGCTCTGTGGGGTGCTCTCGACTCTGCCAAGAGGAGTGGGTAGTTAGAATCTCTCCAAGGGGCCCTTTTCACATTTCCAAAGACTCACTTTTCCATGTCTGTGTACCCTGACTGCTAAAACTCAGGGCCAGGGCTCCGGGCTGGCTTCCTGCCATGTCCCAGACAGCTGTGTGCTGGAGCGGAGCAGTCGGGAGCTGCCTTTCCGCCCAGAATGGTGACTCCTTCTCCTGAGCGAGTCCTTCTCCTGAGCGAGCTGGCCTGTGGCATGTGCCCTGAACTTCACAAAAGAGGGCCTTGCATTCCCCTAGGGCAAAGGCAGTTAAAAACGTACCCCAAGTGGGTGGAGTTAATGGGGCTGTTCTTTTATTGAAGAGAAATCTCCCCGCTGTTTGCCTGTTTGCGTGCTTCGCAGAGGCCGGGCTACGGCAGAGGCCGGGCTACAGCTGCATCGCTGCACGCGCGCTGAAGCAAAGCAAACCCGTGGGAACCACTGCAGGTTTCAGAAGGGAAGGGGAGAGCTGTCCTCACCTCCTTGTCAGCTTAAATGAAGCTCGGTTAGGTATTCTAAGAATGCGACGTGGTTTGGAAGAGAACCCCAGGGCTTTGGCGTTTGTCCAGTTAACCGCAGAGATTGGGCAATAAAAATCTCACAAAAACTGCTCTCTTGGGACCAGAAGATGGCATAATGGTTACATCCCTGGACTCCCATGTAGTTGACCGCAGTTCAAGTCCTGGACCCAGAGGCTTAAAACTCACACTGGGCATATCTGCATGCCCAAGATCCAGAGAGGAAAACAGAGAAGAGATTGGGGCGTGGCCATCCCCCAGGGGGTGATTTTGCACTTTCTCTCTGTGTGTCTCCTGGGAGCCCAGGTGCCCTATAGCAAAAATCTCATAAAAAATTTAAAGAAAAAAAAAAGCTTCCAGGTGTAAATCTACCTTCCCCATGATAATCCAAATTCAGCCACAAAAAAAAAAAAAAAAAAAAAAACCAAAAAACCCGCCTCATTGTCATGTTTAAACAGTGACTATAAGCCCCATGGTTTTTTTTTTTTTAGAGAGAGAGATTTTTACATAGGGCATGTGCGCCCACCAGAGACAGAGAGAGACAGAAAGTGAGAAATCACCTCCCAGGGGGTTGGCCACATCCCAATCCCTTCTCCTCTAGTCTCCTCTTGGGATTTTGGGCTGGTATGCACATGTGCCCGGCGTGAGTTTTAAGCTGCTGAGTCTGGGACTTGAACCGTGGTGGACTACGTGGGAGTTCAGCAACATAACTATTATGCTGTCCACTGGTCCCAGTTCCATTTTCTGTGAAATACAAATGACCATGAGCAGAGTCCAGAACCACTGTTTCAGAATGAAGGAAAAAAAAGCAGGCTTTGGATCCCAAAGCATCTGCCTTGATACAGCATTTTCTTTCTCTTTTCTTTTTTTATTTTAGAATTATTTTATTTAACTTTATTTATTTATCTATTTTTAACTTGACCAGAGAGGAACAGAATGAGAGAGAGAGAAAGTGAGAGAGCAAGCTGCCAGGTCCGGGACTTGAATCGTGGTCAGCCACGTGGGAGTCCAGTGCCCTTAACCACCACGCCACCTGCCGGCCCGATACAGCATTTCCTAAGGCAGACTCGTAGGAGGGAAGGAAGTAGATCTCACTGCGGAACGGAATCCTCAGGGCCTTTCAGGAATTCATGTGTACTGCGAGTCTCCAAGAGACCCTTTGCACCTGCGTGAGTCTCACATCTGTGATCAGGAATCATATTTTATTGCCCTGTACTTCCAAGCCAAGCTCCCAAGGAACTAGGAATGCTGCTTACGAGCCCGGCACACTTTCCCACAAAACTGGCATCTTTATTCTCTATCAACTGCAAAGTAAATATTACTCTTATTCCCAATAAACATAGGAGGAAGCCAGAAGGCACTAGAGCCTTAATTCTGACGCAAGAGTGTTTGTTTTTAAATATTGGGTTGTCGGGAAGGGCATGACACATTTTTGCCTAGAAACGCAAAGAAAAATACATCATGACTTTCCCAATAACCTAGTAGTTTGTCCTCTTAGATGGAAGTCATAGAGGGGCTTAATCTTCAATGAGTAGAGTCATTTTTTTAAATTTGCTATAAGACACGTGTGCTTGTGAGAGACAGCGAGAGCGAGGGAGAGTGAGAGTGAGAAAGCACCCCCCAGGGAGAACGGCCACGCTGCACTCCCTCCTCCATTCTCCCCTTGGGAGTTGGGGCACACAGGCATATGCACCATGTGTGTTTTTCAAGCTGCCAGGCCCGGCCATGAACTACGTGGCCAACTGTGTGGGATCCAGCCACCTCCACCGCCACGCTGTCAGCTGGCTCCGAGGAGGGAACTGGTCACCGGCTAGCAGGTCTCCTCCAGGTCCATAGAGTGAGGCCGTGTGGCTGGGGCAAGGAGGGGCACTGTGTGAGACGGCAGGGGACTGTGGAACCTCGGCCACATGTGCCACCCACGGGTTGACAGGCGTTAACATGGCAGGGCAGCCAGATGGCCACTGAGCTCTGTCACAGCTTCACAGAGGTGGCCAGGGCAGACGCTGCCTGCCTTACGGTCGCAGTCCCCCACCTTTTTGGCAAGGAACCAGTTTCATACAGGATGACTTTCCCACAAAATGGTTTCAGAACAATTCAAGCCAATTACATTTATTATACACTTTATTTCTATGATTATTTCACTGTAATATATAATGAAATAATTATACAACTCACCGTAATGCAGTATTTGCAGCCACTCCCCAGTGCTAGCATCACTGCCTCAGCTCCACCTCAGATCACCAGGCTTTAGATTTTCATAAGAAGATTCAGCTGGTACCAGTCCAGTCTATGGCTGGGGGTAGGGGACCTCTGCCTTAAAGTGACTTGGGAGAGAGAGCTATTTGTTTGTCCCCCCCAACCATTCTTGCTTTCATCTTTTTCTTTTGTTGTTGTTGAGAGGTTTTTTTTTTTGTTTTTTTTTTTTTTGTTTTGTTTTTTTGTTTTTTTGTTTCTTTTTGCTATAGGGCATGTGTTCTTGCCAGAGAGACAGAAAGCAACATGTCACCCCGCCCCCCATCCAGGGGGGTGGCCACGCCACCGTTCCTTTTCCTCCATTCTCCTCTAGGAATTTCAGACACACACACACACAAACCTGGCATGAATTTTAAGCTGCCAGGTCCGGGACTCGAACAGCGGTCGACTCTGCATGGGAATCCAGCGATGTAACCATGACGCCATCTGTTGGTCCCCACTATTATTTTTCTAAATTTGCTATAGGGCGTGTGGGCTCACCAGAGAATAACACAGAGAGAGAAAGTGAGAAAGCAAGCCCCTCGGTCTGCAACTTGAAGTGCAGTCACTCATGTGGGAGTCCAGTGCCTTAACCACAATGCTACCTCCCTGCCCCAAGTCCATGATTTTTAAATGGGCCCAGAAATATACAGAATAAAGACTTCATTCCTTAGGTACCTTGCAGCTACTTGGGCCATGAGACTATGTTTTGGCCAATGAGATGAAACTAGGGAGTGATGACTTCCAGGAAGTCTTGTGTTGTGACAGCTGCCATGGGTCTCTGCGTTCCTCCTTCCCCTTCACTTCCCATTGGCTGGAAAATGTAAAATGACTGGCACCCAAGCAGTCCTGCTGGGCCACGAGGATACCCAACAACAAGAGGAGGTGGCACCCCAGCCCCAGCCCCAGCAGCCTCACCGGCAGGACTGTCCCCTCGCCACGCCTCCTACCCGAGAGAATAATAAATTCCACACTGATTAAGCTATTGTTGTGGGTTTCCTGTCACAGCTGAATTAAGTCTTAACTAATATAATAAAGAACACTTCGGGACCAGCAGTTGGCATAATGGCTATGTCACTGGACTCCCATGTAGTCGACCACGGTTCACGTCCCAGACCCGGTGGCTTAAACTCATGCCAGGTGCATGTGCATGTGTGCCCAAGATCCCGAGAGGAGAATGGAGGAGAAGGGATTGCGGCGTGGCCATCCCCCCTGGGGAGTGATTTCTCGCTTTCTGTCTCTCTGTCTTTCTGGCGAGCGCGTGCACCCTATAGCAAAACCCTCTCCAAAAAAAAAAAAAAAAAAAGAATAAAAAAGATTAAAAGCACACTTCAAATACGTCTTATTGGAAAAGAACTGTACACCGGTGGACAATGGCCGGGAGAGAACAGAAAACCCGGTGCACCTCTGCCAGACATTCATGGGCACTTCATAATCTGAAGGTTCCAGTAACCCTTGTGGTTTTTTTCTAAACCCAGCTGTCCCTTTGCTTGGAATCAAATCTTAGACATACATAAAGGGCCTTTGCATATATTTACAAGAGATCTTTGCCACGTTTGCTTTATTCTAAATCTTTCCACTCACATACACACATGGCACTTGAAACATTTTCGAGGGAACTGCAGACGTCAGGCCTGTTTACTCTTTTTTTTTTTTTTTTTTTTTTTTCTGAGAGTTTTTTGCTAAAGGGCGCGTGCGCTCACCAGACAGACAGAGACAGACAGAGAGATAGAAAGTGAGAAATCACCCCCCAGGGGGGATGGTCACGCCGCAATCCCTTCTCCTCCATTCTCCTCTCGGGATCTTGGGCACGCATGCACATGCACCTGGCGTGAGTTTAAGCCACCGGGTCCGGGACTCGAACCGCAGTCGACTACATGGGAGTCCAGCGACATAGGCATTACGCCAACTGCTGGTTCTCCGTTTACTCTTTAATACACGTGTGTTTCCTGAGAACAAGGACACATGCTCCCACATAAATGTGTCACCCAAAGAAAGAATTGTATGACACGACGGTACAAGACTATCGCCTAAGCTCTAGAATTCATATCCCAGCTTCACCAACAGTCCCAATAATGTCCTTCCCAGCCCAGGACCATGGACATGTGTCATGTCTCAGATATCACTTTTTAAGGAAGTATTTCATTAAAAAGAAAGAAAAAACAACAACAAAGAAACCTCAGTAGTAAAAAGACAGTGTGGGTGGGACCAGTAGACGGTATAGTGGTTGTGTCGCTGGACTCTCACATGGCCAGTCCTGGTTCCAGGCCTGGACCTGGCGGTTTGAAAATCACGCCAGTCACATGTGTGTGCGTGACCAAAATCCTGAGAGGAGGAGGGACTGCGGCATGGCCATCTCCTTGGGGGAGGATGTCTCACTTTCTCTCTGTCTCTCTCTGGCAAGTATACATGCCCTATGGCAAAAACTCTTTAAAAAAGAGAAAGAGAAAGAAGGAGGGAAGGAAGGAAGGAGAAAGAAAGAGAAAGAAAGGAAAAGAAAGAAAGAAAGAAAGAAAGACAGACAGGGAGGGAGGGAGGAAGAAAGGAAGGAGGGAAGGAAGGAGAAAAAGAGAAAGAAAAAGGAAAGGAAAAAGAGAAAGAAAAAGAGAAAGAAAAAGAAAAAGAAAAAGAAAAAGAAAAAGAAAAAGAAAAAGAAAAAGAAGAAGAAAAAGAAAAGGAAAAGAGAGAAGGAAGAAGAAGAAATTGTCACTCACGCAGCCCTGGAGAGCCGAGAGCACCCCACTGTGCACCCCCCCCCCATGCTGCCTGACAGCATCGATGCCCTGGAGGACACAGCACCAGCTGCTGAGGAAGAGGGGACCCGGCGTGGCCCCCTGAACGTGGCAGGCGTGAACCAGCTGGGCTGTGTTCAGCTTCCGCGCGGCCAACGCCTTGCCTCTATTTAATACAGGCGACCTGGGGGAGATGCTTTACCCACCCTTGGGGGTTTATTGTCTTCTCTGCGTGTGGTGAGCGTTACCCGCTGACACCCTGTGACTCACACCCCGCGGAGTGCTCTGCAGCTTTACGGGGCTATTCTTCAGGCAGTCGCTGACTGCATATTTTGTTGTTGTTGTTGTTGTTTTTAAGGTTATAGCCGTGTACTCGCCAGAGAGAGACAGTGAAATGGAGAGTGAGAAATCGCCCCAGGGGGACAGCCATGATGCAATCCCTTCTCCTCCATTCCCCTCCTGGGATTTCAGGCTCCCACACCATGTGCACCCAGCATGATTTTCAAATCCCCGGGTCTGGGACTTGAACTGCCATCAGCCATGTGGGAGCCCAATGCCATAACCACTACACCACCTGCTGGCTCCAGACAGTTGCATTTTATAATGAAAGAAAATTTACTGAGAGAGAGTTTTTTGACAGGGTCTTGCCACATGGCAGCCCTCCTTTCCCAGCCTTCCTGTTAGCTGGGACCACGGGCACGGGCCACCACAGGCCACCACGGCCATGGGTCACCACAGATACAGGCCACTACGGAAACCAGCCACCATGGTCACGGACCACCACAGGAACCAGCCACCACGGGCACGGGCCACCACAGGCCACCACGGCCATGGGTCACCACAGATACAGGCCACCACGGGAACCAGCCACCATGGTCACGGACCACCACAGGAACCAGCCACCACGGGCACGGGCCACCACAGACACAGGCCACCATGGGAACAGGCCACCACGGGCACGGGCCACCACAGGAACCAGCCACCACGGGCACGGGCACCACAGACACAGGCCACCACAGGAACCGGCCACCACGGAAACCAGCCACCACAGTCACGGGCCACCATGGGCACCAGCCACCACAGAAACAGGCCACCATGAGCATGGGCCACCACAGACACAGTCCACCACGGAAACCAGCCACCACGGTCACAGGCCGCCACGGGCATGGGCCACCACAGACACAGGCCACCATGGGAACCGGCCACCACCGTCACGGGCCACCACAGGAACCAGCCACCACGGGCACGGGCCACCATGAGCACAGGCATGGGCCACCACGGGCACCAGCCACCACAGGCACCAGCCACCATGGGCACCAGCCACCATGGGCACAGGCCACCATACCCAAGCTGACCAAATCTGGGTCTTTCACCCAGCCTCAGCCATGATGCAATGGGACCCTCATGCTTATGCCCCACGGCTGGGCTAAGAAGCAAAACTTTTAAAAATTAATGAAATTGGGACCAGCAGGTGGCGTCGTGGTTAAGGTGCTGGACACTCCCACATGGTCGACCATGTTCGAGTGCTGGACCTGGCAGCTTGCTTTTTCACTTTCCATCTCTCTCTCTCATCAAATTTAAAAGATAAATAAAGAAATGAAGAAATAAATAAAATAAAATAAATCATTCTTTTTAAAAATAAATGAAATGAATTAAGAGGAATAGGAGAGCTTGCAGCTAAAGCAGCCACCCTGCCCTCAGGAGGCAGTTAGGGGGTGGTGCCGGCTGCTGCCCTGCAGGGGTGGGGGAGGCCGTCTTCTGATCCGACAGCCACTCCTTCACACACAGCCGGAGAGGCCCCCACTCCTCCGGTGGCCCCTGCTGTCCTGAGAGCTGCTCTCATGTCCCCTCTGTCTGACTTGGGGCTCAGGACTCGTTCTGAGAGAGCCAGCCAGAAAGGACGGGAGTGGGGCAAGATTGGCTCTCAGATGAAATGCACTGACTGTATTTTCTGGCAGGGCCCCGTCTTCATGCAACGACTGTCACGTCTTCCAACTGCGCAGCCATGGACTTAGAACGGGGTCCCTGGGAGCCAGGCTGCCCAGCAGGAGGGGAGTGGCCCAGCTGGCGAAGTTCATCCGTAGTTAGAGCCGCTCCCCATCAGCCGCATCGCTATGTGAGCTCTGCCTCTGGGGGAAGCATGGCGTTGGCATCCCAAAGGAGCTGAGCCCTAGTTTCTCAGCTCGTAAAACACCCCACTCCCATCACCTGTGGAAACACTGTCTTCCACTAACTGAGTTTATGATGCCAAATGTTGGGGACCTCTGCTCTAGGATCACTGGGAGAGGGAAGAGAAAGAAAGAGGCCCAGGCAGGGCAGGTGTCTCCATTGGGGTGGAGCCACCCTGGTAGCAGTCGTGTGGCCGCAGGGTGGAGCCCTGCCAGCACATTCGGCTCCCTGGGGGACGCTGATGGTCCCATGGCAGGTAAGTCTGGAGCAAGAGCAGATTTCTGGCAGAAGGCAGAAGGCAGAGGGGCCCTGGAGTGCGGGGAGGACGGAGCAGCGAGCCAGGGGCAGCTCCTGCCTGGGCCCTGGGACTCTGGTTCCGTCCCTGCTGTGGCCACCTTGAGCTTGCGTCACCTGCAGGTCATTTCCAGGACTTTGACCCCGATGTGGAGACCTTGGTGCCCTCCCTTCCAGGCCCATGCTGCCCTCGCTGCTCACGGAGGCCTCGCAAGCTTGCAGTGTCACTCACGTGTACATGGGGCAGGGGCGGGGCGGGAGGGACGCCTGGGCCCAGACTTGCAGCATCACTTTGTGCGACAGCCACACCCCTCTGCATTTGCCTCCTAAGAAGGTCCTAAAACCTGGTTACAGCCAGGCCGCAGCATGACAGTAACCACTTTCCACCTGCCTGGGTTAAAGCCGTTCTCCCAGGCCATGAGCACAACTCCCAGCAGCCCTCCCCTCCTGCTCGCACCGCTGTGCCCGGTTCCAGCTCCAGCTCCTCCCTGCCTCGGCCCTCTGCCCTGCTCTGCTCCTCTCAGACCTTACTGCCGAGGTCGCTGCCATCACCGCCTGGTCCTTTCAAAACCACCAACCACACAGAGCAGCCCCCGGCCCCAGAGCCTGGCGGTCCTCTCCTCTTTCCACTTCCTGACCATGCAGCATGACCCGGGGGGGCTGGGTGCAGGGACATCGCCTGCAGGGACACTGAGCAGGCACACAGCAGGCCCCACCGAGGCCTCTCGGCTCCATGAACAGTTGTGGGTTAGGACCCAGAATCCCAAATCTCCTGAGAGTCAATTAAAAATTATTGTAATTGGGCCAGCAGGTGGTGTTGAGTTTAGGGCCACTGGATCCCACAGGGCTGACTCTGGTTGGAGTCCCGACCCAGCAGTTTGAAAAACACGCTAGGTGCATGTGCATGCCGGAAATCCTGAGAGGAGAATGGAGAAGAAGGAATTATATAGCACTGCTATCTGCCCCGGGGGTTATTTCTCACCTTCATTCTCTGTCTCTGTCTCTCTCTCACGAGAGTATGTGCCCTATAGCAAAAACAAATAACAAAACAAAAAAATCACTGTAATGGTCTAATGCCTTGTTTCCCTCTCTCTCTCTCTCTTTTTTTTTTTTTTTTTTTTAAGTAATTTTTGCCAGAGGGTGCTTGTGCTCTCTGGAAACAGAGAGATATGGAAAGTGAGAAAGCGCCCCGTGGGTGAGGTCATGCTGCAATCCTTCTCCCCACTTCTCTTGGGTTTTGGGGCATGTGTGTGTGTGTGCACGCGCACACACACACTGGCATAAGCTTCAAGGACTCGACTCACATAGCAGACCATGTGGGACCCAGCTGCCTGAATCACTACACCACTAGCTGGCCGCAAATGCCATGTTTTTTAAAAAACAAAGACAAAAACTCACGATGTCATCAAAGCAGGGGAAGGTCGTGACCATGAGAGAAAATATATAAGACACTGAAAGCAAATGCCACGGGCATGTAACTCCCATTCTGATTCCACAGCAGTAAAAAGGTGCTTTGAGTGCGTGTGCTTAAGAACTATTTATTTTATTTTATTTATTCATTCATTTATTTTAATTTGATCAGAGAGAGAAAATGAGAAAGCAAGCCGCCAGGTCCAGGACTCGAACTGTGGTCAGCCAAGCAGGAGTGTCCAGCACCTTAACCACCACACCACCTGGGAGTCCATGTGTGGTGTGTTTTGTTTTGTTTACAAGGTCTTGCTGTGTCCACAGATCCCTTGCCTCGGCCTCCCGAGTAGCTGGGACCATGGGTGCACCAGGAGGCCCAGCTATGAAAGCGGCTTTGGAGACGTGAGGTGTGAATATGGCCGAGGGGTTGGACACGGTGTCCAGCTTCCTGGCTGTGCCCTCAGGAGTGAGCGTTGTACATGGCTGTGCTTCTGCCCAGTCCTGTCTGTGATCCACACTGAAGTACTTCCAGGTGGAGGGCCATGTCTGGGGTTCACTTTAAAATACGTCAGCAAAAAACCAGCAAAGCATTGGAAGAACAAGGTGGGCAAAACGGTGGTAGTTGTTGACAAGAGGCTTGGGTTCGTGGAGGTTTATTATATTTATTATACTGTTCTTTCTCCTTCTGCACGAGTCTGCATTTTTCTAAATAAACAACATTTGAAAGTTACTGAAGCCAACATCTCCAACTTTGGGGCCAGGAGGCACCATCCTTTCTCCACGAAGCAATTTAGTCTGGCGTTACGGAAAGTCTGCTGCGTTATAAGCATTGAGGGAAGAGCCGTTGGGGACGAATGGCCTAGTTCTACAGCTGCCACCCTCATGCACCGGGTGAACCTGGGCCAGCCACTTTTCTTTCTTTAAAAGAATGATTTATTTACTTTTGCTTATTATTATTATTTTGATTTGTTATATGGCACACGCACGAGGGAGAGAGAAAGTGAAAAAGCAAGCTGCCAGGTCCAGGACTTGAACTCAGGTTGGCCATGTGGGAGTCCAGTACCTTAACCACCAGGCCACCTGCTGGCCCCTGCCACTCACTTTTTCTGGGCCTCATCTCCTCACCAATCCGAAGTAGCTAACTGGGGACTGGACGGTGGTACAGCAGTAAAGTTGGCCCGTCCGTGAGGCCGACCCACGCGGGAAGGATCGCAGTTCACGTCTGGAGACATCCCTGAGTCCTGTGGGCACAGACATGCCCGTGATCGTGGGCTGGCTGAGGCTGGACGTGGGTCTCGGTGTGGACACTCAGGTGGAGGTGCTGTCTCTCTGTCTCCTCTGTGTCTGTCTCTCAAGCGCATGGAAGAAAGTGTCTGAAAAGTAAATAGAATAAAAAGTGGCTAATGGAAATCCTCGGAAGGCTGGGTGTGAGGGTGGAGCGAGATACCTGGAGCCAGGACCGCCCCACGGCCTGCCGGTTAGAGGAAGCCAGATGCTACATGGCCGACCACAGTTCGAATCCCGGCACCAGAGGCTTGAAAAACATGCTGAGCGTGTGTGTGTGTGTGTGTGTGTGTGTGTGTGTGTCCCAGATCCCAACACGATGGAGAAATGAGGAGAAACAACTGCAGCATGACCATAGGGGACTGCTTTCACCCTCTCTCTGTCTCTCTGGTGAGTGCACATGCTGTCTGGCAATTAAACAAAAGGGCCTAGCCTAGTGCCTGCCTGGCCACAGCCGAGCTGGCATGCCCACCTGGCCAGGCGGCCCCAGCAGCCTTCTGTGTGATTAGGCAAAGGTGCCCCTTTCTCAGGGATGACAGCTCTGACCGAGGGCGAGGGCGTGGTGAGCTGAGGGACAGCAAGTTACAGTCCCCTCCCTCCACCCTGCGCCGGCTCCCTGGTGTAGGGCTCAACCTCAGATGAGCCACAGGCTTCTGAAACAGTCCCCCAAGCTCACTCTGTGCGCCCCCAGACTTCCAAGAGGAGTAAGAGCTCCAGAGCTCGCCTCTGTTCCGCACGCGGTGAGCGGCTCAGCTCTCAGAAAGCAGCGGCCTGGGCTCCCCAGCTTGTGTCTGGGCTGGCGGAGGCTGGAGGCAGGGAAGAAGGGACGCCCACAGCCACGGCCACGCCCCACCATGCCCATGGCCACGCCCACGCCCTGCCGCTCTCCCGCCCACGCCCACGCCCACGCCGGGCTCCCGCCCAGCCCGGAACTCACCAGGATCAGGTCCTGTGAACCGCAATTCCTCTCGATTGATTTTTTAAAAAAATTATTAGTATTTTTTTCCTAGAGCGATTTCTGCTATAGGTCACACGCGGGCACCAGAGACACAGAAAGCAAGAAATCACCCCCCAGGGGGGATGTCCACGCTGCAATCCCTTCTCCTCCATTCTCCTCTCAGGCTTTGGGCAGGCACACCTGCACCCGGCATGAGTTTTAAGCTGCCGGATCTGGGACTCGAACCAGAGTCAACTACATGGGAGTCCAGTGACATTCCCTCTCTCGATTGATTTTTCAAATGTGTCCCTGGCTCAGCCGTGGTGGTGCGTGCAGCCAAGACACTGCTCTGCAGTCTGGGCCTCGGGAAGGGCTGGGTTTGAGTCCCGGCCCAATGGCCAAAGCGTGCAGCGGGGCCAAAGCGTGCAGCCGCAGAGATGGGAGGCTGAGGCAGGAGGGTCACCACACCATAATATCTTTTTCCAAAATGGAACGCATTCTCGGGCCAGCTGCTGTGGTGTTAGGGAGGCTGGATCCCGCATGGCCAACTACATGGTTAGAGTCCCACAGCTGGTGGTCCAAGGGACATGCCAGGCACATGTGTGTGCATTCCTAAGACCCCAGAAGGAGAATGGAGAAGGGACTGTGGCACGGCCATCCCGCCAGGGGCTGCTTTCTCACTTTCCCTCTTTCTCTCTCTGTCTCTGTCTCTCTTTGGCAGGTGCATGTGACCTACAGCAAATACATTTTTAAAAGATGTATTCTCATTTTCCCTAAAAGATGGTAATAAAGGGTCAGCAGGTGGTGTGGTGATTAAGGTGCTGAACCTGGGGCCAACCATGGTTCAAGTCCTGGATCCAGCAACTTGAAGAATATGCCGGGTACGTGTGCATGCGTGCCTCAAATCCCGAGATGAGAACAGAGGAGAAGAAATTGCAGGGTGGCCATCCCCCCAAGGGGTGATTTCCCACTTTCTCACTGTCTCTTTCTGTCTCTCTCCAGTGAGTACACGTGCCCTATGGCAAAATCAAAAAAAAAAAAAAAGGACGGTGACTAATGTGTTCGTGTAGATTAGTTTGCTGATTTCACTGAACAAAAGTTACTGTAGCAGAGGGGCTGAGGAAGCCTTATCCAGTGGTCTCCTCTCCTCTTTTTTTTTAAAGAAATAATTATTTAATTTATTATTATTATTATTATTATTATTAAATTTGACCAGAGAGAAAGAGAGAGGGAAAGTGAGAAAGCAAGCCACCAGGTCCAGGATTTGAACCACAGTCGTCAATGTGGGAGTCCAGCGCCCTGACCACAATGCCACCTGCCAGCCCCATCCCTTCCTCTTTCAATCGAAAGGCTCAGTGTGTGAGCCCAACAATCAGCTGGCCTCTGCAGCATGCATGGCGCCATGCAGTGGGCTGGAATGTGCCGGCCTCCCTCAGCCACAGGCACCGCGACCTCATGGCCAACACGTGAGTGCATGTGTATTCACAGATGTGCCAGGCCTGTGGCCTGGTCAGCCTGGAACACACAGGGCACGCATGCCAGTGCCTGAGACCCGATGGGCGGAGGCCTGGAGGATGGGGCTGCAGCCTGACTGGACCCGTGTGGGGCTCTCTCCTCTCACTCTCATGTGCACGCACACAAGCCCTAACATGAAGAAAGAAGAGTTTGGCTGTCTTTTTTTTTCCTCTTTAAATTTCCCCGCAAGGGGACTTCTTTTTTAGAGTTTTGTTTGTTTGTTTGTTTTGCCTTAGGGTATGTGAGCTCGCTGGAGAGAGATACAGAGACAAAGGCAGAGAGACAGAAAGCGAAAAATCACCCCCCAGGAGGGATGGCCACACTACAATCCCTTCTCCTCCATTCTCCTCCCAGGATCTTGGGCACACATGCACACACGCCCAGTGTGAGTTTAAGCCAATGGATCTGGGACTTGAACCACGGTCAACTACATGGAAGTCCAGCGACATAGCCATTACGCTAACTGCTGGTCCCAACCAACACGTTCTTAAAGTAGTGATCCCTAAAACTGAATAAAGCATGCAATTTATCATTTCTTTTGTTTTCTTACTAATAATATATCATGGATAACTTTTCTTAAAGAAATAGTTACGCATTTGTTCAGTTGCAAAGTAAGCTATTTTATATAGGTAATATAACTTATTTAACCAGTCCCTGATGTTGGTAAATTAATGCCATAAACAAGTGCTACTGAAAAAAGCGAACAAACACCCTTGTGCATACACCCTGGTAAATGTAAAGGTTTACTTATAAGTAACTGGCTTTACAAATAATAATCATTAAGTTATTTCTTTTTTCCAAGCGTGAGAGACAGAGACAGCACCCCCAGTGAGTCTTCGCACGACAGTCTACCGTGTTCCAGCCAGCCCCATACCACAGGCACATGCGTGTGCGCTGCGGGAACCGTCCGTGTGAGCCAGCCTCACAGCGTGCTGTCTTACTGTGACTCATCATCCAGCACCTACATTTTCTAACTTGTAAAATACTGCAGATAAATCAAGAATTAAGCAGATGGCACGGAAACCGGCAAATGAGCTTGGGAAGTACTTTTTTTTTTTTTTTTTTTTTTTTTGGAGAGGTTTTTCTTGCTAGAGGGCGCATGCACTCGCCAGACAGACAGAGACAGACAGAGAGACAGAAAGCGAGATCACCCCCCAGAGGGGGATGGCCACGCCGCAATCCCTTTTCCTCCATTCTCCTCTCGGGATCTTGAGCATACACGCACATGCACCCGGTGTGAGTTTAAGCCACCGGGTCCGGGACTCAAACCGTGGTCGACTACATGGGAATCCAGCGACATAGCCATTACGCCAACTGCTGGTCCCGGGAAGTACAGAGAGACAGAAAGTGAGAAATCACCCCCCAGGGGGGATAGCCACACTGCAATCCCTTCTCCTCCACTCTCCTCTTGGGATTCTGGGCGTGCACGCATACGTGCCTGGCGTGAGTTTTAAGACACCAGGTCCAGGACTCGAACTGCGGTCCACTGTGTGGGAGTTCAACGATATAACCATTAAACCACCTGCTGGTCCTGGAAAGTACATTTTAAAAATTTTGTTTGTGTTGTCTGAACACTTAGATACTTTGTCAGCTGCTTTGCTTGTGAGCTAGAAAATTGTAGGAGATAAATTGTGGGTGGAAAAATTTAGGACTGCTTTTTTTTTTTTTAGAGAGAGTTTTTTTTTTTTTTTGCTATAGGGCACGTACGCTCACCAGAGAGAGACAGAGAGACAGAAAGCGAGAAATCACACCCCAGGGTTGATGGCCACCCCACAATCCTTTCTCCTCCATTCTCCTTTCGGGATCTTGGGCACGCACGCACACGCGCCCGCTGTGAGTTTAAGCCACTGGGTCTGAGACTCGAACCACAGTCGACCACATGGGAGTCCAGCGACATAGCCATTACACCAACTGCTGGACCCGTTTTAGGGACTGCTTTCAACATGCCCCACAAGCCTAGGCACACAGGGACAGATCAGGCATTTCCCCTCTCCAAATCAGGTGTGTTTGTGAAGGTCTGACCTGAGGCTGCAGCCCCCGCTCCTGCATTTCTCTTCAGCGAGGTGCTCTTGGACTTCTAGTTACTCCGTGTGTGCTGGCAAGAGGGAGTCCAGGGAGAGTGTAGGGTTCCCGGCACCCCATAGTCTTCCACTTACCCCAGAGGCAAAGGAGATTTAAGAGCTAAGGGAGATCTCACACCATCTCTGAGGATGACGGTGAGCTGAAAACAGCACAGACTCCAGGGCTGAAGTCGGACATGGAAACCGAGTAAGACCTCGGAATAAACATTGCTTCTGCGCCATGTGGCGGGGCAGCTTTGGAACCTACTGTGACACAAAACCGTCATTCAGGACGTCTTTCACGTCGCAATTTGCCATTGCCTCATCCTCAAGCCCCGGCACTGTTTTCAATGGGCCGCTTGTTCAGAGATATCTCTCCCTCCCTTATTGCCAAAGTCGGGGAACAATGCTCGACTTCAGCGGGGCGCTCGCACCCCCTCCGGTGAGATCACGTGCGCGCGGTGTCCCTCCATGCTTTCATGGGTGTGGCCGCTGTCATAAAGAGCCCACTCTCGGCCGAGCCTGCTGACAGCCCAGGAGAAGCAGGGGGACACCCAGCACGGTCTTCAATTCCCGGCGGTTCCCGTCCACATGGCGCCACCCACTGCGCGGTTGGGGAACCTGATTGGAGACCCCACAGCTGGACTGAGACAGCCGAGCTCCGAACCCAAACACTCTGGCTGCAGAGTTCGCATTATTTTTTAAAAATTTGCCAGAGAGTGTGTGTGCATGTCAGAGAGACACAAAGAGAGAGAGACAGGAGAAGGAGAGAGAGCGAGAAATCACCCCCGAGAGGGGATGGCTACACTACATTCTCCCTTCTCCTCCGTTCTCCTCTTGGGATTTTGGGCACATACGCACACCCATTTGATGTGTTCTTTCAAGTCACCCCTCCCCCTGACTCATGAGCCAGTCAGGATCTTAATTGTGCCCACAGGCACATCAGATGTGTCCAGGCTTAAGTGGGAACTGAACCCAGGACTGTCCCGTATGACTCCAGAATCACAGGGCAGCACTCTGTTTCCCCTAGCACTGCAGCTGTGCCCCAAGGAGACTTCTTTTTTTGGTAGAGGTTTTTGCCTCAGGGTGCATGTGCTCTCTGGAGAGAGAGAGAGAAAGTGAGAAGGAAAGTGAGAAATCACCTCCCAGGGGGGATGGCCACACCACAATCCCTTCTCCTCCAGTCTCCTCTCAGGATCTTGGGTGGGCACACACATGCACCTTGTGTGAATTTCAAACTACCAGGTCTGGGTCGCGAACCACAGTCAACCATGTTGGAGTCCAGTTATATAACTACTACGCTATCTGCTGGCTCCCCCAAGGAGATCTGTGATCATTGGCCTTTTCTTCTTCTGAATGTTGAACTGTGTACCTATATTAACTATTTGAATTTAAAACACATTAAGAAAAAACCAATAGCAGAAAACAGGTACTTTTTGGAATATAGAAGCAAATAAGCAGAAAATGGCACAAAATGTTGGAAGGGATTTTTTTATTGTTTTTCACTTCGCTATTGGGTACGTGAGCTTCCCAGAGAGAGAGAGAGAGAAAGACAGAGGGGGGAGAGTGAGAAAACACCCTCCAGGAGGATGGCCACACTGCAGTCCCTTCTCCATTCTCCTCTCAGGACTCTGGGCATGTGCACACATATGCTTGGCGTGTTATTCAAGCCGCCGGGTCCAGGACTAGAACCATGAAGTTGGCCATGTGGGATTCAGCCACCTTACCACCAGCTGATCCAAGGGGTTTGTCTTTAGTAAGGAAGACTGGGGAATGGAAGCGGCAGAGAGGTAAAAGACTACTTAGTCCAGATATAGGGTTATAAACAACTATTTTATTTCTAAAAGTATTTTGTATAACTACAAAGTCATTAAAACAATGTTAGAATACAAGAACTACTTTTCTAGGAGAAGGTAGCTTAACTGCACAGGGAAATCAGGTAAAGTGAAGGAAAACTGGCCACAGAAAAGAGTTTGCACGGGACCAGCAGTTGGCGTAATGGCTATGTCACTGGACTCCCATGTAGTTGCCCATGGTTTGAGTCCCGGACCCGGTGGCTTAAACTCACGCCGGGTGAGTGTGCGTGTGTGCCCAAGATCCCGAGAAGAAAAGGGAGGAGAAGGGATTGCGGCGTGGCCATCCCTCCTTGGGGGTGATTTCTCGCTTTCTGTCTCTCTGTCTCTCGCTGTCTGTCTGGCAAGTGCACGCGCCCCGTAGCAAAAACCTCTCAAAAAAAAAAAAAAAAAAACCTCTCCAAAAACAAAAAAGAGTTTATGCAACCCTGGGCAAGCAAAATGCCAAGGTCTTCCGGGAACAGATTTGTTTCCCCCAAATAGCATTATCTAAAAAGGTATAGTCTAGCATGGATTTGTATAGAAATAGCAAAACAAAGATAACTTAAATCACAAAGCAGGGCATGATTCCCAGGTTCTTTAATGTCTAACACGTGTTTTTCTGTTTGTTAGGTTTTTAATTTTCGTCAGAGGTAGCGTGTGCTCACAGGAGAAAGAGAGAGTGCGAAAGCACGTCCCTGGGGGATGGTCATGCCACAATCCCTTCTTCTCCATCTCGCCCTCCTTTTGGAATTTTGGGCATGCGTGCACATGTGCCTAGTGTGTTTTTCTTTTTTTCTTTTTCTTTTTTTGGAGAGGTTTTTGCTATAGGGTGCGTGCGCTAGCCAGAAAGCCAGAGAGAGACAGAGAGACAGAAAGCGAGAGATCACCCCCCAGGGGGGATGGCCACGCCGCAATCCCTTCTCCTCCATTCTCCTCTTGGGATCTTGGGCACGCACGCACACACACGCCCGGCATGAGTTTAAGCCACCGGGTCCGGGCCGCGAACCATGCTCATCTACATGGCAGTTCAGAGACATAGCCATTACGCTAACTGCTGGTCCCAAAAAACTTTTTTATAACTCTGAAATAGAAAGCTTTCTTTTCCTAAAGATTCTACAGTGGCTCCATATGGCTCCAGGGGCAAGTTCAACGTCCCGGTTCTGATACCGAAGTAAAACAGACTCCCCTCTTAGGTCTGTCCTGGTGACAACACTCATCCCGGGTTACCAGGGTGTGCTGGGAACCAGGCGGGCCCCTTAATCCAACGCATGGTGGCTGCTCCCATTACAGACCAGGAAACCGAGATGTGAGTCTTAAGCAAATTGCTCAAGGTCACATACCTTCGGGACAGGAATACCAATCACCGTCTCCAGGAAGGCCTGTCTTCTCTCTCCAGCATTCAGGTGAGAAATACCCTCCCTTTCTCAGCTTAACTTTCAGTCCTAGACCTCGAAGCTCTGGAGTCCCCCCCCCCCCCCCCCCACTCAGCAACCTGATCACATCCGAGATACCAATCTCTCCTAGACCTGGCACAGGACGGGCTAGCAGTACCACTTGTTTTGGGATGTCATTAGCAGTCTGGCACTCTACGTAGCACTGCCTCGGGTTTATTCTTGTCGTGTGTGTAAATCCTTTTAAACAGGATGGCAGGAGATAGTGTTTTTAATTCCCATACACTGCTGCTTCTGCTTCTTTTTTAAAAAATTGGCAGTGGCAGAAACAGGGTAATTACTTAATGGCTTTAATTTATAACGTCCTGCATTTTCAGGGCCCACTACTTACAGAACCACTCAGCAGGAGGGTAATTTACTTTTGGCTTGCTGCTATAGGATAGCGAGACGGATCCACTTTAAAGTAAAATAAAATTTCCAATGGAATTGCTGTGGCGCATTTGTTTGTTATTTTGTTTTAAGGTTTTTACCACAGGGCACATGCACTTGCGAGAGACAGAGACAGAGAGAGAGGAAGTGAGAAATCACCCCCCAGAAGGGATGGCCACACCGCCATCCCTTCTCCTCTACTCTCCTCTTGGGATTTTGGGCACACATACCCAGCATGATATTCAAGCTACCAGGTCTGGGATTCAAACCGCAACCATGTGGAAATCCAGTGCTTTAGCCCCCAGGTCACCTAATGGCCCATTTGTTTTTTTGATTTGCTCTGGGGTGCGTACTCTTGCTGGAGAGAGAGGGGAAGTGAGAAAGCACCCCTGAGCGGAGGACCGCCACACTGTAATCTCTTCCATTCTCCGGTGGGAGTTTGAGGCACACACATGCACCCAGCCACTGGACTGTGAAGTCAGGCCGTGTGGGATGCAGCTGCCTAAAGCACCTCACCACCCAGCTGGCCCCCAGAATGCTGGCCTTTTGTTTGTTTGTTTGTTTTTGAGAGATTGTTATTATAGGGCACATGCCCTTGCTGGAGAGACAGACAGAGAGACAGAGAGACAGAAAGCGAGAAATCACTTCCCGGGGGGATGGCCACGCCGCAATCCCTTCTCCTCCATTCTCCTCTCGGGATCTTGGGCATATACGCACACGTGTCCAGTGTGAGTTTCAAGTTGCCAGGTCTGGGACTCAAACTGCAGTCGATGATGAGCGAGTCCAGCGACATAATCATTATGCATCTGCTGGTCCTGAGTCAACAAAATTAACACACAGCCTAGGCTGCGGCAGAAGACAGACAGAAGAAGTGATCCTAGCTACGCTGTGCAGGTTGGTCTCACAGCTAAGAGGACACACCACGGAGGAAATCGTGCAGCCCTCAGGAGGGCCTTGTCGCGCTCCGCCATAAAGCCCTGGTCCCCAGCGCTGGGCCCGGCTGGCGGCAGAGGCTGACCGGGTGAGTGAAATGCACTAATCTACAATTCCAGGAAAGGAACAATCTGTTTCCATGTACAGGAGAGGCCCACAGGAGGGAGAGCAGGCCAGCGCAGTGCACCCTGGCTCCTACCCAAGGTCCGGGCAGGGCTCAGGGCAGGGCTCGGGCGGCCCTTCCCTCCAAGAAACACACGTCTGCGTTCTGGCAGTCAGATCCTACTAAACACCTGGATCCCATTTCCCCCCCTCCCTGGGCCAATTCCACATTCTAACTTCAAAACTCTCCCTCCTCATTGAGAGCGAAATTTTTGGATCACTAGCCCTGCCTCTTTTTTTTTTTTTTTTTTTTTTTTTTTAGTAATTATTTTATTTATTTATTTTAAATTTGCACATACACTCACCAGAGAGACCGAGAGAGGGAAGTGAGAAACCAAGCCATCAGGTCTGGGACTTGAACCGTGGTCAGCCATGTGGGAGTCCAGCACCTTTAACCACCATGCCCCCTGCTGGCTCCACGCCCTGCTATTTTTTCCCCTTTTTTTTAGGGTTCTGCCACAGGATGTGTGTGTGTGTTTACCTGAGAGAGACAGAGAGGAATAGAGGGAGGGAAACTGAGAAATCATCCCTGGGGGCGATGGCCACTCCACAATCCCTTCCTCTCCGTTCTTCTCCTGGGATTTTGGGCACACACACAAATGCACCTGGTGTAATTTTTAAGCCTCCAAGCCTGGGACTCAAACCATGTTAGGCCAGGTGGGAGTCCAGCTGCCCTAATTCCCATGCCCCTGCTGGTCCCCAAGCCCTGCTTTTTAACTTTGGAGAACTGAAGGATGGGGACAGCACGGCGTCCCTGCGGTGGCCACAGAGAGGAGCCAGTGCTGTTCGCCATCACCCTGGCCGCCTGCTCACTCCGGCTGCAGAGGTGACAACGGGCTCTGGCAGAGTGCGGGTTGGTTTTCATGTTGCTCACACCTGGCGAGGCGGGTCTGAAGGAAGCTGGTGTCTGCACATGGGCGCTGGGCAAGCGCTCACCTCCTTGTGCTGGGTCCCTGCCACCTCCGCGTGTAGGTCCCTGTGCCACCGGAGGGCATCCCCGGGGGAGGGAGGTGACACCTGCTGCTGGCACGACAGTGTGGGGACAGCTACGGAAAGGCAGGTGTTCTGGCTTCTTGTTACCCACGTCCAGACAAGATGCCCCTCCTCACCCCGGGCAGCATCAGGCAGCATCAGGCAGGCTTATTCCAGTCTCCTGCATTTCCCCTACCGCTGCGAAGACATGCTTGTCTATGGAGCCGGCGCTGAAGGTGTCCTCTTTGCTAAAGGGGACATCCCACTTTCAAGCTGGGTGACTTAGAGACGGCTAGAGGGACAAGCAAGAGAGGCATGACCTAGGAATGTTGGGATCTCATTTGTAAGATCGTGCTCTGGGACCAGCAGATGGCATAATGGTTACGTCGCTGGACTCCCACGTAGTCCACCGCAGTTCGAGTCCCAGACCCTGAAACTTAAAACTCACACCAGGAGCATGTGCGTGCGTGCCCAAATTCACAAGAGGAGAACGGAGGAGAAGGGATTGCGGCGTGGCCATCCCCCTGGGGTGATTTCTCGCTTTCTGTCTCTCTCTGATTCTCCGAGCACACACGCCCTATAGCAAAAACGTCTCTCAAAAATAAAAAAAACGGTGCTCAGACATAGCGGTTGCTTATATGTGCACGGGCCCTTTGTGAGCACTTGCCCACCCAGGACACAGGACCAGGCAGCTTCAGGACACGGTCCCCAAGCTCCCCAAGCCCCGTGTGTCCCTCCCTGAGCTCTGAGTGTAGATGTGAGGTTGGACAGGAGGGCTGAGTTCTCATTGCTGGGCCTGGTCTTGATGCACAGCCAGGAGAGGCTAGGGAGCTAGAGAAAGTTCCTTCCCCCCAGTCATTCAGAGCGATCCCAGGAGGGAGACAGGGACGTTCAGAAAGGAGCCAGGAAATGGTTCTTCACGCCACGAGGAAAACATGAAATCACAGAGCTGAAGCTGGAGGTGCCCGGAGAGCAGCTAGCCCAAGCCCTCTCCCCGACTCACCCCTCCAAAGGAGGCGGAGGTCTGGCTGAGCTCACTGGCCTGGCCTGCGGGCCGATTTCGGGGGTTTTCTTTGGCAAGCGTGACACATTATTAACTGTTTTGCTCTCCAACCTTTAAAGATCTGAGGATTTCATTTTTTAAAAGAGAAGTATTTATTTAACTTTATTAATTTAGTTTTAAAAATTTGACCAGAGAGAGATAAAGGTCGGGGGACCGGGTAGTGAAAAAGCAAGCCACCAGGTCTGGGACTCGAACCACCATTGACCATGTGGGAGTCCAGCCACCCTAACTATCATGCCACTTGTTGGGCCCCTGAAGATTTCATGTTAATCAAATTGATCCATCGGGAGATCTGGCAGAGCTGGCCAAGGTGGACATGCAGTGCAGGTCCCAGCAGCCCTCCCTGGTTAACCCCACCAGGCCCAGGCCCTCCCGGGGCGCTGTGCTCCCTGCGGGCCCTGCAGCGATGGACGTGGCTACTTTGGGTGCACCCCAGTTTCTCCGCCTAGCGCCTCACCTGGGGAGCTCTGAGATACCCACACTCAGGTTCAGGCCAGGTAAGCTGAAACCTGGGCCTGGAGGGACCCAGCCCATAGGAGTTGTAAAGTCCCTGAAGGGCCTAGCACACAGCGAGGGTTAAGAAGGGCTTATAGGGGACCAGCAGATGGTGTAGCAATTACATCACTGGACTCCCACGTGGCCGACCGCAGTTTGAGTCCCAGACCCAGTGACTTGAAACTCATTCCGGGTGTGTGTGTGTGTGTGTGTGTGTGTGTGTGTCCAAAATCCTGGGAGGAGAATGGAGGAGGAGGGATTGCAGCATAGCCATCCTCCAGGGATGGGGGGGGGGGGGTGATTTCTCACTTTCCATCTCACTGACTCTCTTTCTCCAGAGAGCACACAAGCCCTAAGGCAAAAAATCTCTTTTAAAAAAGAAAAAAAGAATGGTTTGCGGGGTAGGCATTGGCACCGTGGTAACACAACTGAAGCCACACGGGGACATCAGGGGCTCATCCCCAGCTTCCCTGAGCACTCCGGGTGGCCGAATGTGTCCCCACGATCCAGCTGGGGAAGCTGCAGGGGGTCACTGATGAAGACCCTCTTGGGGGTGCTTCTCTCCCTTTCTGTCTCTCTCTCATGGAAGAAAATAAGAAAGAAACTTAAAAAAAAAAAAAAAAAAAGAAAAGAGAAAAACATTGTTTATAAAGAAGCAAGGGCCAGCCGGTGGCTGGATGGTTAAAGCAGCTGAATTTCATGTGGCCGGTCACGTGGTCGGTCCTGGACCAGGCGCATGTGCGTGCGTGCCCCAAATCCCAAGAGAGGGAATGATGGAGAAGGGATTGCAGCCTAGCCATTCCCCAGGGAGTGATTTCTCACTTTTCCTCTCTCTTTCTCTCTCTAAAGAGTACACAGGCCGTATAGCAAAAATAAAGGAAAATAAAATGAAAGTGAGGCCTTAAATAGATAGATAGATAGATAAACGACACCTTGATGCCCCACTGAGATGGCCCCCTGGGGGGACGGGGTGCAGTGTCAGGAGACTGAGCAGGTAGGCTCCGTGACAGCCACTGTGGTCCTGGCTCGCAGGGAGGGGGGGGTCCCAGCACCACGAGACCCAGTCCAAAAAAATCAGTCAACTGCTCTCAGCTAAATGAATAAACTTAGGGGGAACAAGATGGCTGTGCCAAGGCCTTGGAAGGCGGAGGATAAATGATCTTCTTCTTGACGTTCCTCAGTTACTTTCACTCTCTCACCTTTTAGAAGCTCTTGGGTCCATCCAGTGGAAACCGGTTTTCTCCTGCTCCCTCCTCTCACTGGGTCTCTCCTCTTCGGTTTCCCCACTTTGAAGCACCCCCTCCTCCCATTTCTCCATCTTTCCCCACAGCACCCCAGACCAGGAGCCACGTCCTGACCATAACTTTACTAGAGCAGAAGTCCGGGGAATGTTAGTTTCTGGGTCTATACTGTTACACTTAATAGCTCAGAACCACACGGAGGTCTTTTCAACACACTTTCACTTAACCACGGTCTGGTATTCATTATCAAGCAACTCAACTGCAAAATCCGAGAAACCACATGGCAGGATGGAAAATCAAGAGTTGGGGTAAATTATGGCACCAAATATGCAGCCTCATTTTCTGGTCAGAACCAATAACGTGATGCGGACGATTGGAGGGCTGTATGCATCTCCGTAAGTGTTCGCTCCTTACCAACACAGTCAGCAATTTATAATCACCAGTTAGTCTATTTGCAGGCAATTTCTTTCTTTCTTTCTTTTTAAAGAATGATTTAGTTGGGACCAGCAGTTGGCGTAATGGCTATGTCGCTGGACTCCCACGTAGTCGACCGCGGTTCGCATCCCGGACCCGGTGGCTTAAAACTCACGCCGGCGCGTGTGCGTGTGTGCCCAAGATCCTGAGAGGAGAACAGAGAAGGGATTGCAGTGTGGCCATCCTCCCTGGGGGGTGATTTCTCGCTTTCTGTCTCTCTGTCTCTCTCTGTCTGTCTGGCGAGCGCACACGCCCTATAGCAAAAACCTCTCAAAAAAAAAAAAAAAAAAGAATGATTTAGTTAATTTAATGATTTATTATTAATATTTACTACTATTTAAAAACTTGCTATAAAACACATGCACTCACTAGATAGAGACAGAGACAGAGAGAGAGAGAGAGAGAGAGATGAACTGAGGAAGCAAGCCACCAAGTCCAGGACTCAAACTGAAGTTGGCCATATGGGAGTCCAATGCCCCAACCACTATACCACCTGCTGGCCTCAACTTTCAGGTGATTTCTAAGCTACATTTGATTACAGTTTTTCTGAGGGTTCTTTTAAATTTTTCGCCCATTTTGTAGGTTCTCTTTTCTTTCCTGCTTACTTTGATTAAGTCAATCCTTAGATGCCAAGTTACCAGAAAAGCTACATGGTGGGAGATGGAATTGGAAGACCAGCACAAATCTTAGCTTATCTCTTAGGCTAAGAAATATGGGACCAGCAGATGGTGAAATGGTTACATTACTGGGCTCCCATTAGTCAACCATGGTTCGAGTCCCGGACCTGGCAGCTTTCACACTGGGCACGTGTGCGTGTGTGTCCACAACCCGAGAGGAAAATGGAGGATAAGGGATTATAGTGCGGTCATCCTTCTAGGGAGTGATTTCTTGCCTTTTTCTGTCTCTCTGTCTCTGTCTCTCTGGTGAGTGCACATGCCCCTCTAGCAAAAGTCTCTCCCTTAAAAAAACGGGGAGGTGGCTGGCAGGTGACGGGGTGGTTAAGGTTAAGGTGGCGGACTCCCACATGGCTGCCTGGTTTGAGTCCCAGAGCTGGTGACTTGCTTCTCACTTTCCTTTTCTCTCCCTCTCTGATAAAATTTAAAAAAATAAATGATAATAACAAATAAAATAAATAAATCTTGAGAATATTCCTCCACGGCTCCTGAGAACTAATGATTTCAGGGAAAAAAAGAGAAATGAAGATTTTTCTACTGATAATTCAGCCTCCAGCCCCCAAACTCGAGTGGTAGGGAGCCCCTCTAGGCTTCTCTCTTTGTCTCTGTCTCTCTCTGCTTCTTTCTCTGACTTCTCTTTTTTTTGTAATTTTTCCTTTTAAAAAATTTTTAAGGTACAGTATTCTCTTGGCTTTCAGACCCTCCTTTATCTTGCTAATAATCCCCTTTCCCCTTCCCTCCAAGAGAGGCAAGGGGCAGGCCTTCAGAAGAAGACTCCTCCATGTCTCCTGAGAACTAGTGATTTTGCACCATACGGTTTTTTATTTTTTACTTTTTAAAAAATATAATTTTGAGTTGTTTTTAATTTTCTTCCCTTCTTTTTCTCTTTCTTTGCTTTTTATTCTCTTTCTCTGTTTCCTTTTCTTTTTCTTTTATCTCATCACTCTGCTCCTCAATCTCCATTCACTGAGTGTCTAGATGGATCTAAAGGAACCATAGCCAAACATCCAGATACTATTAGGGTTAACATCTTCCTCAATACCCACTGAATCTGCTGCACAAAGGGATTAAAAAAGGAGAAGCAAGAAGATTCCAAATCATCTCCTTCTGCACACTCCTGAGCACTCAGACTGAACTTCAAGAATTAGGAAGAAACAAACAATCCACCAGATGATTAGAAACCACTGCAGGGTCACAAGAAGTATGGGAAAGCAAGAAAATACCTCTCCTCCCAGGGAAAAGACTAACTCCTCTTCATCCACAGACAGTTCAATGGAAATCATGGAAATGTCTGATAAAGAATGTAAAATATTTATAATGACGAAGCTAACAGAGATGGAAGAAAAGAGAGACAATGAATTGCAGAAGAGGCAGGAGAAAGGAGCTGATGAGTTCCAGGAGGTGAGGAAATTCTTGCAAGATTTAAAGAGGAATTACACACTATATGAAAGGATCAAATGGATTGGTTAGAGATGAAGGCTATAATACAGGAAGTCAAAACTCCCCTTGAAAGTATTAAAAGCAGACTAGATCATACAGAAAATCGAATCTCAACGGTAGAAGATAAAATCACTGGCCTAGAAAAATCCACCACAAAGACTAAGAAAAGTGCCCCTCCAAAATGAGAATAATATACGAGAAATACCAGATACCATCAAACGTCCAAACAACCGGATAATTGGTATCCCAGAAGGCGAAGAGATTATGGGAATAGATTATCAATACTGCAAGAAAACTTTCCAAACCTAGAGAGGCACTCAAAGATCTAGTCCCAAGAAATACAAAGGACCCCAAATAGAATCAACCCAAGGAGATCTTCTCCAAGACACATTATAGCCAGATTGAGCAAAACCACAGACAAAGACAAGATACTTAGATTGGCAAGAGAGAAATGACAAGTTACCTACAAAGGATATCCCGTCAGGCTAATAGCAGACCTCTCATGGGAAACAATGCGAGGGAGGAAAGAATGAGAAAATATATTCAAAGTGTTAAGGAAAAAGCAATTTCAACCAAGAATACTGTACCTGGCAAGATTATCCTTCATATGAAAAGAAAAGAGAAGAACATTCTCAGATAAACAAAACCTGAAAGAATTTAACACCACCAGACCAGATCTCCAAGAAGTTCTCAAGGGAGTGCTAAACCAAGAAAATTAAATACAGACACACAGAAATAAGAGTTCAAAAACTAAGAAAATTGCCAACTTAATTTAATTTTATTTTTTTTAAAAATTTTTTAAAAATATTTTTTAACTTTATTTTTTAATTTTTTTGGAGAGGTTTTTGCCATAGGGCGCGTGCGCTCGCCAGACAGAGAGAGACAGAGAGACAGAAAGCAATAAATCACCCCCCAGAGGGGATGGCCACACCGCAATCCCTTCTCCTCCATTCTCCTCTCGGGATCTTGGGCACGCACACACACGCGCCCGGGGTGAGTTTTAAGCCACCGGGTCCGGGACTCGAACCGCGGTCGACTACATGGGAGTCCAGCAACATAGCCATTATGCTAACTGCTGGTCCCGGCCAACTTAATTTTAGGGATAAGTCTGCAGTTGAATATTATGTCCCAGAATTTAATCGGGAAGATCGGACCACAACAGAAGAAAGATTAAGTAAATGAGACTGAACTGGTGAAGTAGCATTTTATGACTTTTGACTAAAACATTGCTGATTTTCTTCTAGGCTTTGTTTTCTGGTTTTAAGGATTTTTGTCCTGTCTTGAGCTGTCTATAGGTTCATGTACCTACTATTTGAACAGAATCCTAACCTGTTTCCTGGCGCTAAATTTTAAGCAAAGTTCCTTAGCATTTCCATGATTTATTAAAGTTAAAATTGCTTTTCTTGAAATTAAAAAATATATTAAAAATACCTATTTAAGGACCATAGTAAGCTTTATAGCATCAGCTAGGTGTTACCTTATAGTATATTCATTCTACCCAGAGTTTCACGCCTAAAGTCAGACATGTATTCACAGATATGTACATACCAGCTAAACTTGCTATTGAAAGTAATTAGATTATTTAAGACATTTTGTGACTCAATAAAATGTGGGGGGAAAAGGAATGGAAAACAACTGTAAACACCAGAGATAGTGTGTAAGGAGGGTGGGAAATGGCAGAGGGTCAGAAATAGGGGTATATATATATATATATATATATATACGAAACTAGAAATGGAAAATTACTGATGATAACATGCATGATTAAGCCACTATGCAAAATATACTCTGGATGGGAAATCACATTTGTATGTTGTGACGATGCTCAGGGAATTAATGAAAATTAATTAATTAAAAAATGTTTCAAAAAAACTCATGAAAATACGTGTAATGGAAAAACTGTGCATACATTTCAAAAAGTCTTTGTACCAAAATAAATTCATACCTTAACTATAAAAAATTTAAATAAAATAAATCTTTTAAAAAAAGAAATAGATATGATTTGATAGGTAAATATCACTTGATAGCTACTACGCAGTTTATGGATGAGGAAACTGAGTTCAGGAAAGTTAAGCAGCTACCCCCAGTTCACCGCTCACACTCTCCCCACAACGCGAATGGAGGCTCTGGAAGGCCCCCCTGGGACAGGTAAGGCATTCCCCATGCCGCGGACCAGAAGCCACCCCAGAAGCCAGCCTCGGGCACCGGAAGCTTTAGATGGGCCCAGAGCAGAACCCGTACCTCCGTGTTCCGCGCCGAAGCCGCAATCAGACCCAGGCGGCCGCGCAAGCGAAACTGAACTGGGCGCTCCGGGGCCACGTGGCTCGGTTCCGCGCCCTCGGAAGCCCTAAGAGGCAGCTCAGGTGGTTTAAGAAGTGTGTTAAGCACGGAGAGACCGTGGCATGAACCCAGTGCTGTGAAGTTGGAAATCTCGTCCGGATTGAAACATAAAAACCAAGCAGAACTTCAAGGATCCGGTTAGCGCTCCGGAGTCAGGGGAAAACCACGCCCCTTCCCACTCATTGTTTTGGGAGAACGGAGGGGACGGAGCTCTTCGGTGTCTGGTCTCCAAACACCGCCCGCACTGCTGGGGCGAACCTGAAGCGCGAGGAGGGGAAGGGGAGGTGCGAGCTGCCGGCGCGGCTCTGAAATCCGAAAGGCGCAGGGACCTCGAGGGAGCCCGGACTCGCAACTCTCCAGGGCTGGGACCCCGCCGCGCGCTGTTCCCTGCGCGGCGCACAGGGGTCCCCACCAGAAAGAACACGCCGCCCGTCTCATTGTCTCAGGCCAGTCGTAAAATGGGGCTTCTCTCCTTTTCCAACCAACCACTCCTTCTCCCCAGACCCCAAAGGACTGGGGGCTGGACAGGGCTGCCTAGGCCCTCGGTTCTGTTCTTTGTGTGTGGATTCCCCAAACACAGGACCGGTTCCCAGGCCCCGCGCTAGACGCCCGGCCCTCGCCAGTCCAGCAGCCGCCCCGCGGTGGCCTCGCGGCGCCAGAGCGCGCCACCCCCAGACGAGGCGTGGCGACGCGCCTCCGGGACCTCTGCAGCCGCGCCCCCGCGCGCAGGCCTCTCTGATCGCCTCCTCTGCGTCCTGACCCAGGCCAGGAGGCTTTGGGGGCCAGCCTCGGAGCGGCGCAAGGCCTCGGGTACTCACGTTTCCTATGGTTCCCCGAATGTGCGCTGCCCGGGCCACTGGTCCTTGGGAGCCGGGGGCGCGCCGAGAGCCGCGGTTCAGGGAAGTGGCCGGCGGGCGGCCCGCTGAAAGCCCCCCATTTTCCGCAAGCTCACTCGAAGCGCTGCTCCGCGGCGCCCACGCAGCTGCCAGGTTTAATAATGGGGCCCGCGGCCCGCCCCGCCCCGGGAGACGCAGAGATGGCAGGCGGGGTCGGCACGCGCTCCCGCAGTCACCCCCCGCAGCCCGGCGTGCGCAGCTGGGGCGCCGGCGGGGACGCACCGGGCACGGCTCGGCCTACGCCTAGGAACTCTCCAGAACCCTCGGTTCTTTTCCGGTCACCCTGGGCATACGCCGGATCCTCTTCCCAACAGTGTTTCTGAAACCGAACCGCAGCCAGGTGCCTTTCCGGTGACCCTCCCCTGCCCCTCGAATGTCACCGCTCTGCAGCCACCTGGACCCTGCAGCTCGGGTCTCCAGGCACTGGCGGCGATCCCGGGCACGCTGCACGGCGCAGCAAGCGCAGCCGACCCGGCTTGCCCACCCGTTTGGGTCGCGCGTACCCGCGCACCCGTCTGCCCCTAGGACTCTGGGGGACAGAACCTTACTGTCTGCTGGGGCTCCTTGGCGCCTCCTCGCTGACCTGGACCATTTCCAAAGCGCGGGCCGTGCCCTGAGGGCCCCTGGAGCTTCCCGGCCCTTTGGCGTGGAATATCCGAGCGCGGTATCCCCGGGAAGGAGTGGGTAATCACGCGGGTGCTGAACCCCGCACCCACGGCCACGCCCCGGGCCGCTTCCGCAGCCGCCCAGCTCCGCACCTGCCTCCCGGGAGAGGTTTCCGTGGAAACCCGGGAGCCTTCTCGCTCCAGACCCGCTGTTACCCTGACAACTGCGACTTAGCCCTGGGCGGGCCAAGAGGATGTCTCTGGACGCCTGTTTAAAATCACAGCTTCAGAGAGATTGTTCACCCGGGGCGGCTGGACGAGAATACAGAGGCCGAGCCACGCGCTGGGTGGGGTCCGTGGGTGTCAGGGGCCTGGGAAGACGCCCGCAGGAGGGAGGTGGCCGGGCTCCCCCCTTCCCATGCTGCAAGTTCATACCCGGCGTTAGGGTGAAATGCAGCGTTCTCTCCAGCATATTTACTGCTCTCTGTTCTGCTTAAGGTGCAGCAGTGACAGGAGGCCCGTGGGGATGTGGCAGTCTCCGCGGAAACTCTGTGGGAGTGACATCTGTCTGTTGCCCATCTCCACGTGGAAGCATTAGGAAGAACGCTTCCTAACACCGTCTTGCAGGACAGGGCTACGGTGAACACGCAACCACTTGCTGTTTGAGGTGAAGATTGGGGTGGAGAAAAGAATTTAGAGAAAAACTTAGGTGGGTGACACTACTAATTTTTATTAAAATTTCAATGCTGGGGTCAGCAGGTGGGTGGTAAATTGGGGCACTGGACTCCCACATGGTCGACCACGGTTTGTGTCTCAGACCTCACTTTCCCTCTCTCTCTTTCTAATGATGAAGGCAAGTTAAAATAATAATAATAAATTAAATAATTCCTTTTTTATAAATTCCAACGTTGGACAGCTGGTGGCATGATGGTTAAGGCAGCTGGATCCCACATGGCCAACTATGGGGTTTGAGCCCAGACCAGAGGCTTGAGAAATGCAGGGCGCGTGTGCATCTGTGCCCAAAACTTTGAGGGGAGAGTGGAGGAGGGATTGGAGAGGGGCCACCCCCTCTCCCTGGGAGATGCTGTCTTCCTTTCTCTCTCTGCCTCCCTCAGGTGAGTGCTTGAGCTCTAAGGTAAATGAACCGAGGTAAGAGCTTGCTTGCAAGACATAGCGAGATTGCATATGGACGTGGGGTTCTCCTCATGAGCAAGTCTGTACTCCACATCTGCTATACAAGATGTTAAAAATCAGTGACAGGTTCAAAGTAACAAGATTTTACTGTACACGTATAGTAATGTGCTGATATTAACCAGCTCTGGGTTAAGATTGAAGTACATACGTACAGGTGTATCATTTAAAAAATTATTTTTGGTAACCAGCAGTTAGTGTAATGGCTACGTCTCTGGACTCCCGCGGTTCCTGTTCCGGACCCGGTGGCTTAAAACTCACGCCGGGCGCGTGTGCGTGCGTGTCCAAGATCCCAAGAGGAGAATGGAGGAGAAGGGATTGCGGCGTGACCATCCCCCCTGGGGGGTGATTTATTGCTTTCTGTCTCTCTGTCTCTCTCTGTCTGTCTGGTGAGCGCACGCATGTGCTCTATAGCGAAAACCTCTCAAAAAAAAAAAAAAATTTTGCGGGACCAGCAGTTAGTGTAATGGCTATGTCGCTGGATTGCCATGTAGTCAACCGTGGTTCGAGTCCCGGACCTGGTGGCTTAAACTCATGCCCGGCCCATGTGCGTGCGTGCCCAAGATCCTGAGAGAAGGATGGAGGAGAAGGGATTGCGATATGTCAATCCTCCCTGGGGGTGATTTCTTTCTTTCTGTCTCTCTACCTTTCTGGGGAGCGCACACGCCCTATAGCCAAAACTTCTCCAAAAAAATTTTGTTTTTGCTATAGGGCACATGTACTCCCTGGAGAGACAGAGAAAGTGAAAATACACCCCCCAGGGGGGATGGCCACGCTGCAATCCCTTCCCCTCCATTCTCCTCTTGAGGTTCAGGGCACGCATACACATGTACTCAGCATGTTTTTCAAGACACAAACAGCAGAGTCAGCCATGCGGGATCCAGACACCTTCGCCACCACGCCATCTGCTGGCCTCAAACGGCACTTTTTAAAAAGTCGTGAGTGCATCTCTGAAAAACTCCAAATGCATCCAGTTTTCATAAAGTAAGTATTTGCATATTCTAAGGAAGCAGTTCATGTAAAGGAAAACACACAGAAAAAAATTTCATAAACAAAAAGACTTTTTTCCAAGAAAAGTAGAACTATCTAATGTCTAAAACCCACATCTTAGATTCTGAATCTCCGCTGAAGCGCATCATTTCATGTAGATATGACACAACCATGGATTTGCAAATAAAGAGTTCTAAACACACACACGTGTACCCAGCAATAGGATAAACACCCTCCTCCCTTTCCTAGTACATTTCAAGTTTGAGAAATTGAAAAAATACCAAGCAGCCTAGCTTCACCTCTAACAAGAAGTAAAAATGACCAATGCAGGAGGCCGAAGAATGGGAAAGAGGCCAAAAATACCAAGCAGGACCGCCACTCAAAAAGTCTTTGCAGGGGGAACCAGCAGTTAGCGTAATGGCTATGTCGCTGGACTCCCATGTAGTCGACCGCGGTTCACGTCCTGGCCCCGGTGGCTTAAAACTCACACCGGGCACGTGTGCGTGCGTGCCCAAGATCCCGAGAGGAGAATGGAAGAGAAAGGATTGCGGTGTGACCATCCCCCCTGGGGGGTGATTTCTTGCTTTCTGTCTCTATGTCTCTCTCTGTCTGTCTGGCGAGCGCACGCGCCCTGTAGCGAAAACCTCTCAAAAAAAAAAAAAAAAAAGTCTTTGCAAAGAATAATTAAGAGCAAGATGATTAGATTCAGAATATGGTCTTAACTGATACTATATGAGATTGGATGAGATTCTGGACCAGCAGATGGCATAATGGCTACGTCACTGGACTCCCATGTAGTAGACCATGGTTCGAGTCTTGGACCTGGTGGCTTAAACTCACGCCGGGCGCATGTGCGTGTGTGCCCAAGATTCCAAGAGGAGAATGGAGGAGAAGGGATTGCGGTGTGGCCATCCCCTTGGGGGGTGGGTTCTCACTTTCCGTCTCTCTGTCTGTCTCTCTCTCTTTCTGGCGAGTGCACGCGCCCTATAGCAAAAACCTCTCCGGAAAAAAAAAAGAAAAAGAATGCGGAACTGGAACTCCGTATAGTGTAGGTAAGGCTGTAAAATGGTGCTGCTTCTACTGCGAGGATGAAGACCCTTCGCAGCAATCAGACCATCCACCTTCCAGAGCGTGTCAAGCTCACTCTGAAGGGACGCAGTCACTGTGAAGAGCCCCGGAGGGCCCCTGCGGAGGGACTTCAATCCCATCCGTGCAGAGCTCAGTCTCCTTGGAAAGAAAAAGAGGCTGCGGGTTGACAAATGGGAACAGGCACCGGCTCCAGTGTCTGTGGTCATGGACAGAGCACGACCCAGGGTGTCACCCAACCCGAGCCTTCCGCTACAGGGTGAGGTCTGTGTCCACTTGTTTCCCCATCAGCATTGTCATTCGGGAGAACGCGTCTCTTATTGAAATTTCTCGGGGCGGGGGAAATACATCCGGGGAGTGTGAATGTGACCAGGTGTTGCTCGTTCAGTATCTCAGTCCAGAAAGGTGCGTTGGTCCTTGAAGGCTTTGAACTTGTTTCAAATTCAGCTGCTTTGATGGAGCAAGCCACGACAGTTAGACGTGAGGCTATGAGGAGAGTCTTGGCTGGTCTCTGTGTCTCTGAGAAGGGAACAGGTCAGCAGGCTGATGAGTCAGAGCTAAGAGTTCTCCAGCTACAGTAACAAGCCTGGCGATTTCTTTTCCTTTTATTTATTTATTTTATGTTTTGAGAGGTTTTTGCTATGGGGCGCATGCGCTTGCCAGACAGACAGAGAGAGACGGAGATCCCTTCTCCTCCATTCTCCTCTCAGGATCTTGGGCACGCACACACGTGCTTGGTGTGAGTTTAAGCCACCGGGTCCGGGACTCAAACCGCGGTTGACTACCTGAGAGTCCAGCGACATAGCCATTACGCCAACTGCTGGTCCCAAGCCAGGAGATTTATAAGGCCGTTATATCAAATTTTAAAGATAATAAAAGGCAAGAATTGATTTGAAACTTTTCTTAAACTGGTTATCCTTTTCCCACTCCTTGGCGAGTAAGCAACTGAGCAGTGAACGGCCGCGCTGAGCAGCGCAGAATGACGAGAGCTCCTGATCAGGAATTTTCTCGTCCAGGTGTTTCTCCTCGCAGGAACAAGTGGCTTGAATCTTACTTTGAAGGAACAGGAAGGATATTTCGGGCAAGAGAAATGCAGTACCAGGGACCGTGGCTGTTGGTCACTGGATTAGGAGATGACCCTGAGGCTCATTTTGCCATGGCATGACTTTCTGTTTGGTCCAGAGGCGTCCTAGTCACTTGTAAAGCGACACCTGAGAAGTAGAACAAAGTGATCAAGCCTTACTAGGGGCCAGAAAAATAAAAAATGAAATAAAATAAATGTAAAGTGTGGGTTTTGGAAACAATTTCGCAGTTTCCTATGAAGTTAAATATACTGTATGTGTTACTCTTCTGCTGCTGTAACAAATCCCACCAATCTAGTGGCTTAAAACTACGTTCATCTGGGGCAGCAGGAGGCATGGTGGTTAGGGTGCTGGACTCTCACATGGCTGATCATGGTTCAAGTCCTGGACCTGGTGGCTTGAAAATCATACCAGGCACATGTGCATGTGTGCCCAAAATCCCAGGGGGAGAAGGGAGGAGAAGGGGTCGCAGTGTGGTCATTGCCCCCAGGGGGTGATCTCTTACTTGGTGTCTGCGTCTGTCTCTCTCGGGAGTACACGTTCCCTATAGAAAAAATCTTTTAAAAAGTGTAAAAAATATTCCCAGGAACCAGCAGTTAGCGTAATGGCTATGTCGCTGGACTCCCATGTAGTCGACCACGGTTCGCGTCCTGGACCGGTGGCTTAAAACTCATGCCAGGCACGTGTGCATGCATGCCCAAGATCCCGAGGGGAGAATGGAGGAGAAGGGATTGCGGCGTGACTACCCCCCCCCCCCCCCCCCCCGGTGATTTCTCGCTTTCTGTCTCTATGTCGCTCTCTGTCTGTCTGGTGAGCACACGCGCCCTATAGCGAAAAAACCTCTCCAAAGAAAAAAAAGATTCCCGACAAAAATAAAATGGAGAAATCTCAGAAGCATTGTGTTAAGGGAGGGGATTCAGACACAGAAGACTACACGCTACATGATTAATACAGAACTCAAAAACACAAAACTATGAAGGGGCTTCCAAGAGTTTGTGGAAGGCGGAATTAAAGCATGAGTTTATTTTGGTGTGAAATAGTTTTGAAGTCCGTCCCGGATCTCTTCATAACAGGCCCCTTCCACTTTTTGAAGGCCCTTTAGACGGTAACAGGATGCAGGTCAGAGTGCACCAAAGGTCGAGGGTTGGAGGAGGGACGGGCTGCAAAGAGGCGCAGGAATTTGTGGGGTGACGGGAATGGGCTGTCGTGATCGCAGTGACAGTTAATGACCATGAGTTTGTCACCATGCCCTGAGCTGTACAATGAACATCAGTGAATTTCATTAGATGTAAATGATTTCTTACCAAAATTGACAAAAAGAGAACCACCTCCCAGGGGGATGGCCATGCCTCAGTCTCCTCTCCTCCATTCTCCTCTTGGGACTTTAGGCACTCACCCACATGTGCCTGGCGTGATTTTCAACTGCTGGGTCTGGGACTTAAACCACAGATGGCCATGTGGGAGTCCAGCACCTTAATCACCACACCACCTGCTGGCCCCAAGAATAGAGTGATTTTTTTTTTTTAATTGACAAGAGGGGTGCATGTGCTTGCCAGAGAGAGAGAGAGAGAGAGAGAGAAAGCTTCCCCAGCGGGCCATGATTATGCCACAAATCTTTTCCCTCCATTACTCCTTCCCATCAGGGTTTTGGCATACACAGGGAGTTGCCCAGCATGTTTTTCAAGCTGCTGGTGCTAGGATTTGAACTGCGACGAGCCTTCTGGGATCTGCCTTTCTTAACTGCTAAGCTATGGAGCCAGTCCAATAATAGTGTGTTTTTAAAAATATTTTATAGGCAATTTAAGGTGCTCTAATTGGGAGTTTCTCTGCACATATAATCCACACAATGCAGCAAGACTTTCTTAACAGTTTCTAAATGTGCCTGTATTTTTTTTAGAGGATTTTTGCCATAGGGCATGTGTGTTCACTGGAGGGAGAGAGAGAGAAAGAGCAAGAGAGACAGTGAGAGGGAAAGTGAGAATCACCCCCGCCCCCGCCCCGTGGGGATGGCCACACCACAATCCCTTCTCCTCCATTGTCCTCCTGGGATCTTGGGCACACGTGTACACGCACCTAGCGTGATTTTCTAGCCACCGGGTCTAGGACTCAAACCATTGTCAGCCATATGGGAGTCCAGTGACATAAGCACTACTCCATCTGCTGGCTCCAGTGTGCCTGTACTCCATCTGCTGGCTCCAATGTTTCTATGAGCATTTATGGTATGTGAAATTGTACAGTTGTTTGGCCCCTCCATCTCCTCTGTGTGATCTCAACTCTAGGGCTGGGCTGTGTGTCTTTGCTCACCAGCCCCAGCCCTGGGTGCAGTTGGGCCTTCGCTCAGCATTGGTTGAATGAATGACGAGCCCCGCCCATCCCACCCAGAGCAATTCTGAGCCCTAGAAACCTGATTACCCGTCTTCCCTCAGCAGATCCCTGCTTACATTCCCACGCCATGGCTCAAGTCTTTTCTAAGCCATCATTGAAAGTTGGATGGTTTGAAACCTTTCACCGGGCCCCATGACATGTTGGAAACCACTTCCAGCTGTCGTGCTCGGGGCCAGGGGCATGGCTGCACTCAGGGTCACCCCGCGGCGAGGGAGGGCACCGCAGTGGGGCAATTCTGTGCTCTGCTCTGACTGAGGGCTGATTTCTCTCCGTTGTCAGAATACTTAGTTGTTGGAATCCAAGCACCCCCGTCTCACTGCTAGGCTTACTTTCAAGGTTTTCCCTTTAAACCATGCGTGACTCATCGAACACTGAGAACACCGTTAGAATTAGTCAGGTGAGGCGCCGAGAGAAGCCAAGCATGCAGAGCCATCCTGGCTGGAGCCAACAGCACCCTCGGCCAGGAGCGGGGCCAGGAGGGCTCTGGGCGTCCCTGGGTTAGGGGCCTATTTAGGCTCTGTTCACTTGCGCTGTCCTGTCAGGTGCTTATCCACAGGTGTCGCTGTCCCCGCTCCCAGGTCAGAACCAACATGGTGCAAAAACACCCAGGCCAAAACCCTTCCTGGGGATAGTGGCCTCTCAAGATGCGAAAAATCACACGAGACACGGGCCCTTGGCTTGTCTCCGTTCTTCGTACCCAGATCTGTAAGCACGACTTGAGTGGATCTGGTGGCTGCTTTTAAAAATGTGTCATATTGGGATCTGGCAAGTGGCGTGGTGGTTAAGGGTGCTGGACTCCCACATGGCCGACTGCAGTTCAAGTCCTGGACCTGGCAGCTTGCTTTCTCACTTTTCCTCTCTGTCTCTTTCTCTCTCTCTCTTTCACTCCATCCCTCTCTGATCAAATTAAAATAAATAAATAATAAAGTGAAATAAAATATATTTTTTAAAAAGTGTCATATAGGCCGGCCCCATAGCCACGTGGTCAAGAGAGCCAGCTCCCACGTGGCTGACTAACGTTCAGTCCTGTGCTTGACAGCTTGAAAAACATGCCAGGCACGTGTGCGTGTCCCCGATCCTGACTGTGTGGAAAACGGAGGAGAGGGGATTGCAGAGTGACCACGCCCCGCTGGGGAGGGCTGGCCCCCTCTCTTTCTGCCTCTGTCCTCTCTAGTGACTGTATGCATCTTTTGGCAATTAAAAAAAAAATGTGATATGATGTACTTTGGTTTTTTGCCTCCTAGCATTTTTTTCTAAGTTTTGCTATAGAACTCATGCACTTGCTGGAAGGAGGGAGAGAGAAAGAGAATGAGAACGCCACCCAGGGGGGTTGGCCACACCACAATCCCTTCTCCCCCATTCTCCTCCAGGGTTTTGGGCACACGTGGACACGCATCTGATGTGATTTTTAAGCCGTGGGGTCCAGACTTGAATTGGGATCATGTGGGATCCAGTGCCTTCACCTCCCCTACCCTGGTTGGTCCAAGCTGTCTTTACCCTGGGTGGTAGGAAAATGCAAATTTTGGAGCCATTGCGACCATTTCCATTAATGAGATCCTGACACTGACTTTGGGGCTACCTTGGGGAGCCTGAGGATAAGGACAACACAACAGGGAACCAGCAGTTAGCGTATTGGCTATGTCGCTGGACTCCCATGTAGTCGACTGCGGTTCGAGTCCCAGACCCAATGGCTTAAACTCACGCCAGGCGCGTGTGCGTGCGTGCCCAAGATCCCGAGAGGAGAATGGAGGAGAAGGGATTGTGGCGTGGCCATTCCCCCTGGGGGGTGATGTCTTGCTTTCTGTCTCTCTGTCTCTCTCTGTCTTTTGGGCAAGCACACATGCCCTATAGCAAAAACTTCTCAGAAAAAAAAAGCCAACACACAGGAGGGGAGAGAGTAGGCTGTCCAGGACAATTTTTGAGCTCCTGGATATGAGCTTACCTGATATGAGCACTTCTAAAGTCTGACTTCCTGTGAGACCAGCAGGTGGTGTGGTGGTTAAAGCACTGGACTCCCACATAACCAACTATAGTTCGATTCCCAGACCTGGTGACTTTCTCTCTCTCTTTCTGGTCAAATCGAATAATAATAATTAATTAATTCTTTTTTTTAAAAAAAGAATTATTATTTCATTTTATTCATTGTCATTATTTTTTTTTTTTGAAGTTGACCAGAGAGAGAAGAAAAGTGAGAAAGCAAGATGCCAGGTCCAAGACTCAAACCGCAGTCAGCCATGTAGGAATTCAGCCACCTTAACCAGCATGCCACCTGCCGGCCCCCAATGAATAATTCTTTAAAAATTTCTTTAAAATCAAAGTTTCAGGGACCTGCAGATGGCGTAATGGTTACGTAGCTGGACTCCCACATAGTTGACCATGGATGGGGTCCCGGACCCAGTGGCTTAAAACTCACACCGGGCGTGTGTGTGAGCGTGTCCAAAATCCCAAGAGAAGACTGGACATGAAGGGATTGCTGCATGGCCACCTCCCGGGGGGTGATTTCTTACTTTCTGTCTCTCTGTCTCTCTTTGTGTCCCTGGAAAGCATACACGCCTTATAGCAAAAACCTCTCTTTAAAAAAAAAATTAAAATTTTAGTTTCCGTTGAGTCAATAAACTTCCTTTAATTTATAAGTCAGACTAGTTTCAATTTCCTGCCCTTTGTAATCAAGAGATGAATGTGACATTTAGTTTCATTAGATCCTCGTATTAAAACTGGAATGTTGGGCCAGCAGGTGGCATGGAGGTTAAGGCTCTGGATCCCATATGGCTGACTGCACAGTTCAAGTCCTACAGCGTGTTTTTCAAAAAACACGCCGAGCATGTGTGCGCAAAATCCTGAGAGGAAGCTGGGTGAGACAGGCTTGCAGCGTGGCCACCCCCTGGGGTAAGAAAGTCTCTCTCTCCCCTCTCTCTGTCTTCTGCGAGTGCACATGCCCTACGGCAAATTAATACATAAAAGAAAGTCAGCCAGCTTCATGTGTTGGCAAAAGTAAGTTTATTTTTTCCACCGTGGTGCATCTTTTTAAAAAAATTTTATTTATCCATTTATTTTATTTTAATTTGATCAGAGAGAGACAGGGAAAGTGAGAAAGCAAGTCGCAAGTTTATTTTTTCCACCGTGGTGCATCTTTTTAAAAAAATTTTATTTATCCATTCATTTTATTTTAATTTGATCAGAGAGAGACAGGGAAAGTGAGAAAGCAAGTCGCCAGGCCCAGGACTTGAACCATGGTTAGCCATGTGGGAGTGTCCAGCACCTTAACCACCACTCCACCTGCTGGCCCCTTGGTGCATCTTGAGCGACAGCAGTTGGTGTTTGTCGAGTGCCCCCTGCAGGCCAGGCACTGCTATGCGCACTCCTCACGTAATCCTCAAATAGTCCCCGGAGGCTGCAACTCCGTCACCGGCGAGGAGACCGAGTGAGGAGAGGACACAAGCATTCACGCAGCGCGAGCGTGCCAGCGCTGCCCAGGGGGTTGAGGCCGAAGTCCGTGCTCCCAACTAGGACGTCGTCTGTCCGCTACCGTGGCGTCACGTCAGGATTTCATCCACATATCGGCCACTCCTCACCTACCGCTCCTGGCCGCCCCGAGCTCCGGAGGCCTCTCTTCTCTGTAAGAGAGACGTGTTCCCCCCCCCCCCCCCCCCCCCCCCCCCCCCCCCCGCTTGGATTCCTGCAGACCTGCCCATGAGTTGTAGGAGTGGAGGGAAAACACCTTGCGGAGGTGGGAGTGCCCTGGGTTGGGGATTCACACTTGGCCCTCCTCTGCCCATCTGTTAGAATCCTCTACACCTTGGAGCCAGCAGGTGGCATGGTGGTTAAGGCACTGGGCTCCCACGTGGCTGACCACGGTTTGAAATCTCAGATCTGGTGGCTTATCTTCTCACTTTCCCTCTCTCTTTCTCTGTCTCTCTCTGGTGAGTGTACATGCTCTATAGCGAATTTAAAAAAATAATAATAAATACAATTAAGTAACTAATTCTTATTAAAAAATTCTCTGTACCATCGGCCTACAACCTTGTTTCTCAGACCAAAGGGGACATTTCCTTCAGAGAAGCCTGAGCCCTCCCACCCCCACCGCATTTACAGGGTCACCTGACAGCTAACTACGGGCTGGCAGGATGTCCACGGTGGGCTTTGGTTTTGTTTCGTTGCTTTCTTTCTTTCTTTTTTTAGAGAGAGATTTTTGCTATAGGGTGCATGCACGTGCTGGAGACACAAATGGAAAGACAGAAAATGAGAAATCACTCCCCAGGGGGATGGCCACGTCACAGTCCCTTCTCCCACACTCTCCTCTTGGGATTTTGGGCACTCACACATTCGTGCCAGGTGTGAGTTTTTATTTTTAAAGAATTATTTTATTTAACTTTATTTATTTTATTTTGACCAGAGAGGGACAGAGTGAGCGAGCGAGAGAGAGGAAGTAAGAAGCAAGCTGCCAGGTTTGGGACTCGAACCACAGTCAGCCATGTGGGAGTCCAGTGCCCTTTGCCACCATGCCACCTGCTGGCTCCCCGGCATGAAATTTAAGCCGCTGGGTCCGGGACTTGAACCACAGTCGAATACGTGGGGGTCCAGCGAGTAACCATTATGCCATCCGCTGGCCCCTTGTTTGTTCCAGTACTTGTCTCACGCGGCCTGTGAAGACGCTTCCTTTTCGCTGCAGACCCCCTCGTGCATGGCACGGACAGATTATGATGCATCACTCGTAGTTTTTGAAATAGAAAAGAGAAAGAAGAAAAGCTTGGAGCAGCGGTGCCCTCCGCCCGGCCGGTCCTGCGGGAGAGCAGCCACGCCGTGGGCACCTACGCCGGGCACTCTGCGTGGCTGTGGAGCTGGGTGTCCTGTCCCCACTGACACACGAGGGGCACGCGGGACTGGCCCAAGGTGGCACCCTGGAGGTGGGCGCTTTGAACCAGCGGCGGCCCTGAGCTCAGGGTCTCCCCAGGGCTGTCCCAGGAGCACGCTGTGGGCTGGAGGGCGCTGCCAGTTCCCTGGGAATGAGAAAGACAGCGGCTCCACAGCCCCGGAGCGCAGAGCCCGCTGGGACCACCGCCCGGGTGGCACTTACTGAAGGCCGGGAGGGTGGACGGGTGCCCAGCGAGCCGTGCTGCCCCGCGAGGCTGGCCTCACGGGCAGGTCCGGGCTTGCGTCCTGAGCACCGTGCACACATGCGCCCATGACCCAGGCACATGGAGGCGGTGGACCGGGACTCCCAGACCTAGTGGGAGAGCTGTCTCTCCTCTCTGTCTCTGTCTGTCTGTCTGTCTTGCTCGTGGAAGAAATAACCTTAAACAAAAAGGACAGAGAAGGACGTGTCCTTAGGGTTAGGGACAGGGAAGGGGTGTGGCAAGGCCCGGAGCCACGCACTCCCTTCCCCTCGGTTCTGCCCCGGTGAGCTCGGCCCTGGGGTAACGAAGCCGCCAGGGGCTGGCACCGAGCACTGACGTCACCACGTCGCGGGTTCTCGGGTCCCCAGGGCCTGCCTCCCACTGCAGGACCTTGCCCGGAGCTCCTGGGAAGCCTCACCGCCTCCTGGTCTGGGCCAGCCGCCCGTGGGCCTAGAACACCTTAACGCTCCATTCTGGGCTCCTGTCTCTGCGGCCTCCGCCACAGCGTGCCGACCTGGAGCCGCTCCCCGGCCTCACGACCACGCCAGTGCCACGGCCGGTGCCCCCACGTGGCTATGACCGCTGAGGTACATTGCGTGTGTCTTATCACGGCTTTCCAACGTGATAGAAATGTGCTTATCAAAGCGCTCAGGCTCGGGCCAGCCAGCAGCCTCGTGGTTAAGATGTGGGATCCCACAGGACTGCACTGTTCAAGTCCCAGACCCAGTGGTGGGCAGGTGAGCCCAAATCCTGAGGGAGAAGGGATTGCAGTGTGGCCTCCCTCCCAGGGGAGTCACTCCTACGGGGGTGAATTCTCACTTTCTCTCTCCCTCTCTTTCTCTGCCTCTCTCCAGAGAGTGCATGCACCCTCTAGCAAAATTTAAAAAAAAAAAAGAAAAAGAAAAAAAGATGGGGACCAGCAGTTGGCGTAATGGCTATGTTGCTGGAATCCCATGTAGTTGACGTGGTTCAAGTCCCAGACCCGGTGGCTTAAACTCATGCCAGGTGCATATGCATGTGTGCCCAAGATCCTGAGAGGAGAATGGAGAAGGGATTGCAGCGTGGCCATCCCCCCTGGGGGGTGATTTCTCACTTTCTGTCTCTCTCTGGTGAACGCACGTGCCCTATAGTAAAAACCTCTCAAAAAAAAAATTAAGAAAAAAAAGAAAGAAAAGTCGTCATGCGCAGCCCCAGTGGAGCAGGTATCAGGCACCATCATGACTGGAGCCACAGGGGAGGCCCAGGTCGGGCTCCGGGGCAGACCTGAATACTCCAGAGCCTGCCCGGCCTTGACCCTGGCTGGCTGGAGGCTGCAGGACCATCTCTGTGTGGCAAGACCCAGTCCAGGGGACCTGTCGCTCTCCTCACCCTGGAAGAAATAAATAAATATAAAACGAAACCAAACGCCGTCTTCACTGAGTTCTATTAGGCCCCATGACTTGGCAGCCGCACTGAAACATTCCAGAGCCTGGCTTTTAATTTTTAATGACATGTTTTTAGAAGTCTGTTTTATTCTTTCTTGAGAGAGAGAGACTGGCCACAGGGTCTTCACACCACGGTCTGCCCACCAGCCAGGCCCGCACGGTGGGCACATGCCAGGCGTTCAGGGAGCTCCCTGGATGTGAACCTGCAACCTTCCCACGCCGGCCAGTCTTGGACCTCACTCAGCAGGAACTGAGCCCCAGGTTTAAGAGCAAACTTCCCCCAGTGCTCCTGCCCACCGCCTCCCAGCTCCACCCGCCCTCCTCTGTACCCCAGGGCGGTGGAGGGGACAGGGCTGTGAAGGGTCCATGTGGCAGAGACCTTGGCCATCAGAACCCAGCGGGCGATGCCCCGCTGCACCGGCAGATCCGGCGGCCTGCGATCTCAGACATGGTAGACACCACTGCGAGGTCGGACCCTGCCTGCCAGTGTGCGTGTGTGTGGGGGGTGCGGGGAGCAGGGGGCGGGGGATGCGGGGGAGCAGGGGAGGGAGACAACGGGCTGTGGCAGCACCTACCTTCCTCGGGCAGACCACACCCTGGGTGTGAAATCACTTTCCCTGGGGCCACCCTGGGGCCTAGTGGTTAAGAGAGCCAGATCTCATGGCTGACTGTGCAGTTTCAATCCCAGCCCAGGAGGCTTGAAAACACACTGTGCTTGTGTGCCCAAAATCCAAAAGGAGGGAGAACAGAGAAGGGGCTGTGGCGTGACCGTGTCCCGTGGGGGAGTTTTCTTGGTCTCTCTCTGGCAAGTGAATGTGCCCTATTGCAAATTATAAAAAAAAAAAAAAAAAAAAAAAAAATTCTGTGTTCTTCCAACACAGGTAGGAAACCATGGCAGTGAGGGACCACAGAAGCCCCTTTCAGGGGTGTGTGTGTGTTTAATTTGTCAGAAGTATGTGCACCCACAGGAAAGAGACAGACACAGAGAGAGGGAAAGTGAGGAAAAACACCCCATAGGGAATGGCCAAGCTGCCCCCGTATCCTCTCGCCTCCATCTGTCCCTCCTCCCAGGATATGGGTCACGTTCACACACACACACACACACACACACACACGTGCTGCAGTGGTTTTCAAGCTGTCGGGTCCAGGACTCCAACCATGGGAGCTCAGACATCTTCGCCACCTGCTGGCCCCTTTTAGGTGTTCCTCCCATCTGATTTCTTCAACTCGGCAAGCCTGAGAAAGCTTTCTGTTCATGTCTATGTTTCAGTCATTGGTTTCTAGAATTCAGCAATGACCTCCAAATGGGCAGGTGTTAAAGTGCTGGGAATGGGATTCCGTGTTACAGACATGGTCCAGAAAGTGAGTGAAATCCATCTGTAAGACACGATTACAGCCGCTGACGCTTACTGAGTGTGTCTGCACCAGGCGCTCACTCCTCGTGTCCACACTCCCCGGGTCCACGCTCCCCGGGTCCACGCTCCCCGGGTCCACGCTCCCCGGGTCCACGCTCCCCATGTCCACGCTCCCCGGTTCCACGCTCCCCATGTCCACGCTCCCCGGGTCCACGCTCCCCGGGTCCACGCTCCCCATGTCCACGCTCCCCGGTTCCACGCTCCCCATGTCCACGCTCCCCGGGTCCACGCTCCCCGGGTCCACGCTCCCCATGTCCACGCTCCCCGGGTCCACGCTCCCCGGGTCCACGCTCCCCGGGTCCACGCTCCCCATGTCCACGCTCCCCGGGTCCACGCTCCCCGGGTCCACGCTCCCCGGGTCCATGCTTCGGCTCTAATGCAGCAGGCTGGTGACACGAGGACATCGGGGCACAAAGCAGTTTCTTAGGTGGCTCCAGATCCCAGGGAATCCTCAACGGTAGGATCAGTCTCAAACTAGAGTGGCTAGAAACACAACCCTACCCGTTTCCCCTTATCATAATAGTACAATGGAACCACTTAATGAGGTTTTTGTTTGTTTTTGCTACAGGGCATGTGCATTCTCCAGAGAGAGACAGAGAAAGAGACAGAGAGGGACAGAGAAAGAGACAGAGAGGGGAGGTGAGAAATCAGCCCCTGGGGGGATGGCCATGCTACAGTCCCTTCTCCTCTATTGTCCTCTCGGGATTTTGGGCAAGCACACATGGCCAGTGTGATTTTCTTTCTTTTTTTTTAATAATTACTTTTTTACTTTTATTTATTCATTCATTTATTCTTAATTTGAGCAGAGAAAGACACAGAGAGAGATAGAAAGAGAGAGGGAAACCGAGAAAGCAAGCCACCAGGCCCAGGACTCGAACCGTGGTTGGCCATGTGGGAGTGTCCAGCACCTTAGCCACTATGCCACCTGCTGGTCCCCAGTGTGGTTTTCAAGCTGCCAGGTGGAGGGCTTGAATCACGGAGTTGCCCATGTGGGATCCAGCCACCTTAACTGCCACGCCACTTGCCGGCCCTCAGTAAGGTTTTTGAGGAGTCCGTTTTAGAAGAGAAAGATTACGGTACCATAGTTCTTTCCACTCTGTGTGTTCAGGGTTTTGTTGATCAGATTTTACATCTAACACACTTTCACATAGTTCATCCAAGACGTTTGGAGGCGAATTGAACACGTCATCGTCCAGACGACAACCCTGACAGAGTGGTCACTTAGAACGGAAGAGGTGCGTCCCGATCATGCCCTGCAGACAACCCAAGAGAAATGAAGATCTCACTACCAGTGGCGTTTGTTTCAAAGAAGAAAAGAGGCATGTGACTCCCTGGGGCACAGAGGACGTCTGTCCTTTCAGATAAGCCACCAGCCACCAAGCAGAACCCAGAGGCCAGGGTGGGTGTCCTTGCAGATAAGGCCTGCGGTGATCACAGAGGGGCCCCGGGTAGTTCTGGGGTGGATAAGCGTGCTGACTGGTGCCGGCTGGTGCTCGGAACACTGCGGCCACGGCCACCCTCGCTGTCTCCCAGGGACGCGTGGTACCGGGATGTTTGCGGCCAGTGCTTCCTGGCTGGGGCCTGCTTGTTTCTGAGCAGAGCGGTAGGGCTTCGAATCTGGGCAGGACCCTGAAGCCTCGGGGCAGCCTCCTCTCTCAGGAAGCCCTCAGCTGCTTTGGCTGGAGAAGCACTCACTCATTCTGCGTCCCTGGGTCTGGTCCTGCGTGCCCCCTCACACTGCGTCCTTCCCACCCTCCTTGAGTTCTCCTTCCTGTAGCCCAGCCTGGAGAGGAAAGCGCAGAGGGATTGCTGTGCGTGCGGCCATCCCCCGGGGGTGATTTCTCACTTTCTTTCTGTCTCTCTCCAGCACGGGGCGCACTCACCCTATAGCATAAACCTAAAGAAGAAAAAGAAACAGCGCTCAATAAAGCAGTGGGTGGGCCATCCTCTGAGACGTCCTTTCCCTCTTTTTCCTGTTGAAACTTTTCTTTTCTTTTAATGTAGAGCTCCCCTAAGACATACTAAAGGGAATTTGATTTAGGAAGATTCTGCTTCCCAGGCCCACGGCGACTCTGAGTCTGTAATTAGGCACGTCTGATGCCAAGTTAACACCACGCACTGTCTAGCAGTCTCCTGAAAACCCTGTGAGTCATATTCTCTTCCTCCCAGCACCTAGGGAGGGGTTTGGGGACGCTGCCAGGAGAAGCAGACCGTGGGGGGTGTAGACTCCGGAGGCCTCCAGATTTTACTTACTTTTTTGTTTGTTTGTTTTTTTGGAGAGGTTTTTGCTATAGGGCACATGCGTTCTCCAGACAGACAGAGAGAGACAGAGAGACAGAGAGAAAGAAAGCGAGAAATCACCCCCAGGGGGGATGGCCACGCTGCAATCCCTTCTCCTCCATTCTCCTCTCGGGATCTTGGGCACGCACGCACACGCGCCCAGCGTGAGTTTAAGCCACCAGGTCCGGGACTCGAACGGCGGTCGACTACGTGGGAGTCCAGCGACATAGCCATTACGCCAACTGCTGGTTCCTTACTTATGGTTTTGAGGTGCCGCTGGGCAGGGAGGGGGCTTGCTGCTTTGTTATCCTGTGGTTTCTGTGTGCTCAGATCATCTGACCTGACCCAGCTGAAAATGGGACCAGCCACCGGGACAGAGGAGCTGGGCTCCCAGGAACCTCTAGGGGTGCAGCTACGAACCAAGCGCCCAGCCTGCTGTCTTCCAGGGTGAGTCAAACCTCTCCTTTCCTTACACAGCTCGGACTTGGTTGTCCGGTCTGCATGAAGACTCCACGTGGGCTGTTTTCACCAAAACACAACTGCCTGTGTAAAAATCGTGGTGGTTGGGACGGCTGGATCCCACATGGCCAACTGTGTGGTTCAAGTCCTGGACCCGGTGGCTTGAAAAACACACTGAGTGCATGTGTGTGCCCAAAACCCTGAGAGAAGAATGGAGGTGTCAACGGAAAATAAATAACCAACTGTAAAATTAATAATTAATAATTAATGAGGTTTATTTTTAAGCCAAGTGTGAGTGACCTAGGCCGGAGAAGAGGCATACATGCCTTTTCTTGGAGTGATAATGTACAGAAATTTTTTTAATTTGCTTTTGAGATTGACAGACAACATTTAGTGAAAAGATTTTCTATTGGTCTGGCCCAAAAAGGCGGGACATGTAGAGGGGGGGGGGGGGGCTTGTAGGTTATAGGTGGGTTCCACAATTTTTAGGTCTGTGATTGGAAGGGAAGATCCTTGTCTTAGTTAAAGAAAGGCTTAATCTACATCTCAAGGAAAAGGGAAGTTCTGTGTCTTGGGAAGAAATAAGCAAAAGAATACACTGTAATCAGTTGAAATATACATCTCAAAGATACTATGCCAGGGACAGGAGGTAGGAAGAATCCTGTCAATAGAAAATAAATGGTCTGTTAATGTTTGTGGGCATGACTTCCCCAGTCCCTTTTGGAAAATAGAAAAGGTAGTCAGACTTCTGTCCACAGAGGAGAAGGGATTGTGACATGGTCATCTCCTCAGGGGCGGATTTCTTGCTTTCTCTCTCTCTCTCTCCTCTTCAGTGAGTACACACAACCTACAGCTAAAAGATAAAAAGGACTGGCAGGTGGCGTGATGGTTAAGGTGCTGGACTCCCACACGGCTAACTGCAGTTCAAGTCCCGGACCTGGTGGTTTGCTTTTTCACTTTCCCTCTCTCTTGCTCTCTTTCTGGTAAACAACAAACAAACAAAAGAAAAACAAAACAAAACACAGCAAACTATTAATAATAAATTAAATTAAATTAAATAAATAATTCTTTTAAAAAAATCTCTATGTTCCTTCCTGCTCCATGCTGCACGGTTACAAGCACAGTGTGAGCAGAGCAGACTAGTCTAGACAGGGTTTCTCCTGGTCCCGGGGTCCTTCGCACAGAATCCGGAGTCTGTGGTGCCGGGGACCAGCCTCGGCGTGGGTGGGTTATCTCGATGGAGGCGGCGCAGGTAAACAGAAGACAGAGGCCTCGGTGCCTTTTCACGCACGTCCTCTGCCGGACACTCCTCAAAGATCGCTCTCTGGGGAGTGACAAGTGCTAGGAATCATCGTGCCTTTTTATTGAAAATGTGTTACATGCAAGTAAATGGGAGAGGGGCTACATGCTTCAATTATCAGCTCATAAAGGTTTTAACAAAAGGGAACATAGATTCTATTCAGGGTTGGATTAAGGGTGGGTGTCGTGCATTTCCGCAATTGTAGGTGGGTCTCCATAGAATGCAGTTTCAGGAAGGTGGTTCCGGTAAGCAGCAGCACAGCAGCCATCTTGTGATTACTAGGAATGGCTCTGAGAAAAGAAAATCTCAAGAATAGATATTAGTTCCTCTGGATCTTAATAAAGAATGATACTGGGACCAGCAGTTAGCGTAATGGCTATGTCGCTGGACTCCCACGTAGTCGACCGCGGTTCGAGTCCCGGACCCGGCGGCTTAAACTCACGCCGGGCGCGTGTGCGTGCGTGCCCAAGATCCCGAGAGGATAATGGAGGAGAAGGGATTGCGGCGTGGCCATCCCCCCTGGGGGGTGATTTCCTGCTTTCTATCTCTCTGTCTCTCTCTGTCTGTCTGGCGAGCGCACGCGCCCTATAGCAAAAACCTCTCCAAAAAAAGAAAAAAAAAAAAAAAAAAAAGAATGATACTTACATAGTTTTATAGGGATCTAAAACTTGATTTGAGGAGTCCTAACTAAAATATTTATCTATTTTGCTTGGTGAGGGCAGGGGGTGGTCCTGGGCCAGTTTTGGCCTAATCCTATTTTACATAAAGAAAGGATTAAGTTTACCTTAAATGTATTTTGAAGGGCCTTCCAAAGACCATTTCCGCCAAGATAGAACTTCAGCCCACCCTCTACTGTGACCATGGAGATAAAGCATTGTAATTAATAGTAGGTGATTATAGCAAAGGGGAGTGGTCAGGGGAGTTCCTGGAAAATTTTATCATATACTTAGGATGTATAAGAGACCTATGCAATTCTTTTATAGTAGTAAATTGGGGAGTCAGAGGGGGGTCGCTTCCCATCAAGGCTACCAGTTTTCTGGAGCAAATAGCAAGCAGTTGCTGACATACTAATTGACCCAAGCTTTGTTCCAAGGTCAGGGGGGTGCACAACAGTGGCCTTGCCAGCATATTGATCTGACCGGAAGCGGAGCTCAAAGGTCTGGGGGGGCTCAGACAGATCCTGGGGCCTCGCCGGGTCGGACTCCTCCACTGTGGGATCCTGGATATTTAACGTACAGGATTAGAGGAGGGATCCTGAATTTGCAAAAAGCAGGCACCGCAAGTTCTGGGTAAGATGTAATCGATCAGCAGGAGGGCCAGTCGGTGTGAAAGGCACCGGGCGGGTGAGCAACAGCTGGGCCTGGCGCAGCCGGCTCCTGGTCTCGGATGACATGGACTTGCCGACCCGCTGAGCTGTACGATTGCTGACTTCTAAATGTGCCCTGCAGGCAGCCGGGGCTCTGAGGGCACTGGGATCTGATGGGCACTGCCATCAGAGCACACGGGGTTTAGGAGACCAATGACCCCTGATGTGGCTCCCAACCTCAGCCTGGCTCTGCACTCTGCAGACGGGTCGGGGTCAAAGCAAGCAGCAAACGAACGGAGAGTCACATCTTATTGTTAGCGATGGGTCTGAGGATTGTGGCAGCGGCAGTGAGGATAACATAGTCTTCTACTTCTTTTATTTTTATTAAAACAACTTTTTAAAATTTATTTTGCCATACGGTATGTGCACTTGCTAGAGAGAGACAGAAAGAAAGAGAGAGAGGGGAAGTGAGAAATCTTCTCCTCGGGGGAATGGCCATGCCGCAGTCCCTTCTCCTCCACTCTCCTCTTGAGATTTTGGGCACGCGTGCATGTACCTGGCTTGGTTTTGAAGCCGCCGAGCCTGGGACTCACACCGCACAGTTGGCCCTGTGCGATCCAGCACCTTAACCTCCACGCCACCTGCTGGCTCTGAGCAGTCTTCTCATCACACCAACTTGCTCTGAAAACAGCAAGAGCAGCTAAATACCAAAACCAAGACCCCGGGGACAACCTCTGCAATGACCTGGGAGTTAACATGTCCCCACGGCCCTGAAAGGTGAGCAGACGGCGTCACACACAAGGCCGCATGGCGTTCAGGACCTGCACTGGGGAAGGCTGAGGGGTCCAGACCACGGGGCGTCCAGACAGGAGTCTCCCAAAGCAGCCAGTCGGTGTCCACTGGGGTGCGTGGGGAACACGGTGCCAGGAGCAGCCAACAGCGGGAGGGTTGGCCCTGCCCAGTCGTGGGTGTATGTGGGCCCGTGATACCAAGGGGGGCAGAGCAGCCCAGCCCCTGGGCTCCCATAGCAGTCCTGCCTGTCCCCTAAGGGCACAGAGAGGTGTGCAGTGCCCTTACCCGTGCAGTGTAATGAACACAGACAGGGACACGAACAACTCGGACAAGAGAAGGGCAGGCCCAGATCCAAGTGGGCAGAACAGAGCCGGGAAATACCGAGGGCAGGCTACATACATTCTCTCTCTCTCTCTCTCTCTCTCTCTCTCTCTCTCTCACACACACACACACACACACACACACATATACACACACAGATACAATCAAAATACAAGCGGGAACTCTGGAAGGTAGAAAAATTACTCTGCGTCCTTCTAAAAACTAAATAAAAAAATTTGTTTTGCTTATAAATAAACAATGGGAAGATAAAATCAAATTCCATAGAGAGTTCTTTTTTTTTTCTTTTTGGAGAGGTTTTTGCTATAGGGCACGTGTGCTTGCCAGACAGACAGAGACAGAGAGACAGAAAGCGAGAAATCACCCCCCAGGGGGGATGGCCATGCCGCAATCCCTTCTCCTCCATTCTCCTCTCGGGATTTTGGGCACGTATGCACATGTGGCCGGCGTGAGTTTAAGCCACTGGGTCCAGGACTCGAACCGCGGTTGACTACGTGGAGTCCAGCGACATAGCCATTATGCTAACTGCTGGTCCCGAGAGTTATTTTTTAAATAGAGAGTCTTAACATTTAAGGGAACCCGATACCACACGGCCGACCACTGGCTCGAAAGGGTGTGTGTGCACGTGTGTCCAAAATCCTGACAGCATAGAAAAATGAGGAGAAGGAATTGTGGCATGGCCATGCTCCATTAGGGGGTGCTTTCTCCCTCTTTCTCTCTCTGGTGGGTGCCCTCCAGCAATTAAAAAAATTATAAAAAGACAGAGAAAGAAAATAAATGCAGAAGAAAAATGCAACAGACCTTGTAAGTACACTGGGGGGGGGGGGGGATGCCTACAGAAAAGATCACAAACTATAACTTTCTCTTTCAGGGTGAGTTCAAACACATTAAGAAAACGATACAGCTGAATAGACATTTCTCCAAACACATAACACGGCCAATATGCATGTTAAAAATACGCTCAGCATCATTAGCAATCAGGGAAATGCAGATCAAAACCACGGCCAAGACCCACTTCACACCCACGAGGAAGGCTAAATAAAGCGACAGATAATAACAAGTCCTAGTCAGGAAGTGGAGACGTTGCAATCCTTGTACACTGCCGGTGGGCTTGTAGAATTGTTCAGGAACTTTGAAAAACAGTCCAAGTTAAATACAGAGCATATCTAACCCAGCATTTCCACTGAGAGCTACTGACCCAAGAGGACTGAAACACTGTCACACGAAAACTTGTCCCTGGATATTCATAGCAGTATTATTGATACTAGCCTGGGAGTGGAAATGACCCTAATGCTCCTCAACGAACAAGTGGCTAAACAAACTGTGACGTTGTCAGACATCGGATAGGATTCAGCCATAACGGACCAGCAGATGGTGCAATGGCCATGTCGCTGGACTCCCCGTAGCTGACTGTGGTTCGAGTCCTGGACCTGGTGGCTTAAAACTCACGCCAGGTGCGTGTGCGTGTGTGCCCAAGATCCCGAGAGGAGAATGGAGGAGAAGGGATTGCGGCGTGGCCATCCCTCCTGGGGGGCGATTTCTCGCTTTCTGTCTCTCTGTCTCTCTTTGTCTTTCTGGCAAGTACACACGCCCTATAGCAATAACCTCTCAAAAAAAAAAAAAAAAAAAAAAAAAAAAAAAAAAAAAAAAAGAAAAAGAAACAAGCATGAATAAAACAACAAACAGGCTTTTTAAGGTTCTTTCAGAGACACAGAAAGGGAAGACATGTTTAAAAACTAAACGAATGGAAGGATTCAATCAAAAGGATTCGAGAGAAAGTGGCAAACATCGAAAACAAAGATCTAACACATGGATGAAGTTTTTAAAGAAAAAAAGAAGCTAAAGTAAGAGAAAAGAACCAATTCCCACGATTCTGACATAGAGACAGAGAAGCGGCTGCGGCATGTGGAGCCCCACAGGGAATATCTTCTCCCTCTCTGTCTCTCTCACATGCTGTCTGGCAAATTGAAAATAATAATAATAATAATAATAATAAAGCAAAGGAAACCAAGCTGCCTCTCTGTGAACTGCACCGCTGAGAAGGCGAGCACACCACGAAGGGCAGTGGACCCTTTAGGGAAGGATTCTTGCAAACAGGTGAAAGATAAATGGTGAAATTAGAACACGGCCATCTCGCAGACCCCGTAAATGAATGGACCGCTGAGCGGCCACACGTGGTGACATCACAAGAGGAAGAATGAGCTGTGACCACGTGCCCCCTGGTGAGAGAACACGGCCCAGCCGGTGGGGCACGCTGCTGGGCAGTGCTGGTGGCCACGTGGCTGACCCGGGTTTGGATCCGGAGTCGCCCTGAAGCATGCCAGGGGCACGTGCACACCCAAGATTATGCCAAAATGGAGGGCGAGGGGCAGGGGGCGTCTGCTGGACCCTGCCAAGGGTGCCTCTTACTCTCGCTCTCATGAAAAAAATAATTTAACTTAAATGAAAATAAAGAACGCAGCGCCACCTAGAGCTTGCTGAAGGGATGGAACAGGAGTCTGATCCAGACTGGCTGTGACCACCAAGTTGCAGGGGCTGGAGGCAGGGAATACGCTGACTCCACCCCGAGGTTGAGAAACACAGACGGAGGAGTCGGTTAGGTCAGCCAGCGACACAACAAGTGAACTGGAAAGGAAAGAAAGGCATGGACGACAGCCCGTAAATTCAAAAAAACTTAAAAGACATGAAGGGCAAAGACGGGCTGGGGCAGGCCAGCTGGTAACGTGGCAAAGACAGCAGGCTCTCACCTGTCCAGCTGCACAGTCTGAGTCTTGGCCCCGATGGCCCGAGAAACACGCCAGATGCAAATCCCGAGAGAATGGAGAAGGGACTGCAGTGAGGCCATCCCCCCCACCCGGGGTACTGTCTCACTTTCCCCCTCTTTCTCTCTGTATATCCAGCGAGCACACATGCCCACTAGCTAATTTTTTTTTTTTTTTGAGGTTTTCGCTATAGGGCGCGTGTGTTTGCCAGATAGAGAGAGACAGAGAGACAGAAAGTGAGAAATCACCCCCCAGGGGGGATGGCCATGCCGCAATCCCTTCTCCGCCATTCTCCTCTCGGGATCTTGGGCACACACGCACACGCGCCCGACGTGAGTTTAAGCCACCAGGTCCGGGACTCGAACCGCGGTCGACTACGTGGGAGTCCAGCGACTTAGCCATTACGCTAACTGCTGGTCCCCCCACGAGCTAATTTAAGAATAGAAAATTTGGCGAGGCCGGGGGAGACCCAGAATGGGCGACAGCGTCCAGGCCTGCACATCTGGGTGCTGAGACCACGAAGCAGCAGGAAGGGGGCGACAGCGAGTCGGGGTGGCCGTGCCTTTGGGGAAGGGCGGGAGGAACAGGGCTGTGGAGGGGCCCCTGGGAGATGGCAGTAGCATTTCTGGTTTCTGGGTGTTCACCTGGTAATGGTTCACTAAGTTCTGTTCGCTTTGCGGGCCTTCTCGATGACTAGTTTTCTAATAGACGGAAACAGGAGGAGCGGGAAGACAGACAATGGTCTTGAAGGCGCTGCAGCCCCTGGGGTGCGGGTGGGGGCTGACATTGATGGGCACTTACTGAAGGTGAGGGCGGAGCTCAGAGCTGCCAGACTGCCTTCTCTCGTTCCCGCCGTCATTGTTAAACGCTGGGCCTGAGATTTTTATTTATTTGTTTATTATTTATTTATTGAGAGGTTTTTGCTAAAGGGCGCATGCACTTGCCAGAGAGACACAGAAACTGAAAGTGAGAAATCACCCTCTGAGGGGATGGTTACGCCGCAATCCCTTATCCTCCAGTCTCCTCTCGAGATTTTGGGCATGCACGCACACGCACCTCACAAGTTTGAAGTCACAGGGTCCAGGACTTGAACCGTGGTCAGCCATCTGGGAGTCCAGAGATGTAACCATTATGCCATCCACTGGTCCTTCTAGGACTGAGATTTTATTTTTTTTTAAAGAATTATTGGGACCAGCAGTTAGCGTAATGGCTATATCGCTGAACTCCCATGTAATTGGCCGCGGTTCGATTCTCAGACCCGGTGGCTTAAACTCATGCCAGGCGTGTGTGCATGCGTGCCCAAGATCCCGAGAGGAGAATGGAGGAGAAGGGATTATGGTGTGGCCATTCCCCCTGGGGGGTGATTTCTCGCTTTCTGTCTCTCTGTCTCTCTCTGTCTTTCTGGTAAGCGCACGCACCCTATAGCCAAAACCTCTAAAAAAAAAAAAAAGGTGCTTTAAATAATATAAATTTAAAACTATTTAAAGAGAAAAAGAAAGAAAATCATTATACATGTATATTTTTAGGAGGGAGATTTTTGCTATAGAGCATGTGTACTCGCTGGAGTGACAGAGAGACAGAGAAATCACCCCCCGGGGGGGGAACGGCCACGCCACAATCCCTTCTCCTCTGTTCTCCTCTTGGGGTTTTGGGCATACACACACACACACACACACACACACACACGTCTGGCATGAGTTTCTGGGACTCAAACTACGGTCGACTACGTGGGAATCCAGCACCGTAAACATTATATCATCTGCTGGTCCCAGTCATTATATATATATTTTTTAAATGATATTTTGGCCATAAAGGGAGGTCATATCTTTTATTCTAAATAATTATTTATTTAATTTTATTTATTTATTACTTACTTTGACCGGACAGAGACAGAGAGAGGGAAAGTGAAAAAGCAAGCCACCAGATTCAGGATTCAAACCGTGGTTGGCCGTGTGGAAGTCCAGCATCCCAACCACCAGACCACATGCCAGCTTCAAGGGAGGTCATGTATTTTTAAGAAATACTATTAAACTAATAGATCCCCTGGTGTCTCCATATGACTTTGAAAATCCCAGCGCAAGCTGTCTTATCTTCTACCATACAGGTGGGCCCTTTAACTGCGGGGAACACGCTATGGTTCCATTCGTGTTCTCTACCGAGGACTTTCAAATACAGGATCTGTTTGATACTAAACCGATGCTTCCTGGATTTGCAATTCGTGGGTCATCCAGAAGAGGGCACCCGATCCCCAGGCTCACCAGGGAGCTGCCAGGCAGGCGGATGCTCAGCTAGCTAAGAACCCAAGTCGTCCCCTCCTCCCAGAGGACTGAGAACAGAAGGGAAATTCTTTTTTTCTTTGGAGGTTTTTGCCTTAAGGCAAGTGCACTTACGGGAGAAAGAGATAGGGAGAGGAAAAGAGAGAGAGACGGAAGAGACAGAGAGAGAGAAAGTGAGAAATTACCCCTGGGGGAGATGACCATGCCACAATCCCTTCTCCATTCTCCTGGGATGGTGGGCACTCATGCACACGTGCCTGGCATGATTTTCAAGCCACTGGGTCTGGGACGACGCAGTCTGAGGTCGGCCATGTGGGAGTCCAGCGACGTAATCACTGCGCCATCTGCTGGCCCCCAGAAGGTAAATTCTTAGAAAGCAGAGAAACCCACATTTCGTGTTGCCTCTTACAGCCTCCCCAGACAGCCTATACCTCAGCCAGCGTTGTCACAGACAGGCTGAATACGTCATGAAAAGTCAACTGGGGACCAGCAGTTAGTGTAATGGCTGTATCGCTGGACTCCCACGTAGTCGAGCGCGGTTTGAGTCCCAGACCCGGTGGCTTAAACTCACGCCGGGCACGTGTGCGTGTGTGCCCAAGATCCTGAGAGGAGAATGGAGGACAAGGGATTGCGGTGTGGCCATCCCCCCTGGGGGGTGATTTCTCGTTTTCTGTATCTCTGTCTCTCTCTGTCTGTCTGGTGAGCGCACGCGCCCTATAGCAAAAACCTCTCCAAAAATAGAAAGAAAAGGTCAACTGGATAGCACCTTTTTAAAAAATGTTTAAAGATACTGTCTGTCTGGGACAATAATTCCATCCCAAAGCAGGCTGAGTGGCCCTTATCAGACACGCTTGGGACCAGAAGTGTTTTGGATCGGCCTTTTCAGCTTTGGGCATGTTTATATACCGGGATGGAGCCCAGTCTAAACACGAAATTCACGCGCGTGTCCTCACCTTCCACGAGGGGCCCGACGGCCACTTGGCACGCTATCTCAGGACTGCAGCCTTTCGACTGCCACCTGCCATGAGGACAGAGGTGGAATTTGCTACTCGTGTCGTCATGTTGATGTCGACACTCACGCGGTTTCAGATTTTGGAGCACTTTGGATTTTGGATTAGGGATGCTCAATTTAGAACGTATGGTCCCTATTTCTTCCACAGTCGGCCTTGCCCGGGGTCTGTTTCCCCAGAGCGAGATCCCAACAGGCATGGCCAAATCCCAGACCCACACATCTGAACACGAAGCCTCTCCTTGGTCAAGGCCCACGCAGTAGACACTCCCCACTTTATGAGGTCGTGGTTGGCTCAGTAAGGCACCACCCCTCCTTTGGTTTATTCGAGGTTACTAAAGAAAAACACATCTTAGGGGCCAGCAGTTAGCGTAATGGCTATGTCCCTGGACTCCCATGTAGTCAATTGCGGTTCGCGTCCTGGACCCGGTGGCTTAAAACCCAGCGGGGCGCATGTGCATGCGTGCCCAAGATCCCAAGAGGAGAATGGAGGAGAAGGGACTGCGGCGTGGCCATCCCCCCGGGGGGTGATTTCTCGCTTTCTGTCTCTCTGTCTCTCTCTGTTTGTCTGGCGAGCGCACGCGCCCTATAGCAAATACCTCTTAAAAAGAAAAAAGAAAAGAAAAGACATTTCATTCCTGTGAAGAGCTCTACTCAAGGAAGAATGCTCTCAAAGCCTTCGCTAGAGCCACGTTCACATCTGTGTCTAAGAGAACAGCAAACCTTGTCCTGGCAAACAGCAGGCCGACCACCACCCAGAGGCACGTGCAAAAGGAAAAGCCCGTGTACTTACAGGTTCTTAAGCTCCGCATGGACACTGGTCCTGGACGCTGCCTGTGCATTGTCTTTCCTACAGCAAACGACAGCTGTTTAACCTGCACAGAGGCAGGCCTCCCGCTCCGGAGATGGGTTCATCGTCCCCCAAGGACAGAAGGAGAGAGAACCGTGCTGAGGAGCGGCCGGCAGGAAGTTAGTTGGCAAATCGGCCTCTCTGCAGCTGGAGGGTGCAGACACCTGAGAACACAGTGTTTGCGAAGGATTCTTGCCGTGTTTGCGTAGGGCCTGTTCACAAGGGTTACGTCTAGCTTCAGCAAGCCTTTCCGAAGGTATTTTTAGAAGCAATTATGTTAAAAGCTTTGGGTTGCTTGGAGTTTTACCTATAGGGATATCTCTTGGCCGGAGGGACCTCAAGGTATTGAATGAAGTGAGTCTTTCTCTCTCTCTCTCTTTTTTTTTTTCTTTTTCTTTTTCTTTTTTTTTTTGGAGAGGTTTTTCGCTATAGGGCGCGTGCGCTTGCCAGACAGAAAGAGAGAGACAGAGAGATAGAAAGCGAGAAATCACCCCCCGGGGGGATGGCCACACCGCAATCCCTTCTCCTCCATTCTCCTCTCGGGATCTTGGGCACGCACGCACACGCGCCCGGCGTGAGTTTTAAGCCACCGGGTCCAGGAAACGAACCGCGGTCGACTACGTGGGAGTCCAGCGACATAGCCATTACGCTAACTGCTGGTTCCCTCTCTCTTTTTTTTTAAAGATTTATTTTGTTGAACTTTATTTTCCACTTTGATCAGAGAGAGGCAGAGAAAGAGAGAGAGGGAAAGTGAGAAAGCAAGTCACCACCAAGTCATCCGGGACTCCAACCACGGTTGGCCATGTGGCAGTCCAGCGCCCTTAACCACCACGCCACCTGCCGACCCCAAGTGAGTCTCCTTTTAAGAAGCCAGGGCTTTCCTATATAAAGAAGGGGGCCTTCTGGGAGCCCACTCCTGGGAGGCATTTAAGAAAAGGCCAGGTCGGGACCAGCAGTCGCTGGACTTCCATGTAGTCGACTGTGGTTCGCGTCCCGGACCCAGTGGCTTAAACTCACACTAGGCGCGTGTGCGTGCGTCCCCAAGATCCTGAGAGGAGAATGGAGGAGAAGGGATTGTGGTGTGGCCATCCCCCCTGGGGGGTGATGTCTCGCTTTCTGTCTCTCTGTCTCTCTCTGTCTTTCTGGTGAGCGCACGCGCCCTATAGCAAAAACCTCTCAAAAAAAAAAAAAAGAAGAAGAAGAAGAAGAAAGAAAGAGAAAGAAAGAAAAGGAAAAGTCCAGGTGAGCCTCCATGAGCCCTGCTGAGGTGAGAGTTGGGGCTTCCCGGAGGGATGGCTGCTCCGACAGGGGCCTGTGGGACTTGATGTGGGACTCAGGTGTCCCCATCCCTGGCTCGCAGGCCCCCAGGAGGAGAATTGGGAGGCAGGCAAGTAGACGAGCCCTCTGGACCACCTTCCTGAGGGGCGCCTGGCTCCCCACCGGTCTCGGTTTCCTCTTTCACACCTGGAGACCAGGATGAGACTCAGGTACGTCTCCCACCCCACACTGGAAACCTGCTTGGCCAGAGCACCCCCTTCCCTGCCACGGCGTCTTCCATCAGTGCCGGATCTAGAGCGAGCGTGTCCATCCCGGGCTTAGGGTGGGCAGGCTTCGGAGAGGACGCGTGGGTCGGCAGCTGAGCCCAGAGGATGTGGGCGCTGACCACAGCGCTAGCCACAACACTCATGACAGAACTGACCACAGCGCCCACCACAGGACTGACCACAGCGCCCACCCCAGGACTGATCACAGCACTCATGACAGAACTGACCACAGCGCCCACCCCAGGACTGACCACAGCACTCATGACAGAACTGACCACAGCGCCCACCCCAGGACTGACCACAGCACTCATGACAGAACTGACCACAGCGCCAACCCCAGGACTGACCACAGCGCCCACCACAGGAGAAACCATGGCACCCACCACAGGCCTGACCACAGCGCCCACCACAGGAGAAACCATGGCATCCACCACAGGGCTGACCACAGTGCCCACCACAGGGCTGACCACAGTGCCCACTACAGGGCTGACCACAGCGCCCACCACAGGCCTGACCACAGCGCCCACCACAGGAGAAACCATGGCATCTACCACAGGGCTGACCACAGCGCCCACCACAGGCCTGACCACAGTGCCCTGCCCACCACAGGCCTGACCACAGTGCCCACCACAGGGCTGACCACAGCGCCCACTACAGGCCTGACCACAGTGCCCACCACAGGCCTGACCACAGTGCCCACTACAGGGCTGACCACAGCGCCCACCACAGGCCTGACCACAGTGCCCACTACAGGCCTGACCACAGCGCCCACCACAGGACTATCCACAACACCCACCACAGGCCTGACCACAGCGCCCACCACAGGACTATCCACAACACCCAGCACAGGACTGACCACAGCGCCCACCACAGGACTGACCACAATGCCAATCATAGGGCTAACCTTGGCGCTGACCACAAGACTAACCACAGTGGTGACCACAGGACTGACCACAGCGCTGACTACAGGACTAACCTCGGCACTGACCACTGGACGAGCCACAGCGCAGACCAGCTGGCTCACTACAGCACCGACCACAGCACTGTCCCCGCGACTGACTACCCACAGTGCTGACCACGCTGACCGCTCGGCTAACCACTGTGCTCTCCCACCACTATTCAGACCTTTAAGCTGGAGTCCAGAAGGACTTGCCAGACCACAGTGCTGACTGCACAGCCGACCGCATCACTGAGTTTTCTCTGCTTTAGGGGACCAGGGGGCCTTAGAGATCATTTATTTGAACCCACTTATTTTCTAAATAGGGAAACTGAGCCCCAAAGTCTTGCGGGGCGGGAGTGAGGCCCCGCACCCGAGGCCCTGCCTCAGCCAGGAGCACTTCCCGACACCGCTCGGGCCGGCAGGTTCTCCCAGCCCTAACCCACCCCCGTCAACTCTCGTCAGACTTCAGGGCAGCACGTTAGGCTCCAGGCCATGAGACACAGAGACAGGCAGAGAGTGCCCCTCACACAGCCCCGTCCTACGCCGGGATCCGCCCCCCCCTCAGCCAGTCCCAGGTAGGGGCACACGTGTGCCCGGCATGCTCAGGGAGGTCACCAGACTGGAACCAGGAACCCTCCCGTGTGGGAGTATTTCACGGAGGTCTCATTTTACTGCCACACCACTGTCTGGTCTCCATGAGTTGGAGTCTTTTCTATTTATTTACTTATTTTAGGATTATTTATTTTAGTTTTATTATTATTATTATTAATTTGACCAGAGAGAGACAGAGAGAAAGGGAAAGTGAGAAAGCAAGCCTCCAGGTCTGAGACTCAAACTGCAGTCAGCCACGTGGGAGTCCAGTGCCTTACCCGCCATGCCATCTTTTTAATTTTTTTTAATTGCCAAAGGGTTTGAGTGCTCACCAGAGAGACACGGACATGGAGGAGAAGGAGGGAGAAGCACCCCGTGGTAGGGAGTGGTCTCCTCCCTCCTCCATCCTGGTGGGACTCGGGGCGTGCATGCACCAATGCCGTGTGCGTTTTTCGTCGCCAAGGCTGGGAGTTGAACTGGGTGGCTGGTGATGTGGGATCTGTCTCCCCTGACCACAGGCACCGCGTGGCCCCTGAGTTTGAGTCCTGCTGCAGCCTCTTGTGTGGCATTAGGAAAATAGCCTCCCTCTCTGTGCCCGCGTCCTTCTCTGCAGTGGGACTCGCAGGGCCGGTGGCAGTACAGTTCCGGTCAGGGTGAACGTGCACGGCTCAGAACGGGTCAGACACTGTTCATTTCAGTAGGCCTTTATCGAGCACCTGCTGTAGCAAAGCATGGAGCAGAACACCATGGACAGAGACAGCAGGCCCAGTGTATTCGGGGGTAGGGGGACACAGCTAATTAGAGCTATTGTGACGGGAGTCCTGACAGCAGTCAGCCCAGGGCCCTCGGGAGCACTCCAAGTCTCCCACATCCCTGTGACCTGGATGACACTCAGGTGGGCCCCGGAGTGACCGAATGTGCCCCACAGGCATCCCGCTCCACTGCGCCAGGTGGGGCCGACAGGAGCTGCCCGGGGCAGGAGGGAATGGAGGGGGTGAGGGCGTGGCTGGGGCCGGGGCGGTGAAGGACGGATGTCGCACGGGCTGTCTGGAGAGCCTGGGTCTGAGTGTGCCCGGCCCGTGGGCCGGCAGGAGCGAGGCAGAAAGCAGTGCGGAGACCGGGTGTGCGTCCTCTGGGCTGCTGTCCTCCATGACAGCCGTGTGGCCTGCTTGAGGGCACACGGTAGGGCCCAAGCCACATGCTAGGCCCACACAGCTACATACGACGCCCTATGTCATCATGGTCCTCCGGAGACACGGAGCCACTGGGATGTGCGTGTGTGTGTACATGTGTGTATATATGTGTTTATGTGTGTTTGTGCATACACACAAGGGGGTTTTCCAAAAGCTTATGGAGGGGCCAGCAGGTGACATAGTGGTTAAGGTGCTGGACTCCCACATGGTCAACCATGGTTCAAATCCCAGACCCAGCAGCTTGAAATTCACACCGGGCGCATGTGCGTGTGTGCCCAAAATCCTGAGAGGAGAAAGGATTGTGGTGAGGCCATGCCCCTGGGGGTAATTTCTTACTTTATCTCTCGCTGTCGTTCCTGTGAGCCCATGTGCCCTATGGCAAAAATCTCAAAAATAAAATAAAATAGTTTATGAAAAATACATATTATAAAAAAACAAAAACAACAACAGAAACAAACAAGGTTGCTGGCTCTGTGGTCTAGTGGTTATGGGAGCCGGATCCTAGTAACTGACTATGCAGTTCGAGTCCTGGCCTCAGCGACTTGGAAATTGGGCCAGGCATGTGTGCGTGTGTGTGTGTGTGTGTGTACCCAAAATCCCAACAGGCTGCAGACAGGAAGGAGAGGGGTTGCAGCGTAACCATGTCCCATTGAAGGATGGTTTCTCCCATCTCTGTGTCTCTGTCTCTCTCTGCTGAGTGCACACACTCTTTGACAAAATTAAAGAAAACAAACAAAGCTCACGTGGATTTCTAAGTGTTTTGCCCCAAAACAAACTTGTACTTTAATTCCATGAACTTTCTTTTTTTTTTTTTTTTTGGAGAATTTTTTAGCTATAGCGTGCGTGCGCTCGCCAGAAAGACAGAGAGAGACAGAGAGAGAGAAAGCGAGAAATCACCCCCCAGGGGGGATGGTCACGCCGCAATCCCTTCTCCTCCATTCTCCTCTCGGGATCTTGGGCACGCACGCACACGCGCCCGGCGTGAGTTGTAAGCCACCGGGTCCGGGACGCGAACCGCGGTCGACTACGTGGGAGTCCAGCGACATAGCCATTACGCTAACTGCTGGTTCCCGTAATTCCATGCTCCCAAATGTATCAATAGAGACAGGTTTGTTTTTATTTATTTTTTTAAAGAATTATTTATTTCACTTTATATGTTATTATTATTACTTTTAATTTGACCAAAGAGAGACAGAGAGAGCAAGAAAGAGGGAACGTGAGAAAGCAAGCCCCCAGGTCCAGAACCATAGCCGGCCGTGTGGGAGTCTAGTGCCCTAACCCCATGCCACCTGCCACCGAGACAGATTTATTTCACGGAGTTGGCTCTAGTCCTTGTGGAGCTCGCCAGTCTAAGGTTGGCAGAACTCCTTGGTCTTTAGGGGCCCCTTGAGGCCTTCAGCAAAGAGGGCGAGCCCCACACTGTGGATTGAGCTGCTCTGCTCCAGTCACTGAGTCACTGCTAACCACGTCTACATGCCGGGCCCCACGGTGGGCGGCGGGCGGTGGGCGTGGGGGTGTGGGCTTAGGGGGTGAAGCCTGAGCACCTCTGTTTTAGATCAGCCCTCACCATTCCCCTTCCCCATGACCTGACCCACATGTGCCTCCTAAAAGTCCCTCACTGCCACCCAGCCCCGTCCTCCTAGCCGGATATTTACCCCCAGCAGGTTAGAACTGTCCCTCCGGATAACTCGCCATTTTTGGCTTTTGTAAACGGTGCTTGCATGGTTCAAGAGTTGTACTTTTTTTTCCGTTTCTGTTTTTTTTTTTTTTTTAATTTTTATTTTGATATTTATTTACTTATTTTTGCCTTTATAAGCCCCCTACCCTCTCTTACCACCCCCCATCCCCGCTTCGGGGCTGAGAGGTTTTGGAGTGACTCAAGTCCCCTCGCAGTCAGCCAGCTACTAAAAGGCCCCTTTAATTCAGCTGAAACTGGACGTCCTCTGACTGTCTCCCTGATTTGGATACAACAGGTGTCGTGGCCACACCTCTGACCTCAGCTCCTGCCACAGGCAGACTGGAGTCAGGAGGGAAGCGGCTGTCTTTTAAGTCTCCGGCCTCAACCCTGTGCCTTCCTCCCAGCTCTGGGTTGGCCGTCAGCTCCCTGAGAAAGTGCCTGGCCTCTTGCTGTGAGCAACGCACCTCCCTGTCCCCCTCCACGACAGCACGCCCTCCCCTGGACCCTCTGGGGCCTGGCATTGCTGTGTGCTCGCCCTCCAGGGCCGGCCTCCACTGCGCTGCCGCACACAGCAGGCGCTCAGGAAAGGCTCCTTCCGGGATGACCTCCGACTCCTGACTCTGCCCGAGCCTCCTCTGAGGCTTCACACCAACCAGGAGCTCGAAATGCCCGACAGGCCTCGATGTCTAGGCAGCCCAGGGGGCCAGCTGGTGGCCTGGTGGGTTAGGCGGCTGGGTCCCACGTGGCTGACTGCGTGGTTCAAGTCTCAGACCTGGTGGCTTGAAAAACACACCAGGCGTGTGTGCATGCGTGCCCAAAATTCTGAGAGGAGGATGGAGGAGAAGGGATTGTGGTGTGGCCATCCCCTCTGGGGGGTGATTTCTCGCTTTCCTTCCCTCTCTCCCTCTCCTGGTGAGTGCATCCCATGGCAAGATTTTTTCTTTGTTTTTTTTTTTTTTTTTTTTTTTTAGATTTTTGCCATAGAGTGTGTGTGCTTGCAGGAGAGAGACAGAGACAGAGAAAGAGAAAGTGAGAAATCACCCCCCAGGAGATGGCCACATGGCAATCCCTTCTCCATTCTCCTCTGGGGATCTTGGGCACACGCACACGTGCCCAGAAGCTGTTCTTCCTTCCCCCTCTTAGTAAATGGCACTTGCCTATCTATGTCTGTCATTCTTTGTGAGCTTCAAACCACCTGGTCTGGGTCTGGAATGGAGGTCGCCCAGGTGGGAATCAGTGCCTTAACCACCATGCCACCTGCTGGCCTTCCTAGCAAGTGTTATTCTATTATTATTATTATTATTTAAATATGTACAGCCCAGACTCCGAGCTGGCCAGAGGTCTCCACGTCTGTAATAAATAACTTCTCAACAGACACATGCCCCGGCGGTGAATACCCGTGAATAGAAACACGTTTTTCGCCCACCATCGGAGAGTAGCTGTGAGCCTCTTCCTCAGAAATAAGGGCTCAAATTAAGGATCTCGATGGGGAAGATTCCAGACCCAGTCCTCTGGCCTTGCCTGTCTTTCATTCCTTCCCTCAGCCCATCCGCGTTTACTGGTGCTGACTGTGCGTAGGGCCGTGGTTCTCGTCCGCGAGGAATTCACAGACGGAGGTTCCAGACTTCGCTTAGGTCTGCCTAAGGCAATGCCCCATTCGCTTGATACTTCGCACTAAGACAATGTCGTGACCTTTGGTTTAAAAAAGAAAAACATACATTTTCACGACGTTTTCTTTAAATCTAATACCAAGTCAAAACTCTGGACACTGGGAAGCCCTGAGACTGACACAGGGGTGCAGAGGTGCAGGGGTGACCAGGCCCAGCACCCGCAGCAGGACACGGGTCCTTGTTCACAGCTCACACAGAATGACAGGCATAGATAGACGAGTGCCGTTTACTGACAGAGGGGAGAAAGAACAGCTCTCAAGCAGAGAGGGGGTGCCAAATGGGTTGCCAAAGAGGAACCGAGGTGAGGGGCTTTCATCTGGGCCAGAGGGGTTTGGTCAGGGCTTATTCTAGAAGGGGCGTGGCTTGTGCGTACATTCCCGTCCCGATGGGGGCTGGAGGGAGTCACATGCCAGATGGGTCCAGTTATTGTCCTTAATTCTGAAGGTCCGGAGGCTCTCTTTGCCATAAAGCCATTACCTTCTTCCTGGAATGTGGTGGGACCAGGGAAAATGCCTTTGCTTTAGATCCGTCATGAAGTCACTGTGGGCAGCCATTTCTCGTGCTGCTGCTGAGCTGCTGAGTCTCCATCTTGAAACTCACCATTCCACGGTTCATTTGGGGCCTATACCCTGATTATATTCATAGGGTCCTAGTTCCAGCCTCACAGGGTTTGGTAAGGCTTTTACAAAGGAGTGGTGAATGGTTATAGGAATCGTTTATCATTTAGGCTCAAGTATGGGTGTCCTTTGGCCCCAACTGTGGCCCTCGGGCTTATCTCATAGTTTCCATTGGGGCTGGATGGGTTTCCCATCAGACTAAGATTCTGGAGTTAAGAAATGACCAGGCCCTGGACCTGGACTCTAACTGTTCTTTCGTGTGTCCCGTGGGGAGGTCTGTAATGCTTTGGCCTGAAAGGGTTAGGGCTAGGGAGGAGGGGATGGAAGTTTTCAGAGTGGGACGCAGCTGACTGGCTTTACGTGACCCTCCTTTTGCCAGTTTCCCATTATGGCTTCCCTAGTGCCGACTGCCCAGCCGGTCTCTGCCCCAACACTCCGAGTTCTGTACTATTCTTCTCTAGCTGCGGTGAGTCGCCCACGGATGAATGAAAGCCCCGGAGGCAGGGAAGAACCATCCCTTCTCTCCTTTCATCTGGTCAGTACTGCAAAACTGAACTTGAAAAGTCTGGGGGGGGGGGGGGACCAAGAAAGCTCTCCTTTGTACTAATCATAAAATGAGCACATTGTGGAATTTTGGATTGATTACAGACTAGTAGGGAAATTTGTCCAGAGTGATACTTTATAAAACTCGATTGGTCTCAAGGTATAAAAAAATCCGCCTGGGCATTTTATGTGAGGAAAGCTGCCGGTGCAGACACCCTGGGGCTCCCTCCTCTGCTGGCGTGTGTCAAAGGCGCATCCGAGGTAAGTGTCTCTTGGCGCTGGTTCTAGTCCTCACGGTGGCGTGAGGACATCAGTCAGGAAGTTTCCATCTCCCTTCTGCTGTTTTCTTTCCTGAGAGAGAGATTTTTGCTATAGGGTGCATGCGCTCGCCAGAGAGAGAGACTGAAAGTGAGAAATCACCCTGGATGGGAGAGGGGGGGCACGCTGCAATCCTTTCTCCAATCTCTTCTCCCTTCTTCTCTCAGGATTTTGGGTACACACGTACATGAGCCCAGTGTGAGTTGTTAAGCCACTGGGCCCAGGACTTGAACCACAGTTGACCACATGGAAGTCCAGTGCCTTAACCACTACACCACCTGTTGGCCCTCCTCCAGGATGGTGCATCTGGTATGCACTATAAAGAAAAGAAACTAGATTCAAGACAGAGCTTGTTTCAAATATGAACAATACTAATATTAAAATAACTAGGTTTTTCAAATGCATTTGAAAATAATTATTTATTTAGTTTTATTTATTTACTACTATTATTATTATTAAAATTTGCTATAGGGCATGCAGGCTCACCAGAGAGAGGCAGAGAGAGGGAAAGTGAAAAAGCAAGCTGCCAGGTCTGGGACTTGAACCACAGTCGACCATGTGGGAGTCAGCGCCTCAACCACCATGCCACCTGCTGGCCCCTTTCAAGTGCATTTTAACTGTATTAGGTTTATGTAAAATTTTAAGTTGATAGAATCTGGAGAGCAGTAGTTCTTCTTTCTTTTTCTTTTCCTTTTTTAAAGTTTTTGCTATAGAGTACGTGTGCTCTGCAGAGGGAGAGTGAGAAAGCCCTGCCTGGGATGGCCACACTGCAATCCTCCCTCTTCCATTCTGCTCTGGAGACATTGGGCATGCATGCGCACTTGGCTGATTTTTTTTTTTTTTATAAGAGAGATTCTTGCCATAGGACGTGTGCACTTGCTAGAGAGACAAAAGGCTGGGGATTCGAACCATGGGTGTCATGTGAGATCCAGCCTCTCCATTGGTGCTGTGCCCAGAGCCAGCCCTGGAGGGCAGTTTGACAACAGGGCAGACTTAGCTGAGATGGCCACGCCCACAGTGTGCTGGTGAAGGCTTGGCAGCCAGCTCTTCGATAAAATCCGTGCACACAGGCACGTATGTGTGTGTGTGTGTATGTGTGCATATCATCCGTTTTACTGATCTAGGATGTATGTAACACACCATTTACAAACAATCAAATAAATGTACTAGTCTTCATTATAAATTATTTTGATCAATTGGTTCTCACAGAATGTTTTTCATTGAGTTTTTCACTTTAGATGTGTAGAAACCTATAGTTGCATGAGGCCAGCAGGTGGCATGGGGGTTAAGGCACTGGACTCCCACATGGTTGACCACGGTTCAAGTCCTAGACCTGGTGGCTTGTTTTCTCTCTCTCTGTCTCTGGTGAGCATGCCTGCCCTATAGCAAAGTAAATAATGATAATAATAAATAATATTAAATAAGTAATTATTTTTAAAAAAGAAAGAAACCTAGGGTTGCAATTAAACTACAATTTGACAAATAGAGCTGCATTTGTCTAATAGGGCTAGTTAATCCCCTTTTCCAGTAAGCTCATTGTCATGTATGAGAGCTATTGCTAGACTATTCCTCATGCTGATGTAAACGATATTCATTGTATTGAAATCTCTTTGAGATATAATACATTTAAACTGCATCGCTAGCATTATCGTATGAGTTTTCTTTTTTTTTAATTTTTATTCATTCATTTATTTTAACTTGACTAGAGAGAGACAGAGAGAGAGGGAGAGAAAGTGGGAAAGCAAGCCACCAGGTCTAGGACTTGAAATGTGATCGGCCATGTGGGTGTGTCCAGCACCGTAACCACCACACCACCTGCTGGTCCCATCGAATGACTTTTCTACAAGCTGTATTTGTTTATTTCTTCTGTGAGAGAGAAAGAGAGGGAGAGAGAGGCACCCCAACATAGTCTTCACCCAGCCTCAGCCAGGATGACAGGCAGGTATGCACGTGGCGTGTACGGGAGGCCTCGGGATGTGAACCCAGGACCCTGTGGCTTCAGCTTCACAGAGTGTCTCCTTACTGCGGTGCCACTGTGGCTGGTCTTCTTTCCTTCCTTTCTTTCTTTCTTTCTTTCTCTTTCTCTCTTTCTCTCTTTCTCTCTTTCTTCTTTCTTCTTTCTTTCTTTTATTCAATGCTCTAGGGCAAGTCTCTATAGCTAGAGACAGAGAAAGAGAGAGAGAGAGAAAGTGAGAAATCACTCCCAGAAGGGATGGCTGCACCACAATCCCTTCTCCTCCACTCTCCCCTTGGGACTTTGGGCACGCACGCACACACTCCTGGTGTGATTATCAAGCCACTGAGTCCCGGATTGAACCACACAGTTGTCCACATGGGATCCAGCCACCCCAACCACCACACCATCTGTTGGCCCTCATCATTTTCTTAACTCTAGACCAGGGTGATGAATTAGGGCTAGTGGGTCACTTCGTCTGGCTCGCAGCCTGCCCTGTAAATAAAGTTTTATTGGCTCCCTGCGGCACCCATTTGCTGCCATATCTCCTACGGCTGCTTTTGCACAAGGGCAGAGGCCGAGGGCTGTCACAGAGGCTGCGTGGCCCACGAGGCCTGGACGTTGACTGGACTTTCCCAGAACACGCTGTTACCCCTCTGGGACATCGGGACTGGATTGGGGGCACCGGCAGACTGGCACAGGATAAACACTGTCTTCCTGCCAGGGCTGAGTTCCAGTTACAGGGGGAGGTCGCTGTGCTCCATCGCACAGACAGGCACAGCAGACAGCAGAGCCTCAAGGGCAAGAGAACAGTAAAATGAACAATCGTTTGGAACGATACGGTTTGAATTCCTGTTACCTTTTCTGTCTTTATAACTTACTTGTGATTTATACCATCGAATTTCTAATAATGACTGTGTTTAACCACTGGCTATCAGCCTTAAAAAAGAAGGTGGAGGGGCCAGCAGGTGGCATGGTGGTTAAGGCTCTGGACTCCCACATGGTTGACCGTGGTTCGAGCCCTGGACATGGAGGCTTGAAAATCACACTGGGGACATGCGCACGTGTACCTGAAGTCCTGAGAGGAGACAGAGGAGGAGGAATTGTGCCACAGCCCTTCCCGCTGAGGGGTGAGTTCTCACTCTCCCTCTCTCTGTCTCTCCAGCAAGTACAGGAGCCCCATGGCAAAAACCTAAAAAAGGAAGAAAGGTTTGAGATAAAGCAAGCAGAGCAAAAGACTTCACTTGGGCCAGGGTGAGCCGGATCGTCCAGGCGAGGTGTGCTGAGGTGGTTCAGATTTCAGGATGATTTTAAAGCAGAAGTCGCACAGGGTAAGGGGCGCAGCAAGGAGTCTGGCACTGGCTCCGCGGGTGACCAGCAGAGCAGGAACCCCACTGTCCTCGGGGGTCACTTTGCTGATTAGGTGGAGACGATGAATCTGGAAGGTAGGGGTATGTGTTTGGGTAATAAGGATGTTCATGACATAAAAAGTCTAACTAACATCTTGAGTTATTTTGGATTTAAATTCCTAAGATAGTCACAAATGTACCTAAGTTTAATTTCCTCTGATCACTAGCTTAGGTAGACTGGACCCTCCTGGTTTTAGGAACAGCTGGTCCATTTCGGAGTCTCTCCGCTTCCTTAAAGTCTCGATGCGATGGGAACCAGCAGTTAGTGTAATGGCTATGTCGCTGGACTCCCACGTAGGCGACCGTGGTTCGTGTCCCGGACCCGGTGGCTTAAAACTCACGCCGGGTACGTGTGCGTGCGTGCCCAAGATCCCGAGAGGAGAATGGAGGAGAAGGGATTGCGGCATGACCATCCCCCCGGGGGGTGATTTCTCGCTTTCTGTCTCTCCGTCTCTCTCTCTGTCTGGCGAGCGCACCGCCCTATAGCGAAAACCTCTCAAAAAAAAAAAAAAAAAGAAAAAAAAGAAAAGAAAAGTCTCGATGCGATGATGTGACACATTTTATCACGAGTGACTCCATTTGGGTCTGGTGTGTCGGAGCCTGGAGCAGAAGCTTAACCCAAAACAATGGCTTCCTAAAATGTGTATTTATCATGACCCACAAAATTATTTTTTAAAAGAATTATTTATAGTCCAGCAGGTGTTGTGGTGGTCAAGGGCACTGGACTCCCACATGGCTCACTGCAGTTCGATTCCTGGACCTGGCAGCTTGCTTTCTCGCTTTACCTCTCTCTCTCTCTCTCTCGTTCTGTCCCTCTCTGATCAAAATTAAAAATAAGTAAATAAAGTTAAATAAAATAATTCTTTAAAAAATGATTATTTATTTATTTATGCTTTTTGGGGCCAGCGTTCTTTTCTTTTCCTTTTTTTAACTGCCAGAAGGCACATTTGCTCTCAGAGAGGGAGAAAGTGCCCCCTTGATGGGGCGTCAGTCCCTTCTCCTCCATTTCTCCATTTAGTGGGGTGGGGTGCACACACGCACGTGCCCCATGGATTTCTGAGGCTGTAGACGTCGGGACTCAGATCGCAGTCAGCGATCTGGAGTCTGGCTATGTTAACCACTAGGCTACTGGGCCGACCCAATAAATAAACTTTTTTGAAAAATTGCTATGGGGCAAATGTGTGTGAGAGAGAAGGTGAGAAAGCACCTCCCGGGGGGGATATCCACGCTGCCGTCCTTCCTCCTCCATTCTCTTGGGGTTTCCGGTACGTGTGTACATGGACCCAGCTTGCCTTTCGATCCGCAGTGTCCAGGTTCAAAGCTTGCAGTTGGGTATATGGGATCCAGCTGCCTTATCCACCCCATCAACGGCTGGCCCAGTAAACATTTTTTTAAAGATATTCATGTGTAGTTTTTTAAAAATATTTATTTTATTTTATTTATTCATTCATTTATTTTAATTTGACCAGAGAGAGATACACAGAGAAAGAGAGAGGAAAAGTGAGAAAGCTAGCCACTAGGTCCAGTATTCGAATCACAGTCGGCCATGTGGGAGTGTCCAGCGCCTTAACCACCACGCCACCTGCTGGTCCCCCAATAAACATTTTTTAATATATAAAACGAAGTGCTCTGGGACCTGCAGATGGTGTACTGGTTATGTCACTGGACTCCCTCATAGTCGACTGCAGTTTGAGTCCTGGACCTGGCAGCTTGAAACTCACGCTGGGCATGTGTGCATATATGCCCAAGATCCTGGGAGGAGAATGGAGAAGGGATTGCAGCATGGCCGTCCCCTCTGAGTGGGGGGTGATTTCTCACTTTCTGTCTCTCCAGCAAACACACTTGCCCTATAGCAAAAAATCTCTCTCTCTAAAAAAAAAAAAGAAAATGTGTTCTACTTCACTAGTTATCAGGGAAATGCAAATATGTTTTTTGTTGTTTTGTTTTTGCCATAGGGTGCATGCGCTCACTGAAGAAAGAGGGGGAAAGTGAGAAATCACCCCCTCCCAGGAACAATGGCCACATCTAGTCACCTCTCCTCCATTCTCCTCTTGGGATTTCAGGCTAGCTGCACACACTTCCAGCGTGATTTTTAAGCCACCGGGTCTGGGACTCAAACCGTGTTCAGTCATGTGAGAATCCAGTGCTTAACCTCCGTACCACCTGCTGGTCCTGCAGGCGGGCTTTGTTTATAACAATGACATAGCAGTTTATTTCTATCAAATGGGTGAAATGTTAAAAAGTTAAACCACGTATTGGTGGGGCCAGCAGATGGCGTGGAGGTTACGCGAACGAATCCCAGAAAGCCAACTCCACGGTTCGAATCCCAGACCCAGAGGCTTGAAAATCCCACTGGGTGTGTGTGTGTGTATGCGTGCCCAAAATCCTGAGAGGAGGGAGGAGGAGAAGGGATTGCAGCGTGGCCATCCCTAGTAGGGGTGATTTCTCACTTTCCCTCTTTCTCGCTCTCGCTGTCTTTCTCTGGCACATGCACACACCTTATAGCAAAAACTAAACCAAAAACCCAAGTAGTGACAAGGGTACAGGAAGTGGGGAGCCTCATTTAGCTCAGTGGGCGTGTAGATGGTGCCTCTGCCCGGGGAGTGATTTGTCATCATCTAAATGGCATACGTGGAAAATGCTGCTCGGCAGAGAATTGCCGTATAAGCCGGGGTGATAGTCACGGATCAGGATCCTGTCTACTGGGTGGGATGAACGAAGGAGGTGTACGAGTATCAGTACAGATACGTTTGTGAACACTACCACAGAAGGAATAAGAGACACATGGCTGTGTACACACGCACATACGTTTATCAAAGTACTGAACAATCATACAAATCTTGAAATGTTAACACCATGGGTAAAAGACACATGTCAGTTTCAGGGTCATAACTTCAGGAGAGGAAGGAAAAGAAAAAGAGAAGTGGGATGGCAGTGGGGACTCCGACTCTACAAAGATCAAGCTCTTGGGCCGGCAGGTGGTATGGTGGGTAGGGTGCTGAACTCCCATGTGTCCAGCCACGGTTCAAGTGCTGGACCTGGAGGCTTGCTTTCTCACCTTCCTGATCTCTCTCGCTCACTCTCTCACTCTGTCTCTCTCTGGCCAAATTAAAAATTAAGTAAATAAATAAAGTTAAATAAAATAATTCTTTTAAAAAAGATCAAACTCTTTAAAGAACATATAGGGGGACCAGCAGTTAGCATAATGGCTATGTCGCTGGACTCCCATGTAGTCGACCACGGTTCGAGTGTCGGACCCAATGACTTAAACTCATGCCGGGCGCATGTGCGTGCATGCCCAAGATCTCGAGAGGAAAATGGAGGAGAAGGGATTGTGGGGTGGCCATCCCCCCTGGGGGGTGATTTCTCGCTTTCTGGCTCTCTGGCTCTCTTTGTCTTTCTGGCGAGCGCAAAAACCTCTCCCCCACCAAAAAAACGAACATATATAGGAAACATTCAAAAATGTTAAAATATGCTCAGTATTGGTGGTTGGCAAGTGGGCATCTGTTAAGTTATATTTGGGGCTGGCCCAGCAGGTCCTGTGGTGGTTAAGAAGCTGTATTCGACATAGCTGCCTTTGCGATTCGAGTCCTAGACCTGGCGGTTTGGAAAACATGCTGGGCATGTGAGCGTGTGAGCCCAAAATCCCAAGAGGAGGCTGGAAAAGAAAGGATTGCGGTGTGACCATGCCTCTGGGGGCTGCTTTCTTACTTTCCCGCTTTCTGTCTCTGTCTCTATCTGGTGAGCACACACACCCTATGGCAAAAATCTGAAAAATAATAATATTATTATTGCACATAAATACGGCTTAGTTTTCATTTGTTTGAAAAATTTTTGAAAAGTATCTAGAAGTTATAGGGAACCAGCAGTTAGCATAATGGCTATGTCGCTGGACTCCCACATAGTCGACAGCGGTTCGTGGCCCGGACCTGGTGGCTTAAAACTCACGCCAGGCGCGTGTGCGTGCATGCCCAAGATCCCGAGAGGAGAATGGAGGAGAAGGGATTGCGGCGTGGCCATCCCCCCTGGGGGGTGATTTCTCACTTTCTATCTCTCTGTCTCTCTCTGTCTGTCTGGCGAGCGCACGTGCCCTATAGTGAAAAATCTCTCCAAAAAAAAAAAAAAAGTATCTAGAAGTTATCATGGCGAATGAAATTCAGAAATGGTAGGAAATTTGAACTAGAAGACCCTAACCACAAATATTCAGCTCCCTGATGTAGGAAGACAGAGAAGCTCAGGGTTAATTCTATCGCTGTCTGTTCCTATCTGAGTGTCTGCCCGTCCTCGACCTCTCTCTGCCTGTCTGTCTACCTAAAGCGATTTGCAGATTGAGAATTTCCCGAGTATTTCCAGCATGGCTACCAGATGCCTGTGAAGTGAGCGGAGGGTGCCCCCAAGGCGAGCATCTGCTGCCCTCTCGTCCTTTTTTTTTTTTTTTTTTTTTTGGAGAGGTTTTTTTTTTTTGCTATAGGGCGTGTGCGCTCGCCAGACAGACAGAGAGAGACAGAGAGACAGAAAGCGAGAAATCACCCCCCAGAGGGGATGGCCACGCCACAATCCCTTCTCCATTCTCCTCTCGGGATCCTGGGCACGCACACACACGCGCCCGGCGTGAGTTTTAAGCCACCGGGTCCGGGACGCGAACCGCGGTCGACTACGTGGGAGTCCAGCGACATAGCCATTACGCTAACTGCTGGTTCCCCCTCTCGTCCTTTTGATCACCTCCAACCAGGGCCTGCAGACTGGGGCCTGCGACCTCACGTCACGTGACTGCTGTGCTCTGGCAACGACTCCGGGCCTCTGGTCTCCAAGTCCAAGTGTCATCTGGGAACTTAACAGAAATGCGTTTTCCTTGGCTGGCTGCATGGTGGGGCTGGTGGGGACTTGGGGCTGGAGTTGTTTTCAAGGTGCACCTGGGGTGTCGCTGAGGCGGGTGGCCGGAGCGTGCAATCTGAGAACGATACCTTTGCTAAATACTTGTCTCGGTATCTCCGAAAACAGAAGGAAAGGAGTCAGGGCAGAGCAGGAGCCTGACTTTCTGCGGGCGAACATGAGCCCTCAGAAACCAGGGCAAGCCCTCGCCCAGCCCCGCGCAGTGGCCAAAATGAAAGCGGATGACCCTCGCGTTAGAAACGGAAGCGGCAAGTTTCCACTGCAGGTGCCAGTGTGGACACGGGGCAGTAAGGCGATGCTGGAGCGGGGGCCGGACACCCGTTATCAACAGCAGAGCAGGGATGGGAGGAATCAGCCAGCGAGGCCCTGAGCTCAGGGGGACTGTCCCGGCACGCAGCGTGGTGGCCCAGAATCGGACCCAGGGCTGGCCACGTATTCCTCACTGTGACGTGGAAGGAGCGGCCTCGCAGGAGCAGCCAAAGGCAGACACCACAGGTGCCAGCAGGACACGGACGTGGACGGAAGGACGGACCGGTGACCGGAGCTTTGGAACGATTGATTAAGCATTGCGTCGGCGCCCGGAGCGCTGCGTTTAAGGGCGCCCAATCCCACGGTTTGAGCCCTGGCCCTGGAGGCTGGAAAAGGCCGCGGGGTGCGTGTGTACACGCCCAGATCCCAACGGGCCTGTCTCTCTCTCTCTCTCTCTCTCTCTCTCTCACACACACGCACTTCCTCTGGGGTGATCACATGCCCTCTGGCAATAAGTCTAAAAAAAAAAAATCATGCTACAGGGCCAGAAGGTGGTGTGGGGGTTAAGGCACTAGATCCGGCATGGCCAGCTGCATGGTTCAAGTCCCGGACCTGGAGCTTTGAGAAACATGCCAGGTACATGTGTGTGCACCCGAGATCCCAAGAGCAGATGGCAGAGAAGGGAGGGCAGTGTGACCGTCTCTTCTGGGAGTCATTTCTCTCCTTCTCTCTTTCTGACGCTGGTCCCCTCTGGCAAATGCACATGTCCTGTATCTACGCCTTGCCCTCAGTGCCAGGACACCCTCCCTGTTGAAGTCCCGGTCACTCAGTCAGTAACAGAGTAGACATAGCCAGGGCGTCTTCACCGAGGGGTGTCAAGACCTGGACACCCCTTGGCACAAGCGCCACGGGTGACTCGTCTTCGAGACGGCCCACAGGCCATGTGCTTGTCCCTAGCCCCTCAGAAGCCAGGTGACAGTGCTGCCCAGGCTCAGCCAGGCAGGGCTGTCCCTCGGGGCCTTGGCCTGGACTTGGTGAAGTGGAGTCAGGAGGCAGACACTGTTCTCCAGGTGGTGACAATGATGGCGGCAGGGCGGCAAACATGCCGAGTCCCGCAGGGGCACCGTCCTCACGGCCAGGCTCTGGGACATGGCTTTGGCCGAGTCCTGACCTTGGGGCCCCCTTTATTTCCGGTTATTCGATCTTCCCAGTAGCCTTTGGTACACTTTCTTTCTTTTCTTTCTTTCTTTTTGTTTCTTTTAAAGGTTGTTTTGTTTTGTTTTGTTTTTTCCTGCCACAGGGCATGTGTGCTCACTAGAGAGAGACAGATGGGAGTCCAGCGCCTTAGCCACTGTGCCCCCTGCTGGCACCTTTCACTACGGTTTCTACTTGTATCAGACAGAGCTCGGGGGCCTGCCTTCCTTCTCTCTGGAAACTTCCATCTGGCTTCTATCTCGCTGACTCACCAATGCCTCTGACGGGGAAGAGTTCAGGCCAAGGAAGTTACCTCCTTCATAAAAGAAATCCCGTCACTTCAGAGCGGGTACAGCAGGGGCGGAAGCCTGTTCTCCATGCGTGGGACCACAGGTCTCTACGCCACGTTTGATACGTGGCTCAAACATTCTGGGTCTGCATTTCCCGTTCTAGGACTTCTCCAGAAACGTCGCAGGGAGGACGCTGGTCATAGAGCTTGAGCGCGCAGCCAGGTGGCGGGGCCCTTTTCTGACGCTTGACGGAGGGGACAGGTGGGATGGGGAAGGTGGGCATCGCGGGGGACAGTGAGGAGATGGTAAGTTGGAGATGCTCTTAATATGAGGGGTATTCAAAACCGGCATGGAATATGCATACTATGAAAGAAAGGATTCATGGATGTCAACATTTTTGTACCAAAATAAACTCAGACTTTAATTCCATTTCCCATTATGGCCCCAAGACGGTATGCATCCTTGTTGGAGAGTGACAGACAGAGGGAGAGGAAGAACCCCCCAATGGGACGTGGTCACACCATAACTTGTTCTCACCCATTTCTTCATCTTGTTGGGTTTCAGGGCATGCACGCACACATGCCTGACATTTTTTCAAGTCACCGGGACCAGTATTCAAACTGTGTGGTCAGCTGTAGGGGATCCAGCTTCCTTAACCACCAGGCCATCGGGTAGGCCTTTCGTGAACTTTCTTTTTTTTTTTTTTTCTCTTTTATTTTATTTTTCTTTCTCAGATTAATTAAATTCACATTTTACATAAAGTCCCCATTATGATGTATATAATATGCCTATACATATATAGTTTTCAACAGAGAACTCTACATTTTTGGTGTTAAATGATTCTTCCCTTTGCCCCCCACGCCCCCTCTCTACCACCCACTCCCCACCACCACTCCCCTCCCTTACAGCCTCTGGTATCTACATTTATCCTTTCCGCTATCATATCTTCAGATCTTTCTCTTTCTGCCAGAGTGCTGATGTATTTTTTTTCATTGCACATCTTTACAGTGTACAGCATGGTTTTTCCCAGCATGAGTACAGTGCACATTAGTCAAGACAATGATATCACCATGTACATCATCATCAGCGGACCACTCCTCATCTTTGTGTCTATTAAGTGTGATGTTTGTTCCCTGAATCCCTCCCCTCTGCCCTCCATTACTCATTCCCATTACCTCTCCCATACTGTCTCCAGTATCTGCAGTTGCCATCCCTGCCACCATACCCTCCAGTTCCTTCTCTCTCTTTTTTTTTTTTTTTCCAATTATCAGCTCATAAAGTTTTCCACAATAGGGAACATAGATTCTACTCAGGGTTGGGTTAAGGGTGGGTCTCGTGCAGTTCCGCAATTGTAGGTGAGTCTTCATGGGATACAGTTTCAGGAAAGCGGTTCTGGTAAACAGAGATGGTTATCAGCCGATGCGGCACAGCATCCATCCTGTGATTACCGGGAATGGTGTTGAGGGGATCTGCAGCGTGAGTCATTCTCAGGCATCTGGCTTCCTTAAGAATGGCAGAATAGCTCTTGTTTTTCCCCAAGGTAATGCAGGGCTGGTAACCATCATCTTCTCACTGTCCATAGGCAGAGAAAATCCTCCCATACAATATATTTCTCAATTGGTTCAAGACAGCCAAAGTCCCTCTCTGTTGCCCACAGTTGCAAGTTCTTAATCCTTGTTCTTGGCCTCAGTTTGTCACCCGCGACCGGCGGCCACGCACAGGCCCAGTGGCCACGCTTAGACCTGGCGGCCACTCGCAGGCCTGGGGGCCACGCGCAGGCCCGGGGGCCACGCGCCGGCCCGGCAGCCACGCTCAGGCCGGCAGCCGCGCGCAGGCGCAGGCCCGGCGGCCACGCACAGGCCCTGCAGCCACGCACAGGCACAGGCCCAGCGGCCACACTCAGACCCGGCGGCCACGTGCAGGCCTGGCGACCACACGCAGGCCCAGCGGCTACGCACAGGCCCACCGGCCACCTGCCAGCCCCGAGCGCGCGACTGTGCCCGGGACCCCACGCCACCTCCCGCTCGCCCGCCCAGCCAGAGAAAGGAAGGATGGCGACCTTGGCCGGTCCGCGCCGCCGGCCCGCACTGACGCCGAGCGCGGGACAGACCCAGCGCCAGAGAGGCAACGGGGGCCAGGCGGTCCAGGACGCAGCACGTGGAGCAGAGGAGAGCCCCGCACCCGCACCCGCTGCCGCCACGCGCAGGCGCGGGGCGCCCACCCCCGCCGCCGCCGCACACAGGCGCGGGGCCAACTTTCTTTTTTTTTAAGAATTATTTTATTGGGACCAGCAGTTAGTATAATGGCTATGTCGCTGGACTCCCATGTAGCTGACTGTGGTTTGAGTCCTGGACCCGGTGGCTTAAACTCACACCAGGCGCGTGTGCATGCGTGCCCAAGATCCCAAGAGGAGAATGGAAGAGAAGGAATTGCGGCATGGCCATCCCCCCTGGGAGGTGATTTCTCACTCTCTGTCTCTCTCTGTCTTTCTGGCGAGTGTACGTGACCTATAGCAAAACCTCTCTAAAAAAAAAAGAAAAAAATTATTTTATTTAACTTTATTTATTATTATTATTTTTCCAGTCTGACCAGAAAAAGACAGAGAAAGAGAGAGTGAGAAAGCAAGCCATCAGGTCCAGGACTTGAACCACGGTTGGCCGTGTGGGAGTCCAGCGCCTTTAATCACCATGCCACCTGCCATACCCCCTGTGAACTTTTAAAAGTTTCTTCATGTTCACAAAAGATACCAAGTCAGGCTGGTTTAAGAGTCTGAGGTCAGATAAATGCAAATGAAGAAACAGGTGTGGAAGTCGTCAGTAAGTGGATGTTCCTAAGGCCATGGCCGACACTCCCAGGAAAAAGTTCACAGAGGAGAATGAGAGCGCGCGGTTATGGCTCAGGGAGAGAGTGGCCCAGTAAGACCGATGATGAGATGTGTCTGGTGAGATGAGAGAAAAATCTCTCACTATCATAAACAGAAGAAAGGTCAGTGATTCCAGAAAAGGGAGTGGGCAGAGGCGTTTCACCTCGAAGGATGGTTCCCCTTGGTGGAGTTGGATCTGGCAACATGGCGGCCATGGACGACCTTGACCAAGGCGTGGTGGAGCCGGAGCCAGGTGGGAGCAGACTGAAGAGGAGGTGGAGCAGAGACATTAACGGGCTGTCGGCCCCGCCCTGGAGAAGTTTGCTGTAAAGCAGAATGGAGAGGGGAGAGAAGCCGAGGGCCCGTGGAGTCACGGGAGACTGCTGTCTCTCTTCAGTATCATGTTAGTCATGAAGAGATTTCGGCACATCCTTGTATGCTAGTGAGACCCACAGTTTAGGAGAGGGAACAGGAGGAAAGAAGTCCCCCTCACTCAGCAAACACTCAGTGTTCCCACATGCCAGGCACTGTTCTGGGCACGGGTCACAGAGCTCTAAAGGCCCAAACGTGGGCCAGTAGGTGGCGTGGTGGTGAAGGCTCTGGGTCCCCCATGGGTGACTCTGCAGTTTGAGTCCTAGACCCAGTGGCGAGAATGGAGGAGAATGGAGGAGAAGGGATTATGGTGTGGCCATTCCCCCGGGGCGTGAGTTCTCATTTTCCCTCTCTGTCTCTCTCTCTGGTGAGCTCATGTGCCCTATAGCAAAAGCTAAAATAAATAAACAAATAAAGGCCCCCAGCAGGCTGCGGCCCTCGTGACCGCCCTTCTGTGGTGAGCTCAGGTCACGGGCTGGCTTTGACAGGACAGCGGGATGCTGGGACTTCTAGGCAGTCACTTTTATTGAATCAGACTAGCATTATTAAAAAGAATTATTTTATTTATTATCATCATTGTTTTTAAATTTACTATAAGGCACATGTGCTCACCAGAGAGAGACAGAGAGAGCTAGAGAGAGGGAAAATGAGAAAGCAAGCTGCAGGGTTCGGGACTTGAACTACGGTCAGGTCAGCTATGTGGGAGTCTAGGGCCTTAATCATCGCACCACCTGCTGGCCCCTAGATTTTTAAAAATTGCTAGAGGGCAGTTTTTCTAAATTGCTTGAACCGCGGCCAGGCACATGGGATCCAGCTCACCTTAACCACCAGGCTACTGGACTGAACCTGGGATTTGTAATGAGTATGGGGAATGATCCGAGGTTGGTCAGGTCAGTAACGAGGGACGCTAGGACGCCTCGGTGTGAGGGGACGGGTGTGGACACGGAGCTGGGAAGGGGCGCGAGCTCCCTTAGAGGGTGTCCATTCCTTCAGCTCCGGGTGAGGCAGGTCATCCGCACCCCCATGGGAGATGGGAGAGAGAGGAGAGTGTGGGATCCCTGCAGGGAAGTGAACTGCCGTGGAATCGGGACGGCCGCTAAGCAGTGCCCTGGCAGGCCTGTGGTCGTGTCATTAGCACGAAGCCAGTCAGCCTGACCCGGTGGGCTGCTCCCGGGCTCTCCGAGTCAGTGATAGCTGGGGGCTGGCCGGAGGAGGTGACTTAGACAAGAGAGAAGCCGAGGCATTGGAGAAGCTGTCCAGGGCCTGGGGACAATAATGGCTTCTGTGATCTGAGCTGGGTGAGGAGGGAAGGAGTGAGGGCAGTGACAGGTATGGCAAGGACTTCAGGTGGCATGGTGGTCACAGTGCTGCACTCCCACATGGTCAACTGCAGTTCGAGTCCCAGACCCAGCAGCTTGAAGCTCATGCCAGGCACGCATGCATGTGTGCCCAAAACCTCAGGAGGAGAATAAAGAAGGGATTGCAGTGTGGCCACCTCCCCCCAGGGGGTGATTTCTCACTTTTCCTCTCACCATCTCTCTCTGTCGCTCCAGCAAGTGGGCCCTAGGGCAAAACCTTAAAAAAGAAAAAAGAAAAAAAAAGGGCAGCGACTGTGATGAGATCTCTTGGGATGGTCCGGGGGCCGGGGGTGGAGACTGGCACTGTAGAGGCGGAGCAGATGGACGTGGTATGGCCGAGGGCGTGGGTCACTCACCATAATGGCTGAATGGTGGCTTCCAGAACGCTGTCTCTGTCGTCGAACTCGTGACAATGGCCCTGTTTGGAAAAAGGGCCTTTGCAGATGGAGCTAAGGAGAAGGGTCACCCTGGGTCATCCAGTGGGTCCTCACCCGAGCAGTGTCCTTTACAGTGTGAGGAAGGGGAGATGTGGACACAGGAGGAGGTCACAGAAAGAGAACTGAGGGGCACAGCCCAGACCAAGGGTCCCCCGGGCTCACAGAAAGTGGAAGAGGCCTGGAAGGTTCTTCCCTGAAGCCTCCAGAGGGACCGTGGGCCTTCCCAGGTCTTGGTTTAGGGCTTTTAGCCTCTAGATCTGTAAGAGAATCAACTGGTCTTTTTTTTTTTTTTTTTTAGGAGATTTTTGTTATAGGGCATGTGCACTCGCCAGAGGGAGACAGAGAGACAGAAAGTGAGACCTCACCCCCCAGAGGGGATGGCCACAGCACAACCCCATCTCCTCCATTCTCCTCTCAGGATTTTGGGCACGCATGCACACCTGGGGGGAGTTTTAAGCCTCCAGGTCTGGGACTCAAACCGCGGTCGACTGCGTAGGAGTCCAGCGACGTATCCATCATGCCAAGCAGCATGGATCTAACTCTAACACAGAAACATGGAAGGCACAGCGCTAGCTGGCTCCTCACGTGGGTGGTAGTCACCGAGAGGGTGAGGAGAAATTTGTGAATGAGACTAGTTTTTGTTGTTGTTGTTGCTTTTTTAAATTTTTCTTTGTTACTATAGGGTACATGCGCTCACCTGAGAGAGACAGAGACAGAGAGAGAGGGAAAGTGAGAAATCACCACCCAGGGGCTACGGCCACGCCACAATCCCTTCTCCCCCATTCTGTTCTCAGGACTTGGGGCGTGCACACACTCAGGCCCGGTGTGTTTTCAAGCCATCAGGTCTAGGACTCAAACCGCACAGCAGGCCACGTGGGATCCAGCTGCCTTCACCGCCGCACCTGCTGGCCCTGGAATTTTGTTTTTTTAATTGCTAGAGGGCACCGGAACTCAAGGGAGGGGAGGGGGAGCACCTCCCAGTGGGTCTTGGCCACGCTGCAGTCCCTCCTCCATTCTCCTCTTGGGATTTTGGGCACGCATGTGTGCCAGGGTGTTTTCCAAGCAGCCAGGTCAGCACGCAAACTGCGCAGACAGCCACATGGGGCCTGGCCATCTTAACCTCCGTGCCACCTCGCTGGCCCACGCTATGAGCTTTAAACAACAACAAAAGAGCTTGCTTTCATTTGGAGATGGCACTGGGTGGCGTCCTGGGGGCTAGTCCAGTGTCCTTCAGCGCGACATGGAGGACACGCAGAGGAGGGAGGGGCAGAGGCAACGTCTAAGTACGGCAGTGAGTGGGCAGTGGTCCCCGTGGGGGGCGAGGGGGCGGTGGTCCCCGTGGGGGGCGAGGGGGCAGTGGTCCCCGTGGGGGGGTGAGGGGGGCGGTGGTCCCCGTGGGGGGTGAGGGGGGCGGTGGTCCCCGTGGGGGCGAGGGGGCGGTGGTCCCCGTGGGGGCCGAGGGGGCGGTGGTCCCCGTGGGGGGCGAGGGGGCGGTGGTCCCCGTGGGGGGCGAGGGGGCGGTGGTCCCCGTGGGGGGCGAGGGGGCGGTGGTCCCCGTGGGGGGCGAGGGGGCGGTGGTCCCCGTGGGGGGCGAGGGGGGCGGTGGTCCCCGTGGGGGGCGAGGGGGCGGTGGTCCCCGTGGGGGGCGAGGGGGCGGTGGTCCCCGTGGGGGCCGAGGGGGGCGGTGGTCCCCGTGGGGGGCGAGGGGGCGGTGGTCCCCGTGGGGGGCGAGGGGGCGGTGGTCCCCGTGGGGGGCGAGGGGGCGGTGGTCCCCGTGGGGGGCGAGGGGGCGGTGGTCCCCGTGGGGGGCGAGGGGGCGGTGGTCCCCGTGGGGGGCGAGGGGGCGGTGGTCCCCGTGGGGGGTGAGGGGGCGGTGGTCCCCGTGGGGGCGAGGGGGCGGTGGTCCCCGTGGGGGGTGAGGGGGCGGTGGTCCCCGTGGGGGCGAGGGGGCGGTGGTCCCCGTGGGGGGCGAGGGGGCGGTGGTCCCCGTGGGGGGTGAGGGGGCGGTGGTCCCCGTGGGGGTGAGGGGGTGAGGGGGCGGTGGTCCCCGTGGGGGGCGAGGGGGCGGTGGTCCCCGTGGGGGCGAGGGGGCGGTGGTCCCCGTGGGGGCGAGGGGGCGGTGGTCCCCGTGGGGGGCGAGGGGGCGGTGGTCCCCGTGGGGGGCGAGGGGGCGGTGGTCCCTGTGGGGCGAGGGGGGCGGTGGTCCCTGTGGGGCGAGGGGGCGGTGGTCCCCGTGGGGGGCGAGGGGGCGGTGGTCCCCGTGGGGTGAGGGGGCGGTGGTCCCCGTGGGGCGTGAGGGGGCGGTGGTCCCCGTGGGGGCGAGGGGGCGGTGGTCCCCGTGGGGGGCGAGGGGGCGGTGGTCCCCGTGGGGGCGAGGAGGCAGTGGTCCCTGTGGGGCGAGGGGGCAGTGGTCCCTGTGGGGCGTGAGGGGGCAGTGGTCCCTGTGGGGCGAGGGGGCAGTGGTCCCCGTGGGGGGCGAGGGGGCAGTGGTCCCCGTGGGGGCGAGGGGGCAGTGGTCCCCGTGGGGGCGAGGGGGCAGTGGTCCCTGTGGGGGGCGAGGGGGCAGTGGTCCCCGTGGGGGCGAGGGGGCAGTGGTCCCCGTGGGGGCGAGGGGGCAGTGGTCCCTGTGGGCGTGAGGGGAGCAGTGGTCCCCGTGGGGTGCAGAGGGAGCAGAGCAGGCCTGGTGTCCCAGCTGCAGCCCTCCTCCCGCAGCTGGGACACCAGGCTCACCCAGGAGGCTGCCTCGGCGCCCCGACTCCCAGCTGGGTTCGCACCTTCTGCTAGTCGTGCCCTGAGGCCAGGGCTGAAGCACTGGAGCTTGTTTGTCTAGATTAATGTCCAGGTTCTGACTCAAGAGTTACGTCAGCGTGCGTGTAACAGCAAGGGGCTGTGAAAGACGCCTCGGTCGGTTCACGTGATGAAGTACGATGTGGCCAGGAAGCGTACGTGTCTGCCGCTGCGGGGGTGCTCACGGTCGATGGTGTCCTGATCTCAGTCTGCTCAGACTGTCACAGCAAAGTATGGCAGACTAGGCGACTTAGAAATGGGGACCAGCAGATGGCGCAATGGCTATGTCGCTGGACTCGCATGTAGTGCACCGTGGTTCGAGTCCCGGACCCGGTGGCTTAAACTCACACCGGGCAAGAGGAGAATGGAGGAGAGGGGACTGCGGCATGGCCATCCCCCTGGGGGTCGATCTCTCACTTTCTGTATCTCTGTCTTTCTCTCTCTTTCTAGGGAGCGCACACGCCCTATAGCGAAATAACCTCTCCAAAATTTTTTTTAAGTTTTTTTTTCTATAGGGCATGTGTGCTTGCTGGAAAGAGACAGAGAAAGAAAGAGGGAAAGTGAGAAATCACCCCCAAGCGGATGACCATGCTATAATTCCTTCTCGTCCATTCTCCTCTCCAGGTTCTGAGCACGCACATGCCCCAAGCTGCCAGGTCTGGGACTCGAATCGTGCATTCAGCCACATGGGATCCAGTGCTCCAACTTCCATATCACACTGGCCCTAGACAGAGAGCTCTTTCCACATGTCTCCAGGAATTTGCATTTGGTTCACATTGGCCCACGTGTTAAAATCATTTTTATCCTAATTCAGTTTCAGGCCATTCACAAATATGATTGACATGTTGTCTGTGCTGTTGGAAGAGACCTTGGTGAGCTTGTGAGGGGCTCCGGACAGGTAGGAGTCCAGAGGGCCGAGGGCTTGCAGAAACCCAGGGAAATCCCTCGTCTGTCCCGGGTCCAGCAGGCCTGGGGTCTTCTCCGCCAGCGCCCTGCTGAGCCCCTCAGCACCCCACCCTCTCGCCGTACCAGCCGGTGTGAGGTGCGGTCTGGGAAGCAGCACTCGGGGCTCTCAGTGTGGGAGTGTCGCCTAAACGGTGGCGGCTGGCAGTTGCAACCTGCCCGAGACGAGCTGAGCGTCTGGCACGACCCGTTCTGTGTGACTGGGCCCCTCCCAGTGATCACGACTCACCGTCTCCATCATCACGAACCGTCCACTTAGTCTGTCCCCGGGTTCTGCCGGGAATGTGTGTCACACTCAGTTGCTGATGGCTAATCCTCTTCCTTCTTTCGAAACTTGCGGTAGAGTGCGGGACCCTGCCGGGTAACTGATGTGGGAGTAGCGCCAGCGACAAGAGCGAGACAGACAGCCGGTGGGGAGCGGCAGAGGGCGAGGCGAGCAATCACGGGGCAGGACACCGACGAGCCCACAGACACCCACAAGGATGGGGCCAGCAGGGCGTGGTGGTGAAGGCGCTGGATCCCTGCATGGTCAACCGCTGTTCAAGTCCCAGACCCGGCAACTTGAAAATCCTGACGGCTGTGTGTGCATGCGTGCCCAAAATCGCAACAGGAGACCAAGGAGAAGGAATTGAGGCATGGCCACCCCCCTGGGGGCGTGTGATTCCTCACTTTCCCTCTCTTCATCTCCCTCTCTGTCTCTCTCCAGCGAGCACACAAACCCTATGGCAAAAACCTAAAAACCAAAACCAAAAAAAAAAACCTAATAATCCAAAGATGCTCGATATCATTTGTATTCAGGGACATGCAAATTAAAATGGGGACCAGAAACCATTTTACATGCTTTAAGTTAGGAGCTATAACGCCTGAGAGTGCCGAGGGCCACAAGGATGTGACGAGGGTGCTCCCAACGCTGTCGCAGAGAACCAGGACACCCTGTGAGCACTGAATCACCACCCGGTTAGGCTGGAGGCCCCACCCTCAGCGAGACGGCGTCTGGGTACACACCTGAGATAGGCCCAAGGGTTCACAGCTGAGCCCATTAAGACACGGACAGATAACTTACATGTTTATCCATAAGAAAATGGGTTTAAACATTTTAATATGTATATATGGGCTAGCAGGTGGCAGGTATAGAGGTTAGGGCACTGGATCCCACATGGCTGATTTTGTGGTTCAAGTCCCAGACCTGGTGGCTTGAAAAACATACCAGGCGTGTACGTGCGTGTGCCCAACATCCCAGGAGGCGGATGGAGGAGAAGGGATTCCAGTGTGGCCATCCCCCCAGGGGGCGATTTCTCACTTTCCCTCTCACTGTCTCTCTCTGGTGAGTGCACGCGAGATTCTGGCAAGAATCTAAAAAAGCGGAAAGTGTGGGGACCAGCAGTTAGTGTAATGGCTGTGTTGTTGGACTCCCATGTAGTAGACTGTGGTTTGAGCCCCGGACCTGGTGGCTTAAACTCACGCCGGGCGTGTGTGCGTGCGTGACCAAGATCCCGAGAGGAGAATGGAGGAGAAGGGATTGCGGTGTGGCCATCCCCCCTGGGGGTGATTTCTCGCTTTCTATCTCTCTGTCTCTCTCTGTCTTTCTGATGAGCACACGCGCCCTATAGCAAAAAAACAAAAACAAACAAACAAACAAACAAAAAAACTCTCCCCCCCCAAAAAAAGTGGAAAGTGTGCAAAAATTGATCATGAACTTCACATAGCAGCATAGAATGCTCTCAGAGCACAGAGTTGCTGAGGGCCACATTCAATACTTACCGCTTACGTACATTTCACCCCTGGCCCTACTGTGATACGTTGTGTATGGTGCACACAGACGTGGCAAAAGGGAACACTTACGGGCATGAAAAGTTGCAAAGGGCTTGGGTTTGAAAGGCCTTGGGCAACAAGTGCCTGTAGATCTTCTTTGCTGGGGTGGGTCTGCAGGTACGGCATCATTTTATTACCTATATTTTTATATGAGTGCATTTTATTTGGAATGTTTATTATTATTTTTTTAGAGGTTTTTTGCCTTAAGGCACATGTGCTCATCAGAGAGACAGAGAGACAGAGACAGTGAGAGGGAAAGTGTGAAATCACCCCCCGCCCCCAGCGGATGGCCACCGCAATCCCTTCCCCTCCGTTCTCCTCCAGGGTTCTTGGGCACACACACACACACACACGCATGCCTGGTGTGGTTTTCAAGGTCTGGGACTCGAACCGTGATCAACCATGTGGGAATGAAGCACCTTAACCATCACGCCACCTGCTGGCCCCTCCCAGCCTGTCTTTTAACAGAGGGTACAGAGACAAGACAGAAACAGATCATTCGCGCTGTGTTCCTCACGCCCTTCCAGACGGAGGTCTGGATCTTCCCAACTCACCTCCTGACGGGCACTGGCCCATGCTCCGCCTTCAGCACCTTCCTCAGGCCCAGGACTCGCCAGGCCTGGCTCCCCGCCCTTCTCCTGCAGAGGTCATGACGCACTTTGTCACGGGTGTTTAAGTGTCTGGAATAGTCACCTCCGTGTATAGGTCAGGAGAGTTTGCACTGACATCTGGATTGTTAGCTTCTCTTAAAAAGTGGGAAGATCGGGGCCAGCAAGTGGCATGGTGGTTGAAGTGCTGGTCTCCCACCTGGTTTGAGTCCCGGACCTGGCAGCTTGCCTTCTCACTCTCCCTCTCTTTCTTCTTTGTTTCTCTCTGGTCAAATTGAAGAAGAATAATAAGTAAATAAAAATTAAGGTAAAAATTCCTTTTTCTTTTTTAAAAATAAGGGAAGATCTGGGCCAGTAGGTGGAACGGAGGGTAAGGTGCCATATTCCATGTGGCTCACTGTGTGGCTCAAGTCCTGGGCCTGGTGGCTTGAAACTCACACCAGGTGCATGTGCGTGCATGGCCCAAATCCCGAGAGGAGAAGGGAAAGAATGGGATTGCAGCGCGTCCACCCTCCTGGGAAGGGGGGTGATCTCTCACTTTGCTCTCTCTCTCTGGTGAGCACACATGCCCTTGGAAAACTTTAAAAATTTTTAAAAAGGCAAGACCTGGCAACTTTGGGCCCAGTCCCCTGTGGCTGGTAGAGACCCCGTGGGCGTGAGCCGCACACCCTCCCTGCCGGGCCGGCACCACACGCAGAGCTCCGAGGGCCACGTGCGGGCTCCTGGCTGAGGGCATGGCAGGGCCCTGGAATGAACTCAGGCTCTGCTCATGAGGCAGCGCCCCCATGTGGGGGCGCATCCCTGGAAGAGGGGTCCCATTGCCTCAGGGACCGGAAGATGCCGTGTGGCCTTCAGCCCTGTGCTGCCCTCTGGGTTGCTCTGGGCAATGGCGTTAGCAAGGCCCACTTGGCTGGAGGGCCGGGCCCTCGCGCCTGTGCCACACTTCTCCCGCCTGGCCCCGTCAAGGCCTCCGCCTCCACGGCCTGTGAGGAAGCTCGAGGGACTTCCCTGGTGGACACAATAACTCCGGCAGCTGGGTCGTTCCTTGACATCCCCGGAGATGGGACGTTACTGTGGTGACCAGGACAGGAAGGCACCCCTGCCCTTCACAGCAGGACAGCCGCGACCGCCCACTCTGAGGTCCCCCACCTGGAGGAGGCGAGGCAGGAGGAGGTGAGGCAGGACAGAAAGGGGCAGGGCAGCCGAGCTCGGAGTCCCTCTGGAGGGGGGCTGCCCTGAAGTCCCCCAGATGACTGGAACCTCTGGAATTTCCTTTTTCCCCCTGAAGTGTAGGGCAGGTATTTAAAGTGTGTTTGTTGTTCTTGTTTTAGAGGTTTTTGCTTTAGGGCGTGTGTGCTCCCTGGAGAGAGAGAGACAGAGACAGTGAGAGAGAAAGTGAGAAATCACCCCCTGGGGGGATGGCCACTCAGCAATCCCTTCTCCTCCATTCTCCTCCCGGGATCTTGGTCCCCACACACGCGCGCCCAGAGTGAGTTTCAAGCTTCCTGGTCTGGAAGTTGAACCGCAGTCAGGCATGTATGAGTCCAGTGACGTAAATGCTACACCACCTGCTGGCCCCGGAGTGTGTTTTATTTTTGGTAGAAAGCACATGTGAGAAAGAGAGAGAGAGAGCCCCTTGGTATTTTTGGCATGCACACACACACACATACACACACGCACAAACCTGATGTGTTTTCAGGCCAACTGGGCCCCAAGCCTGTAATGGGCCACAGGGCTCCTAGCCCCGCAGGTCGGTGCTGCCGGCGCACCACGGGCTGCCTGGGACGCCCTCGTCATGGCGACGTCTGCCCTTCCCTGTTTTTCTCACGGACTTGCCCAGAAAAACCTTAGTCCAGAGGGCTTAAATGCGGAGTGGCAAAAGGCCACCGACCTTCGAGACTGTCCAACCCTGCAGTGGTTCTGGGAGACGGGAGCTGAAGGGATGGCTGGGAGGGAGGGTGGCTAGTCCCGGGCCTCCGGCCAGGACAGCAGGACAGGGCACCCAGGGCAGACCCAGGGGACACTTGTCACTTCTAAGGCACCGTCTCTTTCAAAACCAGGCTCCTTCATATTTCTCTGCTCAGATTTTACATCCAAGAAGCTCTCTTTTTATTTGAACATTTTCTTTTTTAGTCGCAGATCTTGAAAATCACCATTCTAAAATCAGCAATTTCTTTCTATCTTTTAAAGAGTTATTTTAAATTTTAATTGTATTTATTTATTCATTCATTTTAATTTGACCAGGGAGAGAGAA